>CAWUFW010016091.1:0-327170 GCA_963921515.1 Calotriton arnoldi
TAAGAGTATATGGTCAGGCTGCACTACAAACAGCATCAGAGAAGGGTCTCCGAATGCTGCAGAGGGGCTCTGCTCATGCAGGGGCACCCTCTCACATAGGAACCATGCACTCTGCCTTCAGGATTGATAAGGCCTGCCATAGGAGTGACTTATAGGTTTATATGTGTGTATCTATGTAGTGATAGAGGTAGCCTATATCACAGTAAGGGGTGCATGCACCACCTTACCCAGGCTGCAGTAGCAGACCTGTGGTGTCAGATTTTGTCTGCTTCCCAGGGGTGGCATAATACATGCTTCAGCCCCTGGTAGGCCTGTGAAGTACCTATGCCCTTGGCACCTAAGGTACCATATACTAGGGACTCATAAGGTACCACAGTATCCAATCACTAGTGCACCTAGAGTGCACTCCAAGTCGTTAGAGAGAACAGAGAGGCTGGGGCCCTGATTGGCAGGGTCCCAGCCTGACTATAGCCAGAAACCAGTGTAAACATCAGAAAAAAAAGTGGGGGCAACATAAGAGGCAGATCCTACTCTCCTACACAAACCTTTAAAAAAAATGCCATTCTGTCACTGAAAGTGGCAGGATGGCATTTCTAGGATTGTTTATGTGCAGGAAGGGGCACTGGTGGGTGTTCCCATGTAACTCCATGTTTTTTATGCATTCAGAAATGCGCCACAATCTTACACTTACTGGTGTGAGGCGTAAAAAGGAGAAATATCGTTATTTCTCCTCGTTTTTTCCTGTTTCTACGTCTATTGCATTCTGCAGCAGACAGAAAGAGGAAGCATCTCTCAGGATTGTTTTCATGCAGGAAGGTGCCCGTTCCTGCACAAAAACCATCCTGCATGCAATGGAGGCACCCTTGCACCACGGTGCGAGGGTGCCTGCATTGGCGCTAGGCTGCCAAAATGGCACCAGCGTAGGCGGAAAGGACAGGAATGCACTGTATTGCATAAATAGGGTGCATTCCCGCCCTTCCCCAGTGACACAGGACAGCGCGACAAGGTAACTTGGCTGCACTGCGCCACTATTACATGCCCCATGGAACGCCTCCCGTGGCAGATTAATGCAACTCAGCAATTTATGCTGCGTTGGCTTCTCCAGATTTATGAGACCACGCAAAGTGGTTTTGTGTGGCTTCATAGTATGACTTAGAGCCCTGTGTCACACAGGTACCACTGTGCGTGGTGCAAACGTGACGCAAGCCTCTCATAAATATATGCTCCATTGTAGTGTGTAAAGTCCCCAGAGGGCCCCGCGTGCAGATAATCAAAGGAGGAGGGACTCACGTTTAGTTCCGTAGTCCGACGACTGGATCACTGCAAAGAGAAGGGCAGAGGTCAGCCTTGTGATCCTGGGCACACAGATCTCTTCATTAATGCTAATCATATCTGTTCTACTGCTGTCAGCGGCCCAGGCTGCTGAACGTGCACTTTAAATGCAGGGGCGCACATGGAGGGGGGGGGGGGTTGGCGGTTCTCATCGTTATAGAAGCGCCAACAACTGCGAGAGACTTCAGGGGGCCACCGAGAGGGAAGAGAGAGAGATAGAGGTCTCAGACACCCCTAGGGAGTCTCAGGGAAGAGGTACCAAGGGTCAGCCACCCCTAGGAGGGACAGAGAAGGGAGCCAGAGGAGGGTCAGCCACCCCTATGAGGGTCAGACAAGGGAGCCAGAGGAGGGGGTCAGCCAGCCCTCGGAGGGACAGAGAAGGGGGCAGAGGGGGGGGGGCAGCCACCCCTAGGAGGGACAGAGAAGGGAGGAGTGGGGTCACCTGCCACTCACCCCAAGGAGGGACAGAGAAGGGTCAGCCACCTCTAGGAGGGTCAGATAAAGGAGCTGGGGTGGGGGTGACAGACACCCTCTAGGAGGGACAGAGAAGGGAGGGGGAGGGTCAGACACCCCTAGGAGGGACAGAGAAGGGGGCAGAGGGGGGTCAGCCACCCATAGGAGGGACTAAGAAGGGTCAGCCACCTCTAGGAGGGACAGAGAAGGGGCAGAGGAGGGGCAGCCACCCCTAGGAGGGACAGAGAAGGGGGCAGATGGGGGTCAGTCACCCCTAAGAGGGTCAGAGAAGGAGGGAGAGGGGGGTCAGCAACCCCTAGGGAGGACAGAGAAGGGTCAGCCACCTCTAGGAGGGACAGAGAAGGGGGCAGAGGGGGTCAGCAACCCCTAGGAGGGTCAGAGAAGGGAGGAAGAAGGGGGTCAGCCACCCCTAGGATGGACAGAGAAGGGTCAGCCACCCCTATGAGGGTCAGAGACGGGAGCCATAGGAGGGTAAGCCACCCATAGAAGGGACAGAGAAGGGAGGAGGAGGGGGGTCAGCCACCCCTAAGAGGGTCAGAAAAGGGGGCAGAGGGGGGTCAGCCACCCCTAGGAGGGACAGAGAAGGGGGTAGAGGAGGATCACCCACCCATAGGAGGGACAGAGAAGGGGGCAGAGGGGGTCAGCCACCTCTAGGAGGGTCAGAGAAGGGAGCCAGAGGAGGGTCAGCCACCCCTAGGAGGGACAGAGAAGGGAGGCAGAGAAGGGTCAGACACCCCTAAGAGGGTCGGAGAAGGGGGCAGAGGAGGGTCAGCAGCCCCTATGAGGGTCAGAGACGGGAGCCATAGGAGGGTCAGCCACCCCTAGGAGGGTCAGAGAAGGGGGCAGAGGGGGTCAGCTACCCCTAGGAGGGACAGAGAAGGGGGCAGTGGAGGGTCAGCCACCCTTAGGAGGGACAGAGAAGGGGGCAGTGGAGGGTCAGCCACCCCTAGGAGGGACAGGGTAGGGGGCAGTGGAGGGTCAGCCACCCTTATGAGGGACAGAGAAGGGAGGAGAAGGAGGGTAAGCCACCCCCAGGAGGGACGGAGGAGGGAGAAGTGTAGGTCATTCCAAGAAGTCTCAGAGAAGGGGGGTCAAGAGGTGTCACCCTCCCCTGGATAGGACGGAGGTACATAGTGTCAGCCACTCCTGTGAAGCGCCGTTGCGTGACCTGTCGGCCCTGTGCCTTATCCCGCCATCCTTTCGATCATGTGTGTGTGTGGGGGGGGGGCGGGGTCGGGGGTGGATATGGGGTGGGGGCATTTAGCCTTAGCCTCGGGTATGTCCCCAGCTGAGTCCCAGCTCGGATAATGCTGCCTCGGCCTGAGCTTGCTTTCATCTTCCTCGAGCAGAAAGCACAGCGCTTCGAGGCCCTCTCAAAACAAGGAACGCTGTTCTCGCACTGTATAAAAATACTGTACACTGAAGTACATTGCCCACCATGAAACTGTGCACACAACCACACGTGTACATTACACACCCTCGTTTTACACTCATGTACACTACACACCCTCATATTGCACAGCTCAAACAACCACATCTGAATGTTGTATAATAACACTGTGCACAGAGATACACTGCCCATGAAATGGTGCACACAACCACACATGTTTATTACACACCCTTATATTACACGGTTTACACAACCGCATCCGTTCATCATGTAGTAATACTGTACACAGTGGTACACTGCCCACTATGAAACGGTGCACACAACCACGTGTACATTACACACCCTCATATTAAACAGCTCACAGAACCACATCTGCACATTGTATAACAATACTGTACACTGCAGTACACTGCCCACCATTAAACTGTGCACACAACCACACATGTACATTAAATACCCTCGTACTACACATGTGCGCATTACACACCCTCATATTAAACAGTTCACACAACCACATCTGCACATTGCAAAATACTGTACTCAGCTGTAAACAAGCTGTGCACAGTTACACACAGTATATCACAGTTACCACACTCATACCTGTTCTTTACGCAGCCTGCGTTGTATGACTAAAGAAAGCTATGCACATTCATACCTGAATGCGACACACTTCTGTGTTACCGATACTGCACTATTACCTTCAATTTACACAGCATACGTTGTACAGCTAAAGAAAGCTGTGGTCAGTCACACCTGTATTCTACAACCTGTTTATCACACAGTTACCACACTCATACCTGTATTTTACTGTTACATAGGATGTGTTGTAACGCTAAAGAAAACTTTGCACATTAACACCTGTATATTACAATCACTGCACTATTACCTGTAGTTTACACTGCATACATTGTACAGCTAAAGAAAGCTGTGGTCAGTCACACCTGTATTCTACAACCTGTATATCACACAGTTACCACACTCATACCTGTATTTTACTGTTACATAGGATGTGTTGTACCGCTAAAGAAAACTTTGCACATTAACACCTGTATATTACAATCACTGCACTATTACCTGTATTTTACACTGCATACATTGTACAGCTAAAGAATGCTGTGTTCAGTCACACCTGCATACTACACGTCTGCATATTACAGTTTCCACACTCCAACCTGTAGTTCACACAGCATACGCACTGCAGCTAAAGAAAGCTGTGCTCAGCTGCTCACACCTGTGCATTACAAACCATGCATTAAACACTGCGCAGAGTCAAACCTCAGCATTACACACTGCACAGAGTCACACCTGTGCATTACATGCCATGCATTACACACTGCACAGAATCACACTTCTGCATTACACACTGCATGGAGTCACACCTGTGAATTACATGTCATGCATTACACACTGTGCAGAGTAACACCAGTGCATTACACACTGCGCAAAGTCACACCTGTACATTACATGCCATGCACTACACACTGCACTGAGTCACACCTGAGCATTACCCACTGCACAGACACACCTGTACATTACATGCCATGCATTACACACTGCACTGAGTCACACCTGTGCATTACATGCCATGCATTACACACTGCACTGAGTCACACCTGTGCATTACAAGCCATGCATTACACACTGCGCAGTCACACCTGTGCATTACATACCATGCATTACACACTGTGCAGAGTCACAGCTGTGCATTACACACTGTGCAGAGTCACACCTGTGCATTACACACTGCACAGTCACACCTGTGCATTATATACCATGCATTACACACTGCACAGAGTCACACCTGTGCTTTACCCACTGCACTGAGTCACACCAGTGCACTACATACCATGCATTACACACTGCGCAGAGTCACACCTGTGCATTACACACGGTGCAGAGTCACACCTGTGCATTACACACTGCACAGTCACACCTGTGCATTATATACCATGCATTGCACACTGCGCAGAGTCACACCTGTGCTTTACACACTGCACTGAGTCACACCAGTGCACTACATACCATGCATTACACACTGCGCAGAGTCACACCTGTGCATTACACACTGCACAGAGTCACACCTCTGCATTATATACCATGCATTACACACTGCACAGAGTCACACCTGCACATTACACACTGCACAGAGTCACACCGGTGCATTACATGCTATGCATACACACTGATTCACATCTGTGCATTACACACTGCGCAGTCATTCCAGTGCATTACACACTGCACTGAGTCACACCTGTGCATTACATGCTATGCATACACACTGATTCACATCTGTGCATTACACACTGCGCAGTCTTTCCAGTGCATTACACACTGCACTGAGTCACACCTGTGCATTACACACTGCACAGAGTCACACCTGTGCATTACATACTATGCATACACACTGAGTCACACCTGTGCATTACACACGGCACTGATTCACACCTGTGCATTACACACTGCGCAGTCATTGCAGTGCATTACACACTGCACAGAGTCACACCTGTGCATTATATACCATGCATTACACACTGCACTGAGCCACACCTGTGCATTACATACCATGCATTACACACTGCACAGTCACACCTGTGCATTACATACCTTGCATTACACACTGCGCAGAGTCACACCTATGCATTAACACACTGCGCAGAGTCACACCTGTGCATTACACACTGCGCAGAGTCACAACTGTGCATTACACACTGCTCAGAGTCACAACTGTGCATTACACACTGCGCAGAGTCACAACTGTGCATTACACACTGCGCAGAGTCACACATGTGCATTAACACACTGCGCAGAGTCACACCTGTGCATTAGACACTGCGCAGTCACACCTGTGCATTACATAACATGCATTACACACTGTGCAGAGTCACACCTGTGCATTACTTGCTATGCATACACACTGATTCACATCTGTGCATTACACACTGCGCAGTCATTCCAGTGCATTATACACTGCACTGAGTCACACCTGTGCATTACATGCTATGCATACACACTGATTCACATCTGTGCATTACACACTGCGCAGTCATTCCAGTGCATTACACACTGCACTGAGTCACACCTGTGCATTACACACTGCACAGAGACACACCTGTGCATTATATACCATGCATTACACACTGCACTGAGTCACACCTGTGCATTACACACTGATTCACATCTGTGCATTACACACTGTGCAGTCATTCCAGTGCATTACACACTGCACTGAGTCACACCTGTGCATTACACACTGCTCAGAGTCACACCTGTGCATTACACACTGCGCAGAGTCACACCTGTGCATTACACACTGTGCAGAGTCACACCTATGCATTACACACTGCACAGAGTCACACCTGTGCATTACATACTATGCATACACACTGAGTCACACCTGTGCATTACACACGGCACTGATTCACACTTGTGCATTACACACTGCGCAGTCATTGCAGTGCATTACACACTGCACAGAGTCACACCTGTGCATTATATACCATGCATTACACACTGCACTGAGCCACACCTGTTCATTACATACCTTGCATTACACACTGCGCAGAGTCACACCTATGCATTAACACACTGCGCAGAGTCACAGCTGTGCATTAACACACTGCGCAGAGTCACACCTGTGCATTACACATTGCGCAGAGTCACACCTGTGCATTACACACTGCACAGAGTCCCACCTGTGCATTACATACCATGCATTACACACTGCACAGAGTCCCACCTGTGCATTACATACCATGCATTACACACTGCGCAGAGTCACACCTGTGCATTAACACACTGCGCAAAGTCACACCTGTGCATAATACACTGCGCATAGTCACACCTGTGCATTACATAACATGCATTACACACTGTGCCGAGTCACACCTGTGCATTAACACACTGCGCAGAGTCACCACTGTGCATTACACACTGCGCAGAGTCACACCTGTGCATTACACAAATGCAGAGTCACACCTGTGCATTACACACTGCACTGAGTCAAAACTGTGCATTACATACCATGCATTACACACTGCACAGAGTCACACTGTGCATTTCACACAGCACAGAGTCACACCTGTGCATTACAAGCCATGCATTACACACTGCACTGAGTCACACCTGTGCATTACATACCATGCATTACACACTGATTCACATCTGTGCATTACACACTGTGCAGTCATTCCAGTGCATTACACACTGCACTGAGTCACACCTGTGCATTACACACTGCACAGAGACACACCTGTGCATTATATACCATGCATTACACACTGCACTGAGTCACACCTGTGCATTACATACCATGCATTACACACTGATTCACATCTGTGCATTACACACTGTGCAGTCATTCCAGTGCATTACACACTGCACTGAGTCACACCTGTGCATTACACACTGCTCAGAGTCACACCTGTGCATTACACACTGCGCAGAGTCACACCTGTGCATTACACACTGTGCAGAGTCACACCTATGCATTACACACTGCACAGAGTCACACCTGTGCATTACATACTATGCATACACACTGAGTCACACCTGTGCATTACACACGGCACTGATTCACACTTGTGCATTACACACTGCGCAGTCATTGCAGTGCATTACACACTGCACAGAGTCACACCTGTGCATTATATACCATGCATTACACACTGCACTGAGCCACACCTGTTCATTACATACCTTGCATTACACACTGCGCAGAGTCACACCTATGCATTAACACACTGCGCAGAGTCACAGCTGTGCATTAACACACTGCGCAGAGTCACACCTGTGCATTACACATTGCGCAGAGTCACACCTGTGCATTACACACTGCACAGAGTCCCACCTGTGCATTACATACCATGCATTACACACTGCACAGAGTCCCACCTGTGCATTACATACCATGCATTACACACTGCGCAGAGTCACACCTGTGCATTAACACACTGCGCAAAGTCACACCTGTGCATAATACACTGCGCATAGTCACACCTGTGCATTACATAACATGCATTACACACTGTGCCGAGTCACACCTGTGCATTAACACACTGCGCAGAGTCACCACTGTGCATTACACACTGCGCAGAGTCACACCTGTGCATTACACAAATGCAGAGTCACACCTGTGCATTACACACTGCACTGAGTCAAAACTGTGCATTACATACCATGCATTACACACTGCACAGAGTCACACTGTGCATTTCACACAGCACAGAGTCACACCTGTGCATTACAAGCCATGCATTACACACTGCACTGAGTCACACCTGTGCATTACATACCATGCATTACATACTGTGCAGAGTCACATCTGTGTATTACATACCATGCAGTATACGCTGCGCAGTCAAAACTGTGCATTACATACCATGCATTACACACTGCGCAGAGTCACACTGTGCATTTCACACAGCACAGAGTCACACCTGTGCATTACAAGCCATGCATTACACACTGCACTGAGTCACACCTGTGCATTACATACCATGCATTACACGCTGCAGAGTCACACTTGAGCATTACACACTGCGTAGAGTCACACCTGTGCATTACACACTGCACATCGTCACACCTGTGCATTATATGCCATGCATTACACACTGCGCTGAGTCACACCTGTGCATTACACACTGCGCAGAGTCACACCTGTGCATTACACACTGTGCAGTCACACCTGTGCATTACACACTGCGCAAAGTCACACCTGTGCATTACACACTTTGCAGAGTCCCACCTGTGCATTACACACTGCACAGTCACACCTGTGCATTACATGCTATGCATACACACTGATTCACATCTGTGCATTACACACTGCGCAGTCTTTCCAGTGCATTACACACTGCACTGAGTCACACCTGTGCATTACACACTACACAGAGTCACACCTGTGCATTACATACTATGCATACACACTGAGTCACACCTGTGCATTACACACGGCACTGATTCACACCTGTGCATTACACACTGCGCAGTCATTGCAGTGCATTACACACTGCACAGAGTCACACCTGTACATTATATACCATGCATTACACACTGCACTGAGCCACACCTGTGCATTACATACCATGCATTACACACTGCACAGTCACACCTGTGCATTACATACCTTGCATTACACACTGCGCAGAGTCACACCTATGCATTAACACACTGTGCAGAGTCACACCTGTGCATTACACACTGTGCAGAGTCACAACTGTGCATTATATACTGCGCAGAGTCACAACTGTGCATTACACACTGCGCAGAGTCACACATGTGCATTAACACACTGTGCAGAGTCACACCTGTGCATTAGACACTGCGCAGTCACACCTGTGCATTACATAACATGCATTACACACTGTGCAGAGTCACACCTGTGCATTACTTGCTATGCATACACACTGATTCACATCTGTGCATTACACACTGCGCAGTCATTCCAGTGCATTATACACTGCACTGAGTCACACCTGTGCATTACATGCTATGCATACACACTGATTCACATCTGTGCATTACACACTGCGCAGTCATTCCAGTGCATTACACACAGCACTGAGTCTCACCTGTGCATTACACACTGCACAGAGACACACCTGTGCATTATATACCATGCATTACACACTGCACTGAGTCACATCTGTGCATTACATACCATGCATTACACACTGATTTACATCTGTGCATTACACACTGCGCAGTCATTCCAGTGCATTACACACTGCACTGAATCACACCTGTGCATTACACACTGCTCAGAGTCACACCTGTGCATTACACACTGCGCAGAGTCACACCTGTGCATTACACACTGTGCAGAGTCACACCTATGCATTACACACTGCACAGAGTCACACCTGTGCATTACATACTATGCATACACACTGAGTCACACCTGTGCATTACACACGGCACTGATTCACACCTGTCCATTACACACTGCGCAGTCATTGCAGTGCATTACACACTGCACAGAGTCACACCTGTGCATTATATACCATGCATTACACACTGCACTGAGCCACACCTGTTCATTACATACCTTGCATTACACACTGCGCAGAGTCACACCTATGCATTAACACACTGCGCAGAGTCACAGCTGTGCATTAACACACTGCGCAGAGTCACACCTGTGCATTACACATTGCGCAGAGTCACACATGTGCATTACACACTGCACAGAGTCCCACCTGTGCATTACATACCATGCATTACACACTGCGCAGAGTCACACCTGTGCATTAACACACTGCGCAAAGTCACACCTGTGCATAATACACTGTGCATAGTCACACCTGTGCATTACATAACATGCATTACACACTGTGCCGAGTCACACCTGTGCATTAACACACTGCGCAGAGTCACCACTGTGCATTACACACTGCGCAGAGTCACACCTGTGCATTACACAAATGCAGAGTCACACCTGTGCATTACACACTGCACTGAGTCACACCTGTGCATTACATACCATGCATTACACACTGCACAGAGTCACACTGTGTATTTCACACAGCACAGAGTCACACCTGTGCATTACAAGCCATGCATTACACACTGCACTGAGTCACACCTGTGCATTACATACCATGCATTACATACTGTGCCGAGTCACATCTGTGTATTACATACCATGCAGTACACGCTGCGCAGTCAAAACTGTGCATTACATACCATGCATTACACACTGCGCAGAGTCACACTGTGCATTTCACACAGCACAGAGTCACACCTGTGCATTACAAGCCATGCATTACACACTGCACTGAGTCACATCTGTGCATTACATACCATGCATTACACACTGCGCAGTCACACTGTGCATTTCACACAGCACAGAGTCACACCTGTGCATTACAAACCATGCATTACACACTGCACTGAGTCACACCTGTAGATTACATACCATGCATTACACGCTGCAGAGTCACACTTGAGCATTACACACTGCGCAGAGTCACACCTGTGCATTACACACTGCGCAGAGTCACACCTGTGCATTATATGCCATGCATTACACACTGCACTGAGTCACACCTGTGCATTACACACTGCGCAGGGTCACACCTGTGCGTTACACACTGCGTAGAGTCACACCTCTGCATTACACACTGCATGGTCACACCTTTGCATTACACACTGCACTGAGTCATACCTGTGCATTACATACCATGCATTACACACTGTGCAGAGTCACACCTGTGTATTACATACCATGCATTACACAATGCGCAGTCAAAACTGTGCATTACATACCATGTATTACACACTGCGCAGAGTCACACTGTGCATTTCACACAGCACAGTCACACCTGTGCATTACACACTGCACTGAGTCACACCTGTGCATTACATACCATGCATTACACACTGCGCAGAGTCACACTGTGCATTTCACACAGCACAGAGTCACACCTGTGCATTACAAGCCATGCATTACACACTGCACTGAGTCACACCTGTGCATTACATACCATGCATTAAACACTGCGCAGTCACACCTGTGCATTACACACTGCACTGAGTCACACCTGTGCATTACATACCATGCATTACACACTGCGCAGAGTCACACTGTGCATTTCACACAGCACAGAGTCACACCTGTGCATTACAAGCCATGCATTACACACTGCACTGAGTCACACCTGTGCATTACATACCATGCATTACACGCTGCAGAGTCACACTTGAGCATTACACACTGCGCAGAGTCACACCTGTGCATTACACACTGCGCATCGTCACACCTGTGCATTATATGCCATGCATTACACACTGCGCTGAGTCACACCTGTGCATTACACACAGCACAGTCACACCTGTGCATTACATACCATGCATTACACGCTGCAGAGTCACACTTGAGCATTACACACTGCGCAGAGTCACACCTGTGCATTACACACTGCACAGTCACACCTGTGCATTACACACTGCGCAGAGTCTCACCAGTGCATTACACACTGTGCAGAGTCACACCAGTACATTACATGCTGCGGAGAGTCACACTTGAGCATTACACACTGTACAGAGTCCCACCTGTACATTACACACTGCACAGTCAAAACTGTGCATTACACACTGCGAAGTCACACCTGTGCATTACACACTGAGCAGAGTCACACCTGTGCATTACACACTGTGGAGAGTCACACTTGACCATTACACACTGCGCAGAGTCACACCTGTGTATTACATACCATGCATTACACACTGTGCAGAGTCACACCTGTGCATTACACACTGTGCAGTCACACCTGTGCATTACACACTGTGCAGTCACATCTGTGCATTACATACCATGCATTAAACACTGCGCAGTCACACCTGTGCATTACACACTGCACTGAGTCACACCTGTGCATTACATGCCATAAATTAAACACTGCACAGAGTCACACCTGCGCAATAAACCCTGCGCAGAGTCACACCGGTGCATTACATACCATGCATTACACCCTTGCAGAGTCACACTTGTGCATTACACACAGCGCAGTCACACCTGTGCATTACATACCATGCATTAAACACTGCACAGAGTCACACCTGCGCATTACACACTGCGCAGTCACACCTGTGCATTACATACCATGCATTAAACACTGCACAGTCACACCTGTCCATTACACACTGCACAGAGTCACACCTGTGCATTACATACCATGCATTACACACTGCCCAGAGTCACACTTGAGCATTACACACTGCGCAGAGTTACACCTGTGCATTACACAACATGCATTTCACACTGCACAGAGTCACACCTGTGCATTAAATACCATGCATTACACACGGTGCAGAGTTACACCTGTGCATTACATAACATGCATTTCACACTGCACAGAGTCACACCTGTGCATTACATAACATGCATTTCAAACTGCACAAACTCACACCCTTGCATTACATACTGTGGAGAGACACACTGTGCATTACACACTGCAAAGTCACACCTGTGCATTACAAACCATGAATTACACACGGTGCAGAGTTACACCTGTGCATTACACACTGCGCAGTCATTCCAGTGCATTACACACTGCACAGAGTCACACCTAGGCATTACACACTGCACAGAGTCACACCTGTGCATTACACACTGCACAGTAATTCCAGTGCATTACACACTGCCCTGAGTCACACCTGTGCATTACACACTGCACAGAGTCACACCTGTGCATTTCATAACATGCATTTCACACTGCACAGAGTCACACCTGTGCATTACATACCATACATTACACACGGTGCAGTTACACCTGTGCATTACATAACATGCATTTCTCACTGCACAGATTTACACCCTTGCATTACATATTGTGCAGAGGCACACTGTGCATTACACACTGCGAAGTCACACCTGTGCATTACACACTGCACAGAGTCACACCTGTGCATTATATAACATGCATTTCACACTGCACAGAGTCACACCTGTGATTTACATAACATGCATTTCACACTGCACAGAGTCACACCCTTGCATTACATACTGTGCAGAGTCACACTGTGCATTACATACCATGCATTACACATGGTGCAGAGTAACACCTGTGCATTACACACTGTGCAGTCATTCCAGTGCATTACACACTGCATTGAGTTACACCTGTGCATTACACACTGCACAGAGTCTCACCTGTGCATTACATACTGCGCAGTCATTTCAGTGCATTACACACTGCACTGAGTCACACCTGTGCATTACGCACTGCACAGTCACACCTGTGCATTACATAACATGCATTTCACACTGCACAGAGTCACAACTGTGCATTACACACTGTGCAGAGTCACACCTGTGCATTACACACTGTGCAGAGTCACAGCTGTGCATTACACACTGTACAGAGTCACACCTGTGCTTTACAAACTGCACAGGGTCACACCTGTGCATTACACACTGTGCAGTCACATCTGTGCATTACATACCATGCATTAAACACTGCACAGTCACACCTGTGCATTACACACTGCACTGAGTCACACCTGTGCATTACATGCCATAAATTAAACACTGCACAGAGTCACACCTGCGCAATAAACCCTGCGCAGAGTCACACCTGTGCATTACATACCATGCATTACACCCTTGCAGAGTCACACCTGTGCATTACACACAGCGCAGTCACACCTGTGCATTACATACCATGCATTAAACACTGCACAGAGTCACACCTGCGCATTACACACTGCACAGATTCACACCTGTGCATTATATACCATGCATTACACACTGCACAGAGTCACACCTGCGCATTACACACTGCGCAGTCACACCTGTGCATTACATACCATGCATTAAACACTGCACAGTCACACCTGTCCATTACACACTGCACCGAGTCTCACCTGTGCATTATATACCATGCATTACACACTGCACAGAGTCACACCTGCGCATTACACACTGCTCAGATTCACACCTGTGCATTACATACCATGCATTAAACCCTGCTCAGTCACACCTGTGCATTACACACTGCGCAGAGTCACACCTGTGCATTACATACCATGCATTACACACTGCACAGAGTCACACCTGTGCATTACATACCATGCATTACACACTGCCCAGAGTCACACTTGAGCATTACACACTGCGCAGAGTTACACCTGTGCATTACACAACATGCATTTCACACTGCACAGAGTCACACCTGTGCATTAAATACCATGCATTACACACGGTGCAGAGTTACACCTGTGCATTACATAACATGCATTTCACACTGCACAGAGTCACACCTGTGCATTACATAACATGCATTTCAAACTGCACAAACTCACACCCTTGCATTACATACTGTGGAGAGACACACTGTGCATTACACACTGCAAAGTCACACCTGTGCATTACATACCATGAATTACACACGGTGCAGAGTTACACCTGTGCATTACACACTGCGCAGTCATTCCAGTGCATTACACACTGCACAGAGTCACACCTAGGCATTACACACTGCACAGAGTCACACCTGTGCATTACACACTGCACAGTAATTCCAGTGCATTACACACTGCCCTGAGTCACACCTGTGCATTACACACTGCACAGAGTCACACCTGTGCATTTCATAACATGCATTTCACACTGCACAGAGTCACACCTGTGCATTACATACCATACATTACACACGGTGCAGTTACACCTGTGCATTACATAACATGCATTTCTCACTGCACAGATTTACGCCCTTGCATTACATATTGTGCAGAGGCACACTGTGCATTACACACTGCGAAGTCACACCTGTGCATTACACACTGCACAGAGTCACACCTGTGCATTATATAACATGCATTTCACACTGCACAGAGTCACACCTGTGATTTACATAACATGCATTTCACACTGCACAGAGTCACACCCTTGCATTACATACTGTGCAGAGTCACACTGTGCATTACATACCATGCATTACACATGGTGCAGAGTAACACCTGTGCATTACACACTGTGCAGTCATTCCAGTGCATTACACACTGCATTGAGTTACACCTGTGCATTACACACTGTACAGAGTCTCACCTGTGCATTACATACTGCGCAGTCATTTCAGTGCATTACACACTGCACTGAGTCACACCTGTGCATTACGCACTGCACAGTCACACCTGTGCATTACATAACATGCATTTCACACTGCACAGAGTCACAACTGTGCATTACACACTGTGCAGAGTCACACCTGTGCATTACACACTGTGCAGAGTCACAGCTGTGCATTACACACTGTACAGAGTCACACCTGTGCTTTACAAACTGCACAGGGTCACACCTGTGCATTACACACTGTGCAGTCACATCTGTGCATTACATACCATGCATTAAACACTGCACAGTCACACCTGTGCATTACACACTGCACTGAGTCACACCTGTGCATTACATGCCATAAATTAAACACTGCACAGAGTCACACCTGCGCAATAAACCCTGCGCAGAGTCACACCTGTGCATTACATACCATGCATTACACCCTTGCAGAGTCACACCTGTGCATTACACACAGCGCAGTCACACCTGTGCATTACATACCATGCATTAAACACTGCACAGAGTCACACCTGCGCATTACACACTGCACAGATTCACACCTGTGCATTATATACCATGCATTACACACTGCACAGAGTCACACCTGCGCATTACACACTGCGCAGTCACACCTGTGCATTACATACCATGCATTAAACACTGCACAGTCACACCTGTCCATTACACACTGCACCGAGTCTCACCTGTGCATTATATACCATGCATTACACACTGCACAGAGTCACACCTGCGCATTACACACTGCTCAGATTCACACCTGTGCATTACATACCATGCATTAAACCCTGCTCAGTCACACCTGTGCATTACACACTGCGCAGAGTCACACCTGTGCATTACATACCATGCATTACACACTGCACAGAGTCACACCT
Organism: Calotriton arnoldi; assembly: GCA_963921515.1. NCBI lineage: Eukaryota > Metazoa > Chordata > Amphibia > Caudata > Salamandridae > Calotriton > Calotriton arnoldi. Next base: position 16,649 of record CAWUFW010016091.1, read on the forward strand.
GTGCATTACATACCATGCATTACACACTGCCCAGAGTCACACTTGAGCATTACACACTGCGCAGAGTTACACCTGTGCATTACACAACATGCATTTCACACTGCACAGAGTCACACCTGTGCATTAAATACCATGCATTACACACGGTGCAGAGTTACACCTGTGCATTACATAACATGCATTTCACACTGCACAGAGTCACACCTGTGCATTACATAACATGCATTTCAAACTGCACAAACTCACACCCTTGCATTACATACTGTGGAGAGACACACTGTGCATTACACACTGCAAAGTCACACCTGTGCATTACATACCATGAATTACACACGGTGCAGAGTTACACCTGTGCATTACACACTGCGCAGTCATTCCAGTGCATTACACACTGCACAGAGTCACACCTAGGCATTACACACTGCACAGAGTCACACCTGTGCATTACACACTGCACAGTCATTCCAGTGCATTACACACTGCCCTGAGTCACACCTGTGCATTACACACTGCACAGAGTCACACCTGTGCATTTCATAACATGCATTTCACACTGCACAGAGTCACACCTGTGCATTACATACCATACATTACACACGGTGCAGAGTTACACCTGTGCATTACATAACATGCATTTCTCACTGCACAGATTTACACCCTTGCATTACATATTGTGCAGAGGCACACTGTGCATTACACACTGCGAAGTCACACCTGTGCATTACACACTGCACAGAGTCACACCTGTGCATTACATAACATGCATTTCACACTGCACAGAGTCACACCTGTGATTTACATAACATGCATTTCACACTGCACAGAGTCACACCCTTGCATTACATACTGTGCAGAGTCACACTGTGCATTACATACCATGCATTACACATGGTGCAGAGTAACACCTGTGCATTACACACTGTGCAGTCATTCCAGTGCATTACACACTGCATTGAGTCACACCTGTGCATTACACACTGCACAGAGTCACACCTGTGCATTACATACTGCGCAGTCATTTCAGTGCATTACACACTGCACTGAGTCACACCTGTGCATTACGCACTGCACAGTCACACCTGTGCATTACATAACATGCATTTCACACTGCACAGAGTCACAACTGTGCATTACACACTGTGCAGAGTCACACCTGTGCATTACACACTGTGCAGAGTCACAGCTGTGCATTACACACTGTGCAGAGTCACACCTGTGCTTTACAAACTGCACAGGGTCACACCTGTGCATTACATACTATGCATACACACTGAGTCCACCTGTGCATTACACACTGTGCAGAGTCACACCTGTGCATTACACACAGCACTGATTCACACCTGTGCATTACACACTGCGCAGAGTCATTCCAGTGCATTACACACTGCACTGAGTCACACCTGTGCTTTACACACTGCACAGAGTCACACCTGTGCATTATATACCATGCATTACACACTGCACTGAGTCACACCGTGCATTACACACTGCAGTCACGTCGTGCATTATATACCATGCATTACACACTGCACTGAGTCACACCTGTGCTTTACACACTGCACAGAGTCACACCTGTGCATTATATACCATGCATTACACACTGCAGTGAGTCACACCTGTGCATTACATACCATGCATTACACACATTGCAGAGTTACACCTGTGCATTACACACTGCGCAGAGTCACACTGTGCATTACACACGGTGCAGAGTTACACCTGTGCATTACACACTGTGCAGATTCACACTGTGCATTTTACACTGCGCAGAGTCACACTTAAGCATTACACACTGTGCAGAGTCACACCTGTGCATTACACACTGCGCAGTCAAAACTGTGCATTACATACCATGCATTACACCTTGCGCAGAGTCACACTGTGCATTTCACACCTGTGCATTTTATACCATGCATCACAGTGCTTAGAGTCACACCTGTGCATTACACACTGCACTGAGTCACACCTGTGCATTACATACCATGCATTACACACGTTGCAGAGTTACACCTGTGCATTACACACTGTGCAGAGTCACACTGTGCATTACACACTGCGCAGAGTCACACTGTGCATTACACATGGTGCAGAGTTACACCTGTGCATTACACACTGTGCAGATTCACACTGTGCATTACACACTGTGCAGAGTCACACTGTGCATTACACACTGCGCAGAGTCACACTGTGCATTACACATGGTGCAGAGTTACACCTGTGCATTACACACTGCGCAGTCAAAACTGTGCATTACATACCATGCATTACACCTTGCGCAGAGTCACACTGTGCATTTCACACCTGTGCATTTTATACCATGCATCACAGTGCTTAGAGTCACACCTGTGCATTACACACTGCACTGAGTCACACCTGTGCATTACATACCATGCATTACACACGTTGCAGAGTTACACCTGTGCATTACACACTGTGCAGAGTCACACTGTGCATTACACACTGCGCAGAGTCACACTGTGCATTACACATGGTGCAGAGTTACACCTGTGCATTACACACTGTGCAGATTCACACTGTGCATTTTACACTGCGCAGAGTCACACTTGAGCATTACACACTTTGCGGAGTCACACCTGCGCATTACACACTGCGCAGTCAAAACTATGCATTACATACCATGCATTACACCTTGCGCAGAGTCACACTGTGCATTTCACACCTGTGCATTTCATACCATGCATCACACAGTGCTTAGAGTCACACCTGTGCATTACACACTGCACAGAGTTACACCGGTGCATTACATACTGTGCAGAGTCACACTGTCCATTACACACTGTGCAAAGTCACACTGTGCATTACATATTGTGCAGAGTCACACTGTGCATTACACACTGCGTAGTCACACCTGTGCAGCACATACTTTGCATTACACAGTTGTACTTTACACATAGAAAATAATCTTACCTGCAACCCCGTCTTCGTCAGGAGAGTTGCCCCCTGGGGACAGAGATGAGAGGCAGGTGTCAGTCACATGTACAGCTGGGAATCACATGCACAGCACCCCCGCACTACAGAGGGCGAGGGATGTAAAGTTCATGCACAGACCCGTGGGGCGGAGTCTGACGTTTATTAGCAATGTGAGTGCACAAGTGATCAGTGCTGTGCCGTCTTTGCATGTGTGCAAGTTATGAACATGTATGATTAAAACAAGAGCGGTGCAGTGAGCTCAGAGCAAGGCCAGTGGATGACACACCCTCCCTGGAGTCTGCCCCTGGAGTCTGTCCCTGGAGCCTCCCTGGAGTCTGCCCCTGGAGTCTGCCCCTGGAGTCTGCCCCTGGAGTCAGCCCCTGGAGTCAGCCCCTGGAGTCTGCCCCTGGAGTCTGTCCCTGGAGTCTGCCCTTGGAGTCTGTCCCTGGAGCCAGCCCCTGGAGTCAGCCCCTGGAGTCTGCCCCTGGAGTCTGCCCCTGGAGTCTGCCCCTGGAGTCTGCCCCTGAAGTCTGCCCCTGGAATCAGCCCCTGGAGTCTGCCCCTGGAGTCTGCCCCTGGAGTCTGCCCTTGGAGTCTGTCCCTGGAGTCTGCCCTAGAGTCTGTCCCTGGAGTCTGCCCCTGGAGTGGGTCCCTGGAGCCTCCCTGGAGTCTGCCCCTGGAGTCTACCCCTGGAGTCTGCCCCTGGAGTCTGCCCCTGGAGTCTGCCCTTGGAGTCTGTCCCTGGAGCCTCCCTGGAGCCTCCCTGGAGTCTGCCCCTGGAGTCTGCCCCTGGAGTCTGCCCCAGGAGTTTGCCCCTGGAGTCTGCCCCTGGAGTCTGCCCCTGGAGTCTGCCCCTGGAGTCTGCCCTTGGAGTCTGCCATTGGAGTCTGCCCTAGAGTCTGTCCCTGGAGCCTCCCTGGAGTCTGCCCCTGGAGTCTGCCCCTGGAGTCAGCCCCTGGAGTCTGCCCCTGGAGTCTGCCCCTGGAGTCTGCCCCTGGAGTCTGCCCCTGGAGTCTGCCCTTGGAGTCTGTCCCTGGAGCCAGCCCCTGGAGCCAGCCCCTGGAGTCAGCCCCTGGAGTCTGCCCCTGGAGTCTGCCCCTGGAGTCTGCCCCTGGAGTCAGCCCCTGGAGTCTGCACTTGGAGTCTGTCCCTGGAGTCTGTCATGGAGTCTGTCCTTGGGGTTTGCCAGCCCTAGCAGCAACGCTTCAGATCAGCTCGCTTCACTCTGCTATTAACAGGCATTTGAACTTTGCGCTGCAGGAACACGTGTCTGAACGCGCGGTGATTCATGGCCCTTTGGCAAATAACATTTGTATTGGGCCTCATTTGTGTGTCTTTGTGCGCTCCTACAAACCACATCTTGCCCGATAAACACACAAGCCTGGGTTTATCTACACTTTGCGCTGGTGCAGTGTCACCAAAAGTAACGGAAGGAACTGATTGAAGAGTAATTTCTAGCTGGTATTTAACCCTAAACTAATGCAAAGTAGCGCTATACACTTCTTTGTGCTACTTGGCGTCAAGGGTGCGTCCCATGGGTCATGAGATTCCCCGGATGTTGACTCAAAGCCTTATCCGCTAACATTGGCACAGAAAGCTTTGCGCCAGGCAGGTGTGCGTCCTTGAGGCAGAGGTAACGGTGAGGAGAAGCTTTCTTTTCTACTCAGCCTCGTATTCCGCCTGACATCACGCAGTGTTCGGAGCGCCGGCACCGCGGACCGTAGCGGCGCCTGACATCACGCAGTGTTCGGAGCGCCGGCACCGCGGACTGCAGCCGCGCCATACCTTTGTACCGCCCTCGCCCTTTCACACAGCGGAGCACAGCAGGACATTTAATACAGACATGGGGCAGATTTACTGTTTTTTCATGTAGCGCACTGCGGCAGCCGCAAATGCTGCGCTGCGCTATGTGAAAAGAAGAGGAGAGCGCCCTATGTACTAAAATAAGGCATTCTCCTCCCCTCTCATTAGTGCTGGCGCTGAAATAAGTTGCCGTGCGCCACGGAGACACCTGTGCGCCATGGTGTAAGGCAGTGCTTAATTTGAGCCGGTGGTTTCCGGTGCTCAGCACCAGCACTTAATTGTCACCACCGGCACTCATACAAACAGCTCCCCCATGTGGGAGACTGCCCTAATTTGGAGATCAGCACAACTACCTGTGGCACAAGCCATTCTTATAGCTATGGGGGGCTTAGAATAGTCTGAATTGTCACACTTGGTGTATGACGATAGTAGTTGTGTTGGTACTGTTATTGGCAGCGCTGATGGAAGCAATGGGTGGCGCAAGCTGCAATGGCCTCCTGACTAGAGCCCTGGCCCTTATTATTTTACAAATTAAACACTGGTGTAAGGGTGTCTCCTGAGTCTAACATAAGTTCTGTAAGGGAAGGAACCCTTCCAGTACAAAATACTGTGCATAGACTCACTTTAACCATTTTCCCACTTTGTATGTGTGCTGTAAAGTTCAGCACACATGCAAAGTCAGAAAAGGAAGGAGAAATGGGCGCATTCTCACGCTAAACCCAATCCACTTTATATAGTAAATTGAGGGGCATATTTACAAGAACTTAGCAGCCCACGGGTCAATTTTTTGACGTTACAGCAGCTTTTTTTTATCGCCGTATTTACAAGTTGCCGCTAATTCCAGTGTAACGTGAATTTTCAAGATCGCCACTTCTGTTAGCGGGACTTAACGAAAATGAGATGCAAGGTAGGTGTGCCCGGGAAAAAAACTGCTGCTAAACACACAACGAGACATTTACAAGGAAATCCCAGAACACTGATAAACCCAAAAAACTGCCGCTAAGTCCAATTAGAGGCAGTTTTTTAAGGCCAGAAAGCAGCTGGTCTTAAAATTGGTGCAAAAACTTAGGCCCACATATAAGATGTTTGGGGGCTGGAAAGCGCTGCAAGGAATATTGCTGCGCTGCCCAGCACCGAAACAAAAGGTCAGGGATGCGCCCTATCAATAAGATGGGGCGCATTCCTGGGCACCATTCATGAAAACTGTCGCATCGCTGCGATAAAACAGCTATTGTACACTTTTCACTGTGCCCTCCTTGCGACACCATGGCTGCGCCGTATGTACAGTACGGTGCTCCATGTCGCAATCAATGACAGATACTTCTAGAATCCTGACGTATCTGTCGGCGCTAAAGGCACGCATTGCTGCAGTTGTGCCACAAGCATGACGCAACTCCAGCAATACATAGGGCCAGCCTATCCCTATGGCACTGCAACACCCTTACGCCTGCCATGAGGCAGGCGTAAGGTTTTGACGCAGTGGCGTCCTTGAATTATCGCAGTGAAATCTGATATATTTCACTGTGCCACTCCTACGAGGCTTTGTTGCGTGGGAACACCTACCCTGCATGCATCATACCTGGCGCAGGTATAATGTGGCACAGGGCTTTACAAGGTCACGCATATGCCTAGATGCATCATTTTGTAAATACGGCACGACGTAGTGTTAAATTCCCGCAGCAAGTACATCAAGAATCTGACGCACCAGCAGCGTTAAACTGTTGGAAGGGTCTCATGAATCAGCCCCCCTGTCTTTTTCCCCTACGTTGGAGCACAATGGCTGCCATGGGTCAATGCAGGCACCATTGCGCCATGGTACAAGGGTGACTGTGCTGCGGAGTTGGTTTATGTTGTGCAGGAAGGGAGACTTACCTGCACAAAACCTATCAATCCAGGGTATTTCCTCTTTCTCTGTGTGCTGCAGTAAACTGCACACATTGAAAAAGTGAAAAAAGAGGAGAAATGAAAACATTTATCCTCGTAGCTCTTCCCAAACGCCACCCTAGGGGTGGTGTTACATTCTGTCGCATTCCGAAGGTTTACGGTTTCTCGTAAACCTGGGAGTGCTTCAGATTCCATTGGTTTCGTGTGGGAATGCCCACAGCAACACCCATTTAACGCCCCTTTCACACTGTTTAATGCGTGAAAGGGGCACATATTTACAAGTCCATGAAAAGCCACGTAAAGTGGCTTTACGTAGCATTGTAAACATGCTGTGGTACATTGTGCCACCAGAAGATCAAACAAGTGATGTCACAGCATTGCAAGGGTGCCGCTATGAGGGATAATAGAAGAACTCCCATAGTTCATCCTTGGCAAGGTCAACAAGCCATGGACCTCCTGCCATTGCAGCTCAGAGCATCAAGGAGACCACCACCACCAACCCTGTCTTGCGTCACTCACCTGAACAACTGCTCCGTTCCCTTTGGGTGATAACTGGACCTGATCCCCTCTAACTGCTGACCTCAGTAGACCTGAACTTCAGCAACAGGAAGCTGGAGGCCAGAAACCACAGAAAATCAGAGACTCTCCGGAGCTGTCTGTAACCGGGGAAGAAGGAGAGACGCACAACCAGTCAACCTTAAAATAGGTCATCTGCCTCCTGAGGAGTCACATCTGGGGGCTGAATGGACTCCACACTGGATGACCACGTTGAAGTGGAACCCATGTCGCCGGGGGAGCATTCAGCGGAAGTGTCAGGATCCTGTCTCTAAGTGTGATTGCGCATCGCCGCCGCCACATGCAGCACCTTCCGCCTCTCTTGTATAACCTGCTCCAGATTGGGGGTGGCTTGCAGTTGTGGCGGGGACGCCTGCTCCTTCTACGCCTCCCAGTACGACTGGCTCCACGAATGACAGCTTGTTGTACAGACCCTTCACTCCCTGTCCGCAGCACCTGGCGACCCGTGGATTGCAGCCAGGTCCAGACCTGTTCAGCGGTGTCAATGATTTGCGTGTCAACATCAGAGATCACTCGCAGCCCTTACGGGTAGAGGAGGGAGTATTTGATGCCCAACTCTCAGAGGCATCGCTTAATCACTAGAGGCGAGCCCCTCTGCACCCCCGTGGCGTAGTCAGGGAAGAAAATAACTTTGGCGTTATCCACTTTCACCTCCCTCAGCTTGCATACCTCCCTCAGGACAGCGTCATGATCCCTGTAGGAGGTGGAAGAGAAACGGCCTGGGACCTGTCCCCGGCAGTGTGCGGCTCACCGGCACTCGATGGGCCTGCTCCACAACAAAGAATGGGTAGAGTGCACCTGCTGGCAGTAGGTCACGCAACCATGTCTCAGTAAATGCCACTGCATCAGCCCCTTCTGCTCCCTCAGGCAGACCCAACACACTCACGTTGTTATGCTGGGACCGGCCGGCCGCATCCTCCGCAGTTCTTGCCAGTGACTTCACGCATGCCATTAGCTGCTGCACCTCCAACCCTGCGCTTAGGGTACTCGGGGGGGACTTTGGCCAGCTCTTGCTCAATGTTGTGTACCTTGTAAGTCAGCTTGTGATGATCTGCGCGCTCCAAGTCGACTGTGATTTTGTCAATGCGGCCCTCAAAGGAAGTGCCCATTTGTTCGAGGGAGGTACCCACTGTGAGTACAGAGTCTAGTTTGGAGCACAGGCTGTCCACTGTCACCTCCCCCGGTGGCCAGCGATCTCTCGCCGCTCAGTTCACCGACACGGAGGAGCGACCAAATGTCGACGCCGCCCCCCATCTGCAGGCAGGCCATTGTTGCGCCAGACGCCCAGGCACTATGTATGGCATGCAGTGCAGTGTGGCCAGCCGGCCCCTCTCCTCCAGTCAGGTGTATGCTAGCCAGGAATCTTCATTTGGGCGGCACCAATGGAAATCCCCCGTACACCCAAGAGCTCACTGCCAGGGAGTGAGGAAAAGCAGCACCACTCGCCTCCTCCCATCTAACAGTGACAACCAGATTCTGTGTGCCCCAGTGAGTGATGGCAGATCAAGGTGCGCGCGTAAGGGCCTGGGCCTGAACCGACCCTCGTGCCCCTGGCACCCGCCACCACCAACTGCTGATATCAGAGACTAGAGACAGTTAGTGGAGTCCCCCACCAGTCTTGTGCGGTGCCCTCGGTGATGCAGGTCAGCCGCAGCGCAGAGATTGCTCAGGGCAGTGTGCGCCACCCACAGGCAGTAAGCCTGGGCCCGACTCGACCCCCGGGCCTCCTGGGCTCCGCTTCCCACCTTTTCCTCACCTGGACATCGGGCTCAATCTGCTGCACTTTCTCCGAATCTGTGACTCAGCCTGCAGGAGCATCAGCCAGGCAGGATTTCACAAGCTTGGGTACAGCAGTCGCAGCCAAGTCTGCTGGGGAACCTGCCGATGCAGGTGGTGCAACAGGGCCTCCTTAGGCTTGAAGTTGCGGTGCTCCCGCCACACAAGTTCAGCGCAGCTCAGGGGCCTCACCCTCCACAGCATCCAGACAGCGCCACATCCTCTTGCCTGTGATGAAGAGAGGCGCAGCACACCATTGGGAATCTCTTCCGTGCACCCCGGGTTAGTGGTGGCACGTGTTATGCGATGCAGACTTCCTACGTCGGTTTCGCAGGAGCGCCTCTACCGATCACGGCTCCAAGCAGCACCAGGTGGTCTTCTCACACAGGTCAGCAACGTGTCTCCATGCGACATGCCAGACTTCGCCACCAGGTAAGGGCGATCGCCAACGCCTCAATGTCTACCGCCATGGCCCACATGCTTGGGCAGGACGTGGCCCGCCTCACCGTCAGGCTGCAGCGACTCCACAGCATTGCCACCTCCCACTCTGGGTCTCAGACAAAGGCCCAGTGAAGCCTCCGGGCCCTGGAGACTGTCCGCGCTTCCAGGCATCGGCTGCCATGGTGTTGCAAGGATGGCGATGCACCTCTTTTCATAGATGAGGCCCTGATTCTGCATTTCCTCTTCCCCTGGGACTCAGGCTGGTCATCCTGGCTGTGGCTGCTCCATTCTACATTCCATTGTTTTTATTTTATTTTTTCATTAGAGGTGGATTTTTGTAGTTTTACGGCTAGAGCGGTCGACGTCGAAGCTGGGGAACCGGGTTCGAGTCTCGTCAACGACGCTCAACATCCTGTGATTCTGGGCAAATCACTTAATCTCCCCGTGCCTAACAAAAAACAAAAAAAAAATGAATGTGTCCTCATGTAACGAAACTGGTGCTATGTAAAGCGCTCTGATACCTGATATCTTCGGGTTTAGTTCACGCTATATAAAACTCTAAAAATAAAAAAATAAAAAATGTATAGGCTATTTGTGCCTCTAGAGGCTGAAAAGTGACATTGGGCTGAGTAAGGTGGATTTTTTAGCCGCTAATTGGCCTTTCGTCACTTTTCTCTCACTAACATCAAATTTGTTATCGCCTTGACGCTAGTTTTAGTGGCAGTTTTCGCTGCGGCTAGCTGATACTATCGCCATGTAGCGACATATTGTAAATACGTCGCTAACAGAGTGATAGTTTTAGGCAATAGACAGCGTTAAGAAAATTGCCACTTACCAACACAAAAACTGGTTAGCGGCAATCCTTGTAAATATACCCCTAAATTTATCGTGGGAAACCTTGGGTGGTTGCATGGGAACTCCCATGCACCTCCCTTGGTACCCACTCCCATGGCGCAAAGTAACTGCTTCACATTACTTTTCCATTATTTCCAGCGCTACACAAGTTTAGCGCCAGAAAGTAAATTGGGAAACATTGATTTTGCGCTGATTTGCGTCACAACACGGCGCAAAATATTAGTAAATCTCCCCCTATATTTAGTAAATTGGGTTTAGCGTGAGAAACCTTGGGTTGTTGCATGGGAACGCCGATGCTCCACCCTTGGTATGCCCCCTTGACGCAAAGTAATGCAAAGCAGTGCTATACTTTTTCGTTATTTCCAAGTAAATTGGGAAAAAAAGATTTTGTGCCAATTTGCATCACTTTTGTGACGCAAACACAGCACAAAATCTTTGTACATCTCCCCCATGGAGTGCCGACACACATAGGATACATATGTGGTGTTAAAAACACACATGGAATTGTAAGCAGATATAGATACATACATGGAATATTAATCACCTGTGATATATACATGAAGTAATACTCATACATGTGATACAACATTGAGTGAGAACCACACATGGGGTGCATTAATGGAACAATAATCACACATGATACATGAACGAAGTAATACAAATGTGATGCATACTTTAAACAAGACAAACGTTACATATGTGAAGTAATGCACTTATGATCCATAGATGGAATAATAAACACAGATGGAATACATACATGGGTTGTCGCCTTCAGTGTTGTAGAACAGGTTCTCTAGAGAGACAGAAGTGAGATCATGTCAAAACATGTGTGTTACATACAGGGCTCTTTGTCACCGTGGGGTGCACCCCCCTTCTAGAACGGACCCAACCCACAGCTCCCTCTTCAAACACATAGAAGCCAACGGCCTGGAGTGGGCGGTGCCAAGAAACAAGCAGTAGGGAAGTAGTGAGAGCCGCGACTCTCAGACACAACCAAGCCCAAACACAAGGAGAACTTACACAGTACACTCACTACTCAGCATGGCTGGTGCTTCAAGTGACACGAGTTGTGGCCACCACCCCTGAGTGGAGGCTAGGACAGCCTCTTCCAAGGAGGCCCTGTGAGAGTTAGCACTTCAGAATTTGTTTCTACCTTTGACATGGTGCACACACGCTGCGTTGGGAAGGTAGGGTCTGAGTTCAGAGATGGCTTGTACACGGGTTACAGGACAGATCCCAAGTAACCAAGCAGTGGGGGTGTGTAATAAGGAAGAGATGTTCTGTGCGTGTGTATGTGTGTGTGTGTCTATGTGTGTGTATGTGTGTGTGTGTGTGTCTATGTGTGTGTGTGTGCGTGTGTGTGTGTGTGCGTGTGTGTGTATGTGTGTGTGTATGTGTGTATGTGTGTGTGTGTCTATGTGTTTGTGTGTGTCTATGTGTGTATATGTGTGTGTGTGTATGTGTGTGTGTGGCTAGTGAGAATCAACTCATCAAAGCATGTGTAACACACAAGGGCAGACATTTGGGTCTCATGAAGAGCACCCTCTCCGGCAGACTTCCGGTTCCACTGTCCCATAGAGGAATGGGCGTGGCACTAGTAGTGACTCCCTCTTGTGACGACGCTGGTGCAGGGTGGGATCTCTGATAAGGGTCCGGGTCTTTGAGGCAATGTCTGAAAAGAAGGTCAGCGATTGGCCTTCTTTTACCCTGACAATAACAGGCATACATGACAAACATCTGCTGATTTAGGACTCACACGTTCTCTTTAAATGTCTTTGAACCTTTTGAATAGTGAATGGCTTGTAGTAAATAAATAAATGTCCAGGGAACTCTCACTAGTAAACTAGTGCCCTTAATAATCAGAATGAATGCAATTTTCCTATTTAGTCTGGAGCGTTATCTGAACTTCTTCCTTCTCTTTTTCCAGGAGCGGGGCCAGTGATGATGGAACGTCCATGTTTTTTTTTTTAAAAACATCTTTTTTATTGGCATTTGTAAAATAAAAACAAAAATAACATCATCATGGGCAGTACAGTCCCATATCCACAGCAAGAATATTATCTCTAAAACATTTCTTAACCGTTCTCTCATCGACACGTTGTGTACATAATGCTGTATCAAAGTATGTTCCCTCCACATCATAGAGATTACTATCACTTTGCCCACTGAGTTCACTGCACAATTCTATATTCGGGAGGTATTATATTCTCGCCACAGTAGAGTATGTGAGAGGGAGCGGCTGGTTCGTTAGTAACCCTATCCATCTTAGCTATACATGTATTTAGAATGGATACACAAATGCCCCAAGATAATTCAAACAAAAGAAATAAGAATAAGGAAAAACAAAGAGAAAAAAGAAAAAGAGAAAAGGAAAGCAAATGAACTCAGTGCATCCTTAAACTTAAGGCACAAGGAACAACTGTAAAACTACCAGGGGTCCACAGTCAATACCGTTATTGAAGACAATGTGATTGGCGCCATTATGGGGTTAGGGGGCCTCCAGAGGGGGAGGGGGGAAGGCGGGAGCACCCAAAGCCCCCTCAACAAACAGGAGCAGTGAGCAGCAACAAACCTATCCAGGGAGATACCCAGATAATGGCCTAATACAGGGGGTCAATCCAACCTGTTTCCCGGGGTTCACACCTACATTCACACATCAAGATTACAATAGTCATCTAGTACTCAGGGGTTATGTATCTCCCCCGATCCCTCAGAGTCAATCGTGCTCCCTGATCAGGCGTATTGCGCGTGTCCCATGCTCCTAATATATCCGCCCATGGCTCTGCTAAAGGCTTACGCCTCTTCGTAATCTTGTCTTCTCTAAGCAGGGCTTTCTCCTCTGCTCTTGCCCAACAGGAAACATCTGTTTCCCAATCTACTACCAAGGGACTCTGTTTTGTCTTCCATCTAAGGGCTATTCTTCGTTTGGCTAGGAGGAAAGCCAGATCTATAAACCTATGCCCCATTTTTTTGGATTTGGGTCTCGGGAATAGGCCCAGAAGGCATACTTCCGGTGAGCGTACCAAGTTCCGCACCAAGACCTTGTTGATAGTGTCTACTATCTTGGTCCAGTGATCCTGAAGCCCTGGACATGTCCATACCATATGATCAAAATTGGCATCGATTAATGAGCATCTAGCTCAAGCCTGGTCATCCCTACTATACACTACATTCAGCTTGTGCGGCGTAAGGTATGTTCTATAAAGAACATTAAATTGTAATAACTTAAATGCTGCGTTTCTAGACACCTTTTTCGGGCTTCCCAGGACCCTCTTCCACTCCTTCTCGGTTAGCTGCCTCTTTAGGGTACCCTCCCATTTCTCCTGCACTCGAGGCAAATGCCGGTGGGTCATCTCCATTATTGCCAGGTAGAGCCATTTTACTAAGTGTCCCGCCGTTCCCAACGTCACCAGTGCCTGGAGGACCGCATGGGTGGCAGTTTCTGTTGCTTCTCCTCCCCACAATTCAGCCAGCACCCCTGTATCTTGTGGTAATTCAAGAACTGTCCCTGTGGCAATTCATGATATTCCAAGAAATCTGCCAATGGGAGCAGCACACCATCTCTATGGCAGTCTCCAACTGTCAACACTCCCGCCGTCTCTCATCCCGACAGCTGCCGTTGTGTAAGAGGGGGCCCCATCCCCACCTGCGGGAGTCTCGTAAGGGGAATACTGGGTGCATACAGCGGTCTATCTGTGGATCGCGCCGCACACCTATCCCAGCACGCCACCGCCAGAGAGAGTAGCGTCCCCATGTGTTTAATCTTCTGGCGACGGTTAAGCAGTCTAGGGAGCAGGGCCATTTGTATAGCACTAGCCGACAGCGATAATGTGTCCAGCCCTTTCCCAGCAAGCCACCGGGCAAGCCACTGGAGTTGGCCACCAGGTAATAGGCTTCGAAATCCGGGGCACCCAACCCTCCCCCCTTTAGTGGCAGCTGTAGCGTCTGCAGGGATACTCTGTTACATCCACCATAGCACACCAAGTCCGTCAGTAACACGTCCAAGGTTTTAAACCAACTTTTTGGGATCACCACTGGCAAATTAACGAAGTAATATGACAGACGTGGGAGCACCACCGTTTTAGATAACGCCACCCTGGCCATTACTGGCAATTTGAGTGATCGCCAGAATGTAATATTTGCCCGCAATACTTGGAGGGCACTTCCAAGGTCCCCATCAAGGAGATCCACCTGACGATGATAAATCTGTATTCCCAAGTACCTGAAGGAGGTTGACGCCCACTCCAGGTCCAGCGGAAAGTCGTGTGGTCTGACCAGGTCTGGGTTCAATGGGAACACAAAGGTTTTCTTTTTGTTTAGGCATAGCCCTGAGAGCTTAGCAAATTCCTCCAAAATCCGTAACACTATCGGGATCCCATGAGATCCATTCCGCAGATAAATCAATATGTCATCTGCGTATAAGGATAATATATGGTAAGTCCCATCAAGCTCCACCCCCAGCCTCTCACGCTCCTGTCTGAATCGTTCCGCTAATAACTCCATTGCAAGGGCAAAGAGCAACGGGGACAAGGGACACCCCTGGCGGGTCCCTCTATATATAGAATATGGGGTAGAAACCACCGTACCCGTGCACACTCGTGCTCTAGGATCTGTATACAGAAGGCGGAACCAGTGAGACCAACCATCTCCCAGTTGCATTTCCCCCATGACCGCCAATAAAAAGTCCCATCTCAGGGAATCAAATGCCTTTTCCAAGTCCACCGCTATTACCACTGCGTCGGGATAGTCACTCAGGTCCCTATGAAACATAACATGATATGACCGTCTCAAGTTATTGGATGTGGAGCGGGAGGGGATAAACCCGTTCTGATCCGTATGGACCAGTCGCTGCATCTGCGGCAGAAGTCTAGTGGCCAATGCTTTACTTAGGATTTTAAAATCAATGTTTAACATAGATAGGGGCCGAAATTCAGTTACCTCTGCTATATCCTTTTTCGTCTTCGGCAAGGGGATCACCAACGCTTCTCTGATCGATGGCGGTAGCTGCTTTTCCTGCAGTGCAGCTGCATACACCTGCTCTAATCTCGGGGCCACAATGTCCATGAAAGAGGAGTAAAATTCAGTCGGGAGGCTGTCAGCCCAGGCGTTTTCCCCCGTGCCATCTCCTTGATGACTGCCCTAATTTCCCCAGCCTTGACCGGCAGCACCAGCGATTCTTGAGAGTCACGGGCCAGTCTCTGTAATCTCAGGTTTTTTAAGTAATCCAATATGTCCTCACCCCGTAATTCTCTCGGCTTCCCGTAGAGATTTTCATAATACTCCCGGAACAAGTCATTTATGTCCCGCGGGGAACACAGTACCCGCCCGTCCATAGTACGGATACTAGGATTAGAGGCCCCCCTACTTTCCGGTCTGATCAACCAGGCCAGGAGCCTCCCCGCCCTGCCCCCTTCTACATGCTGCCGTTCCTGGTCCGTTCGATAGTCCAGTGTCCGCAGTCTGTCCCATGTGGAGTTACAGAGGCTCTTCACTTCTGCCAGTCTACCCTGTGAGCCGCTCCTCCCGCAAGCTCTTTATCTAACGCCGGAATCTGAGCTTCTTGGGATTCAAGTTCCCGGACAATCTCCCGCCTGGCCCCCACCCTCTGCCCCAGACATTACCCTTGGATTACCACTTTAAATGCATCCCATTCCGTCAGGCGGGAGCTAGCGGTCCCATGATTTTAGGCGAAATATGTGGTCATAGCTTCAGAAAGGCATTGTTTAAAACCTTCCTCTTCCAGCAGGGTGGGATCTAGGCGCCATAGTGGGATTGGGGCCCTCTCTGGGGTAGGGGCAAATCGTATTAACAAGGGACTGTGAAATGAAAGGGATCTACCAAGGTATTCATCCCCGGAGAACAGCGGAGCCAATATGTCTGAACAAAAGAACGAATCACTGACAGAATATCGATGATCAAAATATCGAGCTGCCAGAATATCGCTGACAAAATATAGACTACCAGAATGTCGAATTCCTATCTACAAACAGGTAAGTACAAAAATATCGAATCCTAAATATCGTTGTAAATAATATAGTTTGCTAAAATATCGACTTTTTTAAATCTCTTAAAAGTAATGTAAAATTAATGAAATTATAACTATAATTAAGTAAAACATACTTAAAAATACTTAAATAACCTTAAAATTAATAAATAATAAATGTAAGTTAAAAAAAATAAACATGCATTTTTATTTTTTATTACATATATATTAACTTAATAATATTAAAAAATAATCAATATTTTTAATTAAATGTTAAAAATATAATTTTAAATATAATTACATATATATCTAAATAAACCTATAATATAAATATAAAAATAAATTATATATAATAAGTTAAAACATTAAAATTAATTAAAAAAATATATATATTTTACACTACATTAAATATAATAATACTAAAAAAATTGCATAGCGTAAAAGATAAAATTTCTATTTTCACTCCAACAAGTGGTACAGTAGGGAAAATGTTGGATAGCGGGTAAATAAAAATTACTATTCCCACTCCAGTGAGTGCAACAGTAGGGACAGCGTTGGATAGCAGGAGGGTAAAAATTACTATTCCCACTCCAGTGAGTGCAACAGTAGGGAAAGCGTTGGATAGCCGGTGGGTAAAAATTACTATTCCCACTCCAGTGAGTGCGACAGTAGAGAAAGCGTTGGATAGCGGGAGGGTAAAAATTACTATTCCCACTCCAGTGAGTGCAACAGTAGGGAAAGTGTTGGATAGCGGGAGGGTAAAAATTACTATTCCCACTCCAGCGAATGCAACAGTAGGGAAAGTGTTGGATAGCGGGTGGGAATAATTTAATATTCCCACTCCACCAAGTGTAACAGTCGGGAAAGTGTTGGATAGCGTAGGGGAATAATTTAATATACCCACTCCTGCAATATAATTAACATTAATTAACAATTAATTATTTTGTAAAAATTAATTTACCTCCAACCATTCTCCCCTATAAACATCACGTACAATATTGTAACATATTAATACATTAACATAATTCATTAACAATTAATTAATGAATCACAATTAACAATATAATTAATTAACATATTTACAAATTAATTGTTAATAATTAATATCTAACTAATGAAAAAAATTACACAATTAACATAATTACCAATTAATTATTATTAATCAATGTATAATTAATTAATTAATAATAAATTAATTAACTTAATTAACAATATAAATTATTAAATATTAAATTATTAAGTGATAAAATAATAAATTAATTTATTTCAATTAAATTACTTCCCACCCTATTCCCCTATAAACCCACAACCCGCTACAGAATTAAATTACGCAAAAAAAATTAACATATAATTAATTCAGTCTAAATAATGCAAAAAATATATATTATAATTAAATTACTTCCCACCCTATTCCCCTATAAACCCACAACCCGCTACGGAATTAAATTACACAAAAATTAATTAACATAAAATTCATTACTTTCACAAAATTCAAACATACATTACAAAAATAATACATACTTTTAACACATATACTAACACTTAAAACACACAAAAAAATCGATATTACTGACTTCGATATTGTGGAACTCGATATTTCTTACCTGCATTTCGATATTCTGCACCACTATATTTTTGCAATTCGATATTCTGTCCATTCTATATTAAAAACTCGATATTCTGTCCAGTCGATATTTTTTTTCGATATTGTGACTAGTTACCCAAAAGGAATATATCCAATCTGGTATGTAAATCATACAGGGGGGAATAGTAAGAGTATTGTGGAGTCTCCAAACATCTATCAATTCCCACCCCCTTATCCAGTTCTTAAGCCCCGTGGCCGTAGTGGTCGCTACTGTCCCTCTTAGCGGGGGAGTAGATCTGTCCCAGCCTAAGTCGCATACACAATTAAAATCCCCCCCCAGAATCAAATCATCTCGTGCCACACCTGCCAATGCTCCAGAAAGCCGTTCTAGAAAGGAGATCTGATCACGATTCGGTGCATAAACACTTCCCAGCGTTATGTCCCTGCCCTTCAATATACCCCTGACCACTACAAACCTCCCTTCTGCGTCTATGAGTTTCCTGGAGACCTGAAAGGGAACCCCAGGCCTGACCCACACAAGCTCCCCCATTGCAAAAGCCGAGTAAGTAGTTGCAAATAGCTGCCCTCGCCATCTACGTCGCAACCTAGTCACCTCCACCTCTGTGAGAAGGGTCTCTTGCATCAGCACTACATGTGCTCCCCGCCGTCTTATGTAATTCAGGATTCTGTCGCGTTTGGAAGGAGAACCCATCCCCCTGATGTTCCAAGTCAGGAACTTAAATCCCTCAGCCTGACTAGTATTACTGGCCATCATCTGATGTAATCCCCCCTCCCAGTAACCCCCCCAGAGCACCAATCTGTGTGCATGTTTTGGACCTCCTGGCGTGTAACAACAAACCCAACAAAACAACTCCCAGACCCACGAGCGGTCTGATAACGGTCAGCTGCCCAAACCTGCAGACAAACTGCATCAAACTAAACTTCAATAGTTAAGCAAGGCTCAAAGCCACGTGCGCCAGGACCTACACAGAAGGCCCAAAGCTGCAGAGCTACGACCTATGGAACGTCCATGTTGGGTGGGTAAGTGTTGTGTGAAGACGTCACCACTAACACACAGGCTTCATGCTTCAAGAGGGGTCCAAAGATGGAAAATGGCCATGGCGGATGGGTAAGTGGTGATGGAGCAGCCATATTGGGTGGGTAAGTGATGTTGGAGCGGCCATGTTGGGTGGGTAAGTGGAGATAGAGTGACCATGTTGGGTGGGTAAGTGGTGTGTGGAGGAGTCACCACTAGTGCTCAGGCTTCATGCTTCGAGAGGGGTCCAGAGATAATTAGAGAAAAGCGCTTTATAAGTTCACGATCCAGGAAGTCTATGACTCCTAGAGTTCTGAGAGAGTTCCGGCATGTAATTTCGCATGCGCAAGAAATTACAGGCCAGGCGACTGTGCCATATTCCACACACATTTGAGATATGGGCCTACTATAGCCTTTATAGCAACAGCCTGCTTTCTAACAATGTTGAGGCAGATTTGCTTACTGAGTATTAGTGTACGCTTAAAAGATGAGTCCATTATGACTCCTTCGTAACGATTGACTCATCAGCTCCAGCCATATTTTCTCTTAAATGCTCTGGCTCAGAACTCTAGGAGACATAGAATTCCTTGATCATTAACTTATTGTGCGCTTGTCTCTATCCTTGGGGCTCCAAGGATTGTATGATCTCTTTTTGCTTCGCGCCTCGAGCTGGGTTGCTTTGACTAGTGACACCACTCAGCCTTGAGAAAGTCATCTGTGACGAAACATGTGTCGGCTGTTCTGCTCTCGTCAGTAACATGACTGTCACTGATGCACTTTGAACGTTCCTACAATAAAGATTGGACCTGCTACACTGGCAGACCGTCGACGAAAGACTGTGTAGTGAACTGCGCTTATTAAAGTATTAGTATCATATGAAGGAGGTTGTGCGTGTCTCTCTTTTTCACATATGTGTTACACTAGCTGGATGACATAGTGTTATTCTGCCCATTGGAGCACACGTTACTATATAGAGTACATACTTATCCAGTACCTTGGATGTGCAAGTTGATTTGTCTACCACTGCCACCTTCCGTTCTTGTTGTTTCACTTAATGCATTTGTTCCGATGATTGCAAACTTCCTGCAATCTGGGGATCTGGATGTCTTTACTTTTTATGTATTCCAAGTTTGGCTTGTAGTGTGCAGATGGTGGTAAGGGCAGCCTTACCCTACAGTAGGGCTCCTCACCCAAGATGGCCACCAAGTTATCATGAGATTTGGAACCATGGAACTGAAAGGGCAGCAGATGCCCTGGACTCACTCCAGTGATGCCAGTGAGCCAGGTTTGCGCCTAGACCATCAGCAGTAGCTTCTGCTGTCCCTTGAGCTTCGGCTCTCCACAGACTCAGCTTGCTCCTCCCTCATGCATAGTTAAGCAGCTAACAGGCACCAGACGGGGAGCTCACGGCACCAAACAACCCGCTCAAAGCAGTGCAGGCGTCCCTGGCAGGTGTCTCATTGATGTGGGTCAGTGGAGTACCGATACTGTGGCCTTTGTTGCTGATAGGAGTACGATGCACTTCAGAGCCAGCATGCCCCAGCGTCAGGCGCCAACACTGGTCATTGGTGGTCCCTCCTGCCAATCTTCCGTAGAGGGCCCAGAGTTCTCAGAGCGGTTAGCAGGGGATGTGATGTCACTTCAGAGCCGTGCTACAGCAACTACTAATGCTGAGTAAATCAAACATTCATCCCCAGTTAGGAGATCTGGGTTGAACCATCATCGTCTTTAGCTCACTTCGCCACCAAAGTTTGAACCCAGCCATATGCAAATCAGTCTTGACCCTGCCCCTCATGGGAACAGTCCAGCACGAACTGCCAAGCTGGGTCCTCCCTGGACCGGAGACAATCATCCTAGGACCGGTTTCGGGGTTTCACCTCTCATCAGCCAGGATAGCTGGAATCCAATGGCACAGCTAGCAAAGGACCCACGTCTGGGCATACCCACTTTCTTTGCTGTGCGCCATGTGGGTGGAACGCATTCACGCTCCATTTTGGTTATTATCTATGTGCTGTTGGGGCAGAGCATGAACACGCCAGCACGCACTAACTTTGCCAAATGAAGATCATTTAAAAGGATTGACTGATGTCATCTTGGAAAGATCTTATTGACACCAAGAATTCTACAGAGGAACAACAGGAATCCCAACAAGCACTTACAATTAAAAAATCATTACTGTTTCTTCTTGATATGCAGTTTTCAGATGAAACGGAGTTGGTTATCGTGTTTTTATTCGATTTATGACACAGGTTCACATAAAGAAATGTTATGAGTTGCGTTGTTTATATATGGAGGGTTCATTTCAAAGACACTGGGGACGCTTTTTATGCTCATGGTTTTAGGGTTTTAGGCTTTTAGTGAAGACCCACGATCACGTGCGGGTTTAAAACCTTCAAGGAGGGTTGAAATAGATGTGTGACTTGCGGAGGTTGGAACGGATGAATGTTACACGGATGATGAGTTGAAGCAGAGTGCCCTGAAGCCTGAGGGAGAGGAGGTTCTGCTGAGTGTTTGTCTTGAAAGTAGCAGGTACAGTGACATTTTGGGAACACGATTGATGTGAAAGAGGTCAGATGGTTATGCTTCTTGGTTTTTTATTTTGGTGGTGCTGTGAGAGTTTCTTTACCGTGAGGGTAAATGGGGAGCGCGGTTTGAATGATGTAGAGTAGTGTTTGCACGTTTTTTTACAGGGTGGGGCGTGGCCACAGTGGACAGTAGAATATGAGGGACAGATGGGTGGGGGTTGGATTGAGCAGGGGGGGCAGAAGTGTATTGATTGCACAGCTATTGTGGAATATAAGTCACACTCATGTTTATTTTTAACTTTGCAGCTAGCCCTGAGGAAGGGCTGTTTGCGAGCCCAAAGTGCACTGGGGGCAGATTTACAAGCCCCTTGCGACACTTTTGCACCTCTGTTGCGTCACTTTTGTGACACAGCAGCAGCGTAAGAAATGCGGCAAATTTACAACGTGACGCATTTAGGGAGATGTGTCACGTTGTAAAGCCCTGCGTCACATTGTACCTGCGTCAGATATAATGTATGCAGGGTGGGCGTTCCGACGCAAGAAAGCCTCATAGAAGTGACGCAGTAAAATCTACAAGATTTCACTGTGTCACATCTAGGACGCCACTGCATCAAAACCTTACGCCTGCTTCAAGCAGGCGTAAGGAGTGACCGTAAGGAGTGACGCAGTGTAGTGGGAATAGGCCTCAAAATGCATTGCTGGAGTTGCGTTGTGCTTGCGACACGACTCCAGCAATGCGTGACTTTTGCCCTAACAGATGCACCAGAATTTCTGACACATCTGTCAATCCTTGCACCATAGTGCGCCGTATTGTAAATACGGCGCATCCATGGTGGTGCAAGGGTTTCTCAGGGTGGTGCAGGGAAAGTGACGCATCTCTGCAGGTGCGTCACTTTCTTGTAAATCTGCCCCTGGGTGTTTTTGAATAAAGCTGGAAGGGGCTGTGGAACCCCAGGGGCTGGTAAATAAGGCCTGGATTGGCATGTCACCAGCATCTGAAAAATATAGGATTCACGTTGCCTTAATTTGAAGAATGAAAATGTTGTGACAAACTTGTGAAATATAATTTGGACAAACATTGGAATAAAATGGAATATTCGAGGAATAATGGATTTCTCTGCACTTTCTTTGCGGTGCGACATGTGGGCGGAACGCATTCACGCTCCACTTTGAAGTGATGACTGTCCTGCCTTATTGTGGAGAGGGTGGGCGACCGTCATCAGTTTCCCCGCCCCCATCTGCCCCGCGAGGCATGATGAACACAAACTGAGAAAATTCCCTTGACGTCGGACAATTTATTTTTTATTCAGGGAAAAGGAACTTCTGCTTTGTGAGTTTGCCAAGTGGGGCTTGCTAGGCACCCCTGCATTGATGTGACTAAATCTGCCGCCACCAGGGCTCCCTTCACAGCACTGAGGGACTTATTCATGAGCCCTTGCGTCACTTTTGCGCCGTCGGTGCGTCACTTTTTGTGACGCACAAGCGGCGTAAAAAATTAGCCTTGTTGCACCATATTTACAAAGTGACGCATCCAGGTAGATGCGACACTTTGTAAACCCCTGAGCCACATTATACCTGCGCCAGGTATAATGTATGCAGGGGGGGCGTTCCGACTCAAGAAAGGGTCGTAGAAGTGACGCAGTGAAATCTATAAGATTTCACTGCGCCACTTCTAGGACGCAAATGCGTCAATATCTTATGCCTGCCTAATGGCAGGCATAAGACTGATGCAGGCACATTTCACATGGGACTAGCCCATGTGTAATGACCCATTGCTGGAGTTGCGTCACATTTGTGACACACTCCAGCAATGCGTCATTTTTGCGCCTACAGATACGTCAGAAATACTGACGCATCTGTAACTCCTTGCTACATGATGCGTCATACTGTAAATATGACGCATCATTGGTGTCGCAAGGAGGGCGCAATGAAAAGTGGCGCATCGCTGTTTTCTCGCAGCGATGCGTCACTTTTCATAAATGAGGCCCTGAGTGATTATCACAGAGGGAATCTCCAGCTAAAACACAGGGGGGCAGATTTACAAGCCCCTTGCGCCACTTTTGCGTCACTGTTCCCATGTTAAAAATGACGCAAAAGTGGTGCAAGGGGCTTGTAAATAAGCCCCCGGTGATTGTCAGGGATTAAGGTGAAGACCAAGTAGGGAAGGGGCCCCAGGGATATGTATGCTTGAGGCACACAGTCCCGACAGCATGAGACCACTGCCTGCTTCAATCATAGAATCGTGATTCTGACAGAGAAATGTTTGGAAACTGTGGAAGACTGCCAATCCCACCCATTGAATATTGAACCTCTAACCAGGGGCGCAAGGCAGATCCCTGCGAGGCAGGGGGGTCTCAACCCTCCAGGGAGCCCACCCCATCAAGGGAGGCCTACTGGTTAGCCAAACGCAGTGAATATTTCCAAGCTATAGGAGACTCAGAGGCCCTCATCACATTCTGCAGGGGGGGGCCCATCTCAGTGGCGCTGCGTCCATTAGGGCGCTGGGGCGTTGCCCCACAAGCCGCCCGCGCCCGCAGCTCCCTCAGCATCTCTGAACTTAAGTAAGCTCTCAGTTTACTTAAGTTCAGAGATGCCGAGGGAGAACTGACAATGCATGTCAGTCAGCATGACGTCGGACCGCCCACCCCCTTCAGAGTCTGAAGGGGGTGGGCGGTCCGGCGTCATGTTGACTGACATGCATTGTCAGACCAGGGGCAGGCAGCAGCACAAGTGCGCATGACTGGTGAAGGTCGGCGAATTTTTCCGACCAGCCCAGTCATGCGCACTAGTGTCTGCTCAGGCTGGCGGCTGCGCATTAGGAGACCGAGGGTTGATCAAAGGCTCAAACCTCGGTCTCCTAATGGGCAGGCGGGCGGCAAGTATCCCCGCTAAGCCAATCCTGGCGCTGCTGGAGCAGCGCCAGTATTGGCTGAGAGGGGTTGCCACTCCAGTGCTGTTCCTGACCTGTTTGGAAGACGTGAAGGCGCCAACGCGGACCCGGCCCAGGAGCAGAGGCGGCGCGGACCCTGTCATGTCAGGTAAGTTTTCTTTCTTTTTTAATTTTTTTTTTATTAATCTCCCCCCCGGCCCCCACCCCCGCGCGACCCCCCCTGCGAGTATTGCGAGC
Source organism: Calotriton arnoldi (assembly GCA_963921515.1). Taxonomy (NCBI): domain Eukaryota; kingdom Metazoa; phylum Chordata; class Amphibia; order Caudata; family Salamandridae; genus Calotriton; species Calotriton arnoldi. The sequence continues at coordinate 41,171 of CAWUFW010016091.1, forward strand.
GCGAGCCGCGACTGTTACGAGGATCGATAAAATGGCTGGGACTCCACATAGAAAGCCATGAGTTAAGTCATTTATAATAGAAATGAATAGCAGCTCTAAGATCTTTAAAGCTCCGCAGATGCCTTGGCTCTGATGAGGGGGGTTTCAAGGGTGGAAAAATGGGCCTAAATTGGTCTCTGCCCAGAGATGAAGCTTGCTTCTCACTGCTTGGGTATTTGCTGGTAATGCAGGTCGTCCAGTTATACTAGTTTTAAACAGGATCCCACCACCTCCTCCTTTTGGGCGTTGATTTCAATGGATTAGCGGGAAGGAGTGGATTGATGCTTCACAGCCCATTTAAAAGAGCTTAAAAAAGCTGAATTCCAGTTTGGTTTGGTACACATGTAATCTGGAAAGGGCATTTTAAGATAAAGCTATCTGCAGACACTCCGACACCTGTTCCGTGGCACTAGCAGCCTGCAGTAAGGGTTGAACAATGTCTGTGTAACAGGGTGTTACGTCTCGTCAAATGCGTTTATGGACTGGCAAAGGCTGCCACTTTGCAACTCTTTCTTATTCACATATAGAGCAGTTTCTCCCCCAAGAGGCAGACTGGTCTGTGATCCTAGCTGCATCCTGTCCCAGGTCTCCCCTAGACCTATAATCTGAACTGAGAACTCCAGAGCATCACCAGTCCAAATGAGCTTCCTTCGTTGCTGTGTTGCTTGGTAGGGTTCAGACAGCCACCTCCTCTGACATCATCACACCTTTCTGGAAGGTTCTTGGGCTCTCTGTAGACTTCATGTTTGAAGATACTGGTAATTGACTTTTAGTGCTGAGTTGGATATGATGACTGCGAGGAAGTGTCCTACATGTGGGATAGATTTGTTTCAGACCGGGACAGTAACACCCTTTTACGGTGCCCCTTCGCTAAGTGTTTGCAAGCTAATGTTGTGTTCTGTATATTGTGCCGAGACCCCTCATCATGCTTACCTCCCCCACTGACACCCCAGGCCCTCACTGCACATTGCTCTGCACATTGCTCGCTCCTTTAGAAGTGGAGCTGCGGCATTTGCTCCCTTGTGAAATAGATCCAAATATCAGAGTCAGGCCCAAAGCGAGAGATATGTGCTTACTGTGTAACATGTGCTTACAGTGGCCAGTCCTCGGATGTATGGCAGTAAAACTGGCCCTGTGTACATGCCCCTAAGTTAACACTGATGCAAAAAACATGGACTGACTTGCAAACAATGAATGATAAAAACGTCGAGGGAATGCATTTCAGCAGTTTAGTTCCTCTCTTATTTTCAATGCTTTACTTAATCTTGCATTCCCCACGAGTGAGCTATTTTATAATGTTGTTTATCTGTATTTTTTTCTGTGCATACTTTGAGGCTTGAACCATGGCAGGTGTTTATGAGGGGCTTTGATTGAGTGCGCAGGCGCGAAGGCTAAAGCCAAACAACGTGCCTGTCAGTGGGTTGGCCTCTCTGCAGAGCACACAGAACAATATTTGTGTATTCCATTTGCAACTGAAATTCTGTGGAAATGTGTGTGAAGGGGGTACACTGATATCAAAATATTTGCAAGGCAAAAGTAAGAGAAATTAAAGTGCTTATATTTGAGGGAGTGCAGTGCATGTTGGGGGTGGTGAAGTGACAGAGATGTGAGGAAGGGCATTCGGGGAGGAGTGAAAAGAGGATGCTGAATAGGAAAGAGAGGGGGTTGAAGATGTGCAGATGGACAAGATATGCAGAGAAAAAGAGGATACATATCTAACATAAAGCACACAATTGAAGGCCAAAACTCCTTCCACAGGCCTCAATGCTATTTAATTCACACTCACTATTTCAGAATTTAAACATTTTCAATGTTAATTATTTATAGGAAATCATTGTTGTTACTCATTTATCTTAAACAGCTAACACCCAGTGACAAAGCCAATCATACTGACAGGCTTTAGGCGTATGTCAGTCGCTGTGCCATTTATCTCGATAAAATTACATCTCAGAGAGAAACCAAAATACCGGTCTGATGGCACACTATAGGAATCTCAGGAATGTATGTGGCATGTTCCTTTATAGGGAGCACCCACTTTTTTCATCTCACTTAAAGACCTGTCTGCACATATTTCTATATGACTGGTTACAGCCAGCAGCTGTGGGTGCTTCCCAAAGTCTGGTTAGAGCATATTTTTCCAAAGTTAATGCTGCATGCAGTGCAAGACACTGGGCAAGCACACATTTTAAAGGGCTAAAGTTGTCATTCAGAACAATTTACATATTACAGTAACTGTTGAACAAATTAATGCAATTTATTTATTTTAAGCAATTTGTAAAGCACACAAATACCCTTGGGTGTCTCGGCGCTGCAAGAAGATACGGGGCAGTTTTTAATGTGTTTAATATTTCAAGACTATACGTTCCCACTGCTTAATAAGCCTTGCTTTATCGCTGCATTCATTTGCTTTAAAATGCACCATTTGCCAATCTTTTTAAATTTCTTTCTCAGGAGAGGGACTCTCCCTAGACCCCAGGTTTGTCCATTGAACTTGTTCACATTGCTAACTAGTGTTTTCTATTGGAAAGGGTAGAGCCAAAGCAGTCTTGCTTAGTACCCTAGCCCTCTTCAGAAGTCAGACTTGCTTGGCAACCCAGAAATTCTCTGAAATAATGTATGAGTTTTCTTTTATGAATGCCTAGAAGAACTGAATTTTTAGTCCATTTATCACAGAAATAGTGCTGAAAATCGCACGAAAAAGATGCCAATTTTTTAAAAATTTCTTCACGGGGGAGAACCCCCCCGAACCCCCTTTATTGCCGTCGGCCTCGCTCGCATATGTTGATTCGTTCTGCTTACGCCCCACCAGTTTCAAATTCCACCAGTCGCCACTTCCCATCGTGTGTTACGCCACTAATCACTGCGGGGTGGGGACTTCCTGGGTCAGAGGTTCCCATCTGGGTCAGTAGGAGCAGAATCAGTACTTAACAGCACTGCACTCATCCCTTTGTCTGGAACCATTGTGTTGTTGTGCTGGCTCAGTTTCACTCAGTTCATGCACACAACTTTGTATTCGATCACTTTTGTTGCTTTTCTCCCTTCCTCATGTGCAGCTTTCTCAGCAGGGCGCCGCTGGGAGAGCGCAGATCAGAGTCTCGTTTGATTTACCTACCAGCCAATCTCCTCAAGGTTTTAAGAGATCGTGCCTTCTTGTGCGTGGAGCGCGTACACACACGTTGGGCAGCTTCCAGGATCATTAGCTGCCCTCACAGTGACGCGCACACTAGAGCATCAGCCTGCCTTGGGAGCGTGCCTCTGCTCCTGCCTGCCTTGGGAGTGTGCCTCTGCTCCTGCCTGCCTTGGGAGCGTGCCTCTGCTCCTGCCTGCCTTGGGAGCGTGCTTCTGCTCCTGCCTGCCTTGGGAGCGTGCCTCTGCTCCTGCCTGCCTTGGGAGCGTGCTTCTGCTCCTGCCTGCCTTGGGAGCGTGCCTCTGCTCCTGCCTGCCTTGGGAGCGTGCCTCTGCTCCTGCCTGCCTTGGAAGCGTGCCTCTGCTCCTGCCTGCCTTGGGAGCATGCTTCTGCTCCTGCCTGCCTTGGGAGAGTGCCTCTGCTCCTGCCTGCCTTGGGAGCGTGCCTCTGCTCCTGCCTGCCTTGGGAGCGTGCCTCTGCTGAGTTCCTGCCTGCTTAGCTTTGCAGTGACACTCACACTTATATGCACATTCTAAAGGTTTGAAGTGCGTTCTGCTAGTTTCTTTGCTATTGAACTTTGCAGTGATGGACACACTCTTCTATGCATTCTTGTAGCGTGTATCTGCAGATTTCCCGTCAGTGATTCACACACTTGTTCATCTTCCAGCATCTTACTGTTACATGCATACTTGTAGCCAGAATTTAGAGACTTCGTCTTACCATGTGCCAGTGATCTTTATGTATTTTAAGAATTCATTGACTGTGGCAGTTCTAGATTTGGGGTTGGTTATATTTACCATATTTATTTATATTGTTCAATTTTTGGGAAGCATACATTTCTTTATTGTGTATTGTGGAGCTAGCTATTGGTTTAGAAAATGAGAAATAATCCTGCACCTCCTTTCTTTCTTCGAAGTCTGGAAACTCCACCTGTGAAATGCCAAAAGTGGAAGAAGGTGTTTGAGAGGTATGCAAAGGTGTGTTGTGCATCTATGAGCGCTGAAAGCAAAACATCCCTTCTGCTTCACTCCTTAGGCTCAGAGGGGCAGGAAATCTTTGATCACCTTCTGGGGGTTCGGTATCTGATTCTGGAGATTTGAATGAGTATAATCACTTTCTCAAAAGTGAGCACGACTCTAGAACCCTATCATTTTGTGAGAAGATTTCAAAAAGAGGAAGAATCAATTGAAAGCTTTGTCACTGAGTTAAGAAGGCTTGTTGCTTCATGCAAATTTGTTGGCATGGTAGATGAACATACACATGATCAATTCATGCTTGGATGTGGTATTGAAAGAGTGAGGGAGGAGCTATGGTTAAAAGATGAGCCCACTCTGGAGGAAGTTCTGTTGGTTGCGAAACGGGTGGAACATTCCATGAAGTGTGTTGGTATAATTAAGAAAGATAAAGAGAAGGAACAAAGTGTGAGTGTTGTAAAGGAGAAGTTAAAGAAATTCAATCTGAAGCATGAGGATGGGGTAATTAAAGGGAAACCCACAGGATGCAGATGTTGGTGTGACAAAACTGGCCACCTGGCCAATGATAAAATGTGCCTTGCTTTGAAATATAAAAAAAAGATACTTTGCTGCAGCATGCAAAATGAAGGAATTTAAACCTAAGGTCAAAGAGGTGTGTGTGGAGGATGACCAGGAGGGTGATGACATGGATTTTGAGTGTGGGTAAATTGTTCTTCAAATAAACAGTAAAGGCAAAGCTAGACCCAGTCCCGTGGATAAAGTTTTGGTTGAAGGTAAATCTACTAAAGTATTGTTCTATTCAAGTGCAAAGATCACCATCATTTCTGATAAATATTATCATAAGTTGCTGAATAAAGTCACTTTATTCAATCCTGATTTGAGACCCTGTGCTTATGGGGGAGCCCCTAAAGTTGCATGGATATTTTGTTGGGGTAATTAAATATAAACAACATTTAGTTTCAGGGAAGATATATGTGTCTGAAAGAGGTGATAGTATCATTAGTTGGATACATCAAGGTGACTTAGGTGTCTTATTAGATCCTAGCAGGGACTCACCTATCTGTTTGACGGAGAACTCTGCAGTGTTGAAACTATAATGGTAAAGTGTTGGAACAACTCAAGAATGGTTTTCAGGAGGTTTTTAGGAAGAAGATAGGAGAATTGAGGAATTATAAACACAAGGTTTGTCTAGTTTCAGCAGTGCAACTTGTATGTTGCAAAGTGAGGAATGTTCCCGTAGCTATCAGAGATAAGATGTGTGATGAAATCAGAAACTCAAAGAGAGTGGTATTATAGAAGAAGTTGAGTGGATTGAGTGGCCTGCGCCTGTTGTGGTAGTTAGAAAGTCGAATGGAAGTTTGCACTTGTGCGTAGACTTGAGACACCTAAAGGAGAATGTAATTGTGGACCAGTATTCTCTTCCAAATATCGTAGAATTGTTATTGTTGCTGGGTGGTGCTATGGTTTTTCGTACCATAGACCTCACCTCAGCTTATCATCAGATTGAATTGAAGGAGTCCTCTAGAGATTATACTGCGTTCATAACACCTGTTGGAACATTTAGGTTAGTCAGAGTGCCATTTGGATTGGTCTCGGCAGCCTCAGTGTTTCAACGTGTGATAGAGGTTTTACAAGGAGCCAAAGGGGTTTGTGTCTACCAGGATGACATCCTAGTTTTTGGCAGGTACTCTGAAGAACATCATGCTTGCTTGAGAGATGTGTTGAGAAGATTAACTGACTGAAACCTCACTATAAAACTGTAGAAATGCAAATTTGGTTCAAGAACCATCAATAATTTGGGACTTACAATTTTTGACGAGGGTCTATTTCCCAAAGCAGAGTTAGTGGATGGGATTCTGCACATGAGCTCACCTTCATCCCGTGAGGAGATAATTACGTTTTTGGGGATGATAGAGTACTACAGCAAATTTGTTAAGAATTTGCTGATTTGAGTGTCAGCATGAGGAGTCGGTTAAGGAAGGTGGTTGAGTTTACCTGGGATAACATCTGCGAGAGGGAGTTCTTGGTGTTAAAGGAACAGCTCAGTGCAGCTCCTAAACTTATACAATTTGATCCCAAGAAATGATCTGTAATAACAACGGGTGCCAGTCTCAAAGGACTGGGGGCTGTGCTACAACAAGTGGGGAAGGATGGCATGAATACTATTATGTTAATCTCACACAGCTTAAAGGATCCTGAGTCTAGGTACTCAGTTATTGACAGAGAGGCCCTTGCTGTGTACTGGTCAGTGAAGAAGCTGAAACAGTTCTTGTGGGACTCAGACTTTGTAATAAGGACTGATCACAAGCCTCTGTGTGAGTTTTTCAAAAAGAAAAGTTTGATTTGATGTCGGGAAGAATCACAAATTGGGTAATTGATCTACAGGAGTATTATTTTGAAATAGAATACATACCAGGTGTAAGAAATCTTAGTGGCCGGGTATGGAAAACAGGTTGAGAGAGTGGTGCAAGATTGCTTACCATGTGCACTTAGTGAAAAGTCTAAACAGACAAGAGTAGAGCCTATGGTGGTCAGGGAACGTCCCAACAAATCGTGGAAGGAAATTGCAATGGACATTTTATGTCCAACCCATGGGGATGGTCAACAGATGTTTCTAATAGTTGCACTATGCATGTTTTCAAGATGGCCTGAGATTCTTTTGACAAGCGCTATAGAGAGCAAGCATGTGATCAGGTTCTTGAAGGAACTTAGGGTGAGGGAAGGGTTTCTGGACACCATGCTTACGGATAATGGAGTGCAACTAACGTCCAAGAAAATAGAAGATTTTCTGAGTAACAAGAATATAAAGCACAAGAAGTTTGAGTAATATCACCCAGAAATGAATGGAACGGTTGAGAGGTTGAATAGGATGCTTAAGGAAATGATCATGTTAGCAAAAGTCTAACTCTTTGAATTGGAAGGAGGAAGCAATAAAAAGGATTGAAATGTTTAGAGTTACCCCACGTTGCAGAACAGGAAAAAAGACTTTTGAACTGTTTAGAGGCAGGCTTCCAAACACCTCAGTGGAACCTGCCTAGGTCAATAATTATGAGTCTGAATTGAGAAAGGGTTTAGGTAATGATGCTTGGCATCAGAGAGAAGAGGAAAAGGTAAAACTCAGAAAGAAAAGGTTTTACGTGTGGAAAGCTGTGAGGAAGATGGAGGTGCAAGTAGGTGACTTTGTCTTGATCAAACGACCTGGTGAGGGGGGTGTTGGTCCTAATTTCACCAAGCCTATTCAAGTCATCAAGGCTTTCAACAATGCAATCAAATTTCAGGATCATCAACTATGGAACTTCAACAGAGTTGTCTTGTACAAAGAAACTTTGAACAATAATAAGATGGAAAATGGGATTGGGTTTGATGAGGGAGTGAAAAAATAAGGAAATCTGGAGTGGAAATAAGGAAATCTGGTAAGTCTGTAAAAAACTCAGGATATGTGAAAGGCTATGTTTAACTTATTTTAAAAGTGCCTGTATGACTCTGCTAAACCATCACTGTTGTACTTCATGTGCCCGTACAGGTGTTCTTCTTGGTTTAAGTTTTGTATTTAGTTAAAATAATATAGGAACTGTGTTCTGTTTGGTTTGTTAAGAAGGAGGAGGTGTGTGGTAGCTGGGTGGCTGTCAGATCTGTGCATTTATGGAACACCATGGTGTCACCTGGCATGTCATAACCACGTAAAGGAAAGTGTTGTGGTTTGAGGGATCGGTAACAGTTACACCAGGGAGGCTATTGGATGGATGGATGGGATCTTCTTCAAAACTAAACTACTCATCCTTTGGTAACCCTGCTCTTCTTCAAGTTATTTATGCGGCAACATACTTGGATTGCCACAAGGTTCACATCTGGGTCAGTATGAGTAGAATCAGTACTTAACAGTACTGCACTCACGCCTTTGCCTGGCAGCCTTGTCTTGCCTCAGTTTTACTCAGTTCATACACACAACTTTGTGTCCAATCAGCTTTGTTGCTTTCCTCCCTTCCAGTTCCTCTCAGTGGCCCTTTTCTTTCAGAGTTGCTTCCTTGTTTGTTTATATGTTGTTCATCTGCTGCTGCTGGAGTTGTCTGCTCCTTGGCATCCAGCGGATCAGTGCTGGTGTCCTAGTCAGTGCCTGGTCTCACTACTGCCAATGTCACCCTGCATCAGGGGCAGATACTCTCAGTGACTGTGTGTCTTTCTCCTCTTATTAACTCCTCTTTGGTAATCGTTGTGTACAGACCTGTTGGCTTACACCTTACTTCTTCAGAAGTCCCTCCATGTATTATTTGTGGTCACTGCTCCCATAAGACCATAACCATGTGCCAATCCCTGCTGGACGTTTGTGACAACAGAGCATATCAGCGGGTTCTCCTGTGGTCCCTCTTCCCTTTACCCAGTTTCCCATCACTTATCTTGTAAAGTTCGAGCTCTTTATATGTTCAAAGAGATGCAAGAAAAGCTGGAATTCTCTGTAAGCTCCATCCTCGAGTTCAGCCTGACAGTAGTGAAGGCCAGCGGTGAAGGCCAGTGATGGGGACCAGTGGTGGAGGCCAGCAGTGGAGGCCAGCGATGGAAGCCAGTGGTGGAGGCCAGTGGTGGAGGCCAGTGGTGGAGACCAGTGGTGAAGGCCAGTGGTGGAGGGCAGTGGTATAGGTCAGCGGTGGAGGCCAGTGGTGGAGGCCAGGGATGGGGGTCTGTGATGGGGGCCAGTGGTGGAGGCCAGCAGTGTAGGTCAGAGATGGAGGCCAGTGGTGGAGGCCAGTGGTGGAGGCCAGTGGTGGAGACCAGTGGTGAAGTACAGTGGTGAAGCACAGTGGTGGAGCCCAGTGGTGCAGGCCAGTGGTGGAGGCCAGTGGTGGAGGCCAGTGGTGGAGGCCAGTGGTGGAGGCCAGTGATGGAGGCCATGGCCACCTAACCTTGGTGGACTGGTGGATAATCCCCAGGGTCTTCAGTGAGGCTCTCTGCCTCTGGGAAAGACCTATTCCCTAAAGTGAGGCCGTCTATCTCCTTTCGTTCCTTTGGTTGCAGCGGTGCAGGCTTTTGTCCTCAGTCTTGAGTAATTGTCCCAATTCATTGAGGAAAGACAGAAAAGATTCCTGACTCTGGTTCCAAATGTTCTCTACACAGTTGTGCAGAGCTTCTGCCGAGTTAGAGGTGAAAACTGGATTAGCCAAAGGGGTAAATTATCCGCTGCTCTGTCAGTTGTCCCATAACCAACTAGTCACTCAAATTCAAAGGTGAGTCTCAACTTTGGAGGGAGTCAATCTGGTCAAAAGGCATTTATTTTAGGTGATCTTGGTAACTAGGAACCAGGGGGACTGTTCATTGGTGTTCGGCCTGGCCAATAAGATGCTGCTGTTGGGTCTTTATTTTCTGGAAGAAGGGATAGAAAAGGATAATCATGGAGCCCATTTCTTTGTGTAAGGTGCACACTCTTGGCCATGCCTTTTCCACAGTCTCTAGTTAAGAGTTGCCCCTCTCAGGCAACAGGACAACCTTTTGGAACTGGGTTGGGCCTGGTCAGGTAAGAAGAACAGATCATTTGTGCTCTGTTCAGAGATTGTGATTTCAAACCGGGCACCTCAACCTGGCTTTACAACAGTCCCTGCAGAGGAGAAGGAGGATGCAGCCCTGCTATCAATGAATCATGTGGAGCACCATGCAACCATCAGGGCTACATCACACACAATCAAGGGAATTTGGAGGCGCTGTCATTGATTTATGCTTTGGAGCTGGTGGGGAGTCTCTTAACTGGGGTAGACGTGCCTCACGAGTAGTGATCAGTTGGCACAAACTGTTAGCAGTGCCATGGCCTAGGCGTTGATGAACAACTTACTAAAATGTACAGCACTCGCCAGGAGTCCTCCTACGCCAAATGCCGGCACCTTGAGTACGAGCATTTGGTGTTTGGCATTTAGCGTAGGAGGATTCCGATATGAATGAACACGAGGAATAACCATAATAATTGGTGATCAATATATGAAGAGATTGAGAGTTACCGCAATAACTTTTTACCTATGCCAGAGGATCGTGTGGGTTGGAATTATCACCACACATGAAATGGTTTAAAACAAGAGACATTAGAGCCTTGAAAAAGTCACCAGTGTATACCTACTGTGGCGACGAAACACGTGTTGGCTGGCTAAGATCTGTTTAAAGGGAACCAGATGAAAAGAAATAAAGAAACAAAGAACCTATTGTGATTTCTGTTGTACATTAGTTTTGACTTATAATTGCTACTGCTGGCATTCTTTTGTCTAAAAATTTAACGTGGGCTGGGGATTGTTATTAAGTTCATTTGTAGCTCAGGCCACAAAGTTTGGGCTGGCTGGTGGTTCTCTCTACCCTTCAGCACTGTTTTAGCAAGGATCAAATTGAGATATTAAGGGGATTCACCCTTGGGGCGCCGATTTACCTATAAATCATACCACGAGCTGTTGTGTTAGCACTTGCCAGAAGACGTGTGTCAGGACTCTCTTGCACCAGGAAACACACTGGGTCGGTGAGAATGACAACATGAGGAGCAGGTAGTCTCATGCGCACTGTGACCGGGACCCTGACACAGGCAAAGGTCAATAGATCCCTAGGATATGCAGAGGAGAAGCTGGTCCATCCACTGTCTCACACCATTTAAGGGAAAAAGCACAGTTGAGGTAGAATTGAATGTTGAGACCCAATAGATGAAGATGCTGAGCTGGAGCTGGGAGTGTCTCCGAAGAGCTCCGGAGAGTGGATGTGACTACATGTGCCTGAAGCAAAGTCACCAGAAGTTGAGCAGCTTCCCAATCAGAGGGCTACCTGGAGACACCTAGGAACCTGCATCAGCGCACCTGGGCCCGCAGCATTCCTTACTGGACGGTGGCTTGGTGCACTGTAGCTCTCCTGGGGGCACTGAGGCGGCTAACTTGCCCTGATGCCTATCTGGTGGGCTCGGATGATGAACGAGGCACTGGCATCCAGGGGTGTACTGCATGGCACTCAATGGAGTTAATTCGGGTGTGCTCAGTGGAGTCTGAAGGAGCTGACCCAAACGGAGCACGTTCGTCCTTGAGCTGGGCTTTCTTGATACCCGGGTGGTAACGTTGAGAGTGACCTCTGCACTGTGCTTCCAAGTGAACTGAGAGAGTAGAGCAGGAGAAGCCCACGTAGGTTCAGAAGCCGACACCAAGCATTGAAGAATGTTTGACGACAAGAAGTGCCTCCCCTTCTCAAGTCCATGAATGTATAATTAAGCCCAAAATAGGGTGGATACATAATGATTGAAACACCAGGTATGACAACATTACGCCTCTGCGTTTGTGTTTTGCATGGTAGTAACTGCACACCAATTGGGGATCCGGTAGCCTTCAAGAAGGCAGTTGACCCTTATGGCCAAATAGATGGCCAAAACACATGCGTTGCGGTATGTTATGTTACGTTATGTTACGTTACATTATGTTATGTTATAAACATTTCTAAAGCTCATGTAGGCACGTGAAATGGATACATGAAACATTTATTTCTTGATGTCATACAGTGTTGGCAAATTTTAACCTTGCCAGAGGGTAGCCACTAAATAAAGGAGAAATCTTTTGGCCATAACTCTAGAAATTTTAAAATTTATATGGATCCATGTATTTATCCAGTTTAATATCTCTCAGAACTCCCAATGCTGGTCCAGTCCATCTAGGTGGTATTCACCTACCTACATGGGGAGAGGACACGTATCATGAAGCATGGCGCGATTAACAGAGGATCTGGTGTCTTCTTCCCATAACTCTGGATGCCTGTAACTTACCAGGAGATGATGTTTTCACATCTCTACAGAAAACCCATGAACCATTATTGTATATTAGCTCGGTAAGCACTGCCCAAGTAAAGGCACTGATAGCAGCCGAAGTGTGCAGGTCACAGACAGCATCGCAATAGCTCTTTAAGACAAAGCACGATTCACAGAGCACAGACAGCGTCGCGATGCATCTCTTAAAGGCAAAGCACGATTCACAGAGCACAGACAGCATCACGATGCATCTCTTAAAGGCATAGCACGATTCACAGAGCGCAGACAGCGTCGCAATGCATCTCTTAAAGACAAAGCATAGAGCACAGACAGCGTCGTGATGTATCTCTTAAAGACAAAGCACGATTCAGAGCACAGACCACGTTGCGATGCATCTCTTAAAGACAAAGCATGATTCACAGAGCACAGACAGCGTCTTGATGCATCTCTTAAAGACAAAGCACAATTCACAGAGCACAGACAGCGTCGCAATGCATCTCTTAAAGACAAAGCATGATTCACAGAGCACAGACAGCGTCTGTGAGAAGTTGGCCTGGTATATGCTGCCCACTAATTATAGTGGGCACCTTGCACCAGTCCAAACAACCCCTTATTGGAGATAGGTTAAAGACAACCTTTATTGAAAGCTATCCTAGTGGTAGCTATGGAGAGCAGCCTTCAGGCTAAGTCTTGAAGGAATGTAAAGCAGCTTGTTTTACCAGTCTATAATCACTTGAGTGACCAAATGAAAGAGGACCACACCAGGTATATATTTAAAATATATGTATTTAGTCTTAAACACACCCCTCTAGTCTCCTTATGAGGCTAGAGTTTGAAGTACATAAGTTACAAGTCAGTTATCAACAGTAATAGCAAAATACACGTTTGAGCCGTAGGGGCGTACCAAACCATATACCAATAAAGTGGTATAAGAACCACGACTGAGCTAGACCCAAGGCCTAGAGCCTGTAGAAGTGCTTGGCCCTCAAGGAACCACCCAAGGTAGTGACACAGGGGACCCACGGGGGACGCGTGCAGTGTGAGAACACAGCCGCGAGCCACCGTTGACTTCTATGGGGAATGTCGCGGTTGGAGTTTTAAAGAAAAAGGACACTTAGAGGAGGACTTGGAGCAAACCCCTATAGAACTAGGTTGTTCTAGAGTCTATACCCACGGGAGCACCGGAGTACTCGAGTTACCTCACCCAGGGAAGCCGGGTGCATAGGTGTCTTTCGGGGTCGGGTTTCGTCGTCGTTTTCAATGGCGATCTGCTGCAAAGTGCTGCTGGCGACCAAGTCGAAAGTGTTCGGGTGGATCCAAAGGTGGATCGAAGATTTGAAGAACCTGAAAGCAGAGGGGACAGAGTCTGGGTCACTAGCCAGTGACCAGGAAGGCGATGAGCAGATGCCCACCGATGTCGGGTGCTTCAGGTAGGTTGACGGTCGTCTTGACTCTTCAGCCACGAGGTCCAGGAGGCGTCGACGACAACCAGGAGCTGGATTCGAGCTGTCCCACAACGTCTGTCGATTGCAGGGGTGTCGGCGACCGGATTGGTCCCAACAAGCCTTGGCAACGGCAAGTCACGTGGAAATAGAAGAAGGACGGTGGTACAGACCAGCAAGGTCTGAGGAACTCACCCAGCGAAGGTAAGTCAGGTCACGTCTGGAGCAACCAGGAAAGCCCAAGCAAAAGAAGAGTTGCCTTCGGGAGGGCCCACTAGCCAACGGACTAGCGACCGCAAAGGAGCCTCGAGTGGACACACTTGGAGCTGGCTTACAGGACACTCGTGGAGTGGAGGCCAGTGATCTTCGGTGCAGTTGGTGCTGGAGACGGGGGCTACTGGGAGCCCAAAGAACAACTTTGTGGAAGACCAGGAAGAGGATGCACTTGCAAAAGTACTCGGTGTCCAGGGGTCACGGTTCCACGTTACCCACGACAGCTACGGGCCTCAGCTTTGCTGGGGACTCAGGACAGCCTCAGGGAAGTCTGGAAATCTACCTCTGGTGATGCAAAGACTTCGGCGTCCGGCGGAAGCTTCAGCGATGCAGACTGGACAATTGCTTCTTAGGTGCCTGCCAAGCAGGGGAGTCACTCCTTGACCCCAAGGGAGATTCTTCAGTCCTCTAATCTTAAAGTAGAGCGTCGAAGGTCCAGGATTCTGTATCAGTGTTTCATCCAAGTAAATCTAAAGTCCTAACGACTGGGGTCCCATACTTATACCAAAATAGGGGGTTGGACATACTCTGGGGACCCACCTATTTATTTATTTGAAAAGTTTTATAAAGCGCGAACAAGACCCAACCGGATATCAGAGCGCTGTACAAAGAGGAAAGCTGACGTATACGTACAGAAACAATATAAATACACTTACAAAAAAGGAAATATAGGGCAAACATTGTCATCATAGACTGACTACAAAGACAAACAAAGTAAGTTTAAACCCCCAGTAGAAATGATTGTCAAGCATAAGTTTCAAACATAAAGTGAAAGTAAATTGTTAAGCAAACAATAACACACCCAAGGACACCCCATAAGGCAACATGAGAGGGACCTGAGGCATAAAATAAATGAGGACGCTAGGGGAAGAGTAGGTAGAAAATGAACAAACAATAAACAGCCCACCCAGATGAGGCCGAACAGTTTCAACATCGCCTTACTATAAAGACAGATGAGATACGTTTTAAACCCCAAGTGAGAATGAATTGTCAAGCACGAGTTACAAACATAAAGTGAAAGTACATTGTCAAGCATAAATTTCAACACAACAAAGTAAAAATGCTTGTCAAGAATGCAGGTAATTGACTAGCAAATGACATGGAGGCTATTGTTGATGCAGTTCTTCCAATAGTAGCCATTTGACCTATTTTTTGAATGAGGCAGTCGAAGGATTGGCTCTGATCTCTGTTGGAAGGGCATTCCAAATTCTTGGAGCCAGTCCTGAGAAGGTACGATTGTAAGTTCTTTTTTTATTGAATTTCGGAGGTTTCAGTAGTAGGGTATTGGAGCTTCTTAGGTTTCTTCTGGATCCGGAGAGCTCAAGTTTTTTTGCCAGGTAAACGGGGCTATTGAAGTGTATAGCTTTATGTGTCAGGCAGGCTATTTTGAAGCGGATCCTAGCTTCAATGGGGAGCCAGTTAAGCTGGATTAGGTCAGGTGTGATATGATCGTGCTTTCTTGAACCTGTGATTAGTCTGGCAGAGGCGTTCAGAGTAGCTCTTAGCGGTGCTAACCTAGATTTAGGAAGACCAGCTAGGGTCACCAAGCCATATTCAACTTGTGATATAACTAAGGATTGGACTGCTGATTGCATGTCTTCTGGAGGTAGGAACGGTTTGATTTTCCTAAGAGTGTTGAGCTGATGGTTGGCACTTTTAATGGTTGCACTGATGTGACCTTGCATGTTTAGAAATTTGTCTAGGGTGACCCCTAAAGAGCAGGCGGAGTCCACCAAATGCGGGGTGCAGTTGAGTGCTGAGATTTTTTGATCCAGTTTTGCGTGGGGGCCTCGTGGTTGCGTGGGGAAATCAGGAGAAATTCAGTTTTGAGAGAGTTAAGTAATAGGTGGTTATGTGTTAGCCATTGTTGAGTTTTTTGAAGCGCACCGTTAAGAGTTTTAATGTCATCTGGAGAGGAGATCTTCAAATACAGTTGAGTGTCATCCGCGTACATGTGGTACTGAATGTTTGAGTCATTTAGAATGGCAGTTAGAGGTTCCATGCATAGGTTGAAGAGCGTGGGCGAAAGTGCAGAACCTTGAGGCACCCCAATAGAAACTGAAGTGCTGGCCGCCAAAGATTGGTTGACTTTGATTCTTTGTGTTCGATTATGCAGGAAAGAGGAGAACCAATTTAGGACAGGGCCCGATAGCCCCATCCTGTATTGAAGAAGGTTAATCAGGTTATCATGTTCGATAGTGTCAAAAGCAGAGGACAAGTCCAGAAGGATTAGAAGACAAGGTGTATCTTGGTCCAGAGCTCTTAATGCGTCATCAACAATGTGAGTTAGCGCTGTTTCTGTGCTATGACCAGATCTAAAGCCTGATTGATGTTGGTCTAGGAGCTGAAATTTCTCAATGTGGCCGCAAAGCTGTGTGTGAACACATTTCTCGAGCAATTTCGCTAGGGACATGATGTTGGTGATCGGTCGGAAGTTACTGGGATCTGTAAGGTCTGCATTGGGCTTCTTGGGGATGGGTGTGACTTGCCCCATTTTAAGTCAGTCGGGAATCCTCCCTTGTAAGAGAGATTGTTGGATGATCCTGGACCAGAGAGGCAGAACTGCCAAGTTGAGGTCTTTGAGCAGCTTGGCGGGGAGTGGGTCCTTGAAGTGGTTGGAAGGTTTCAGAGAAGCCAGGGAAAGTGACAGCTCCTCCAAATCTGGAGATCGGAAGGTATTCCAGCAGGCATTGTTTTTGGGTGTGTACAGGCATTGATTTTGGGAGTGTATTGCCATGTAACCAGGCAAACCCTTGGAACTCATAGACAACAAATTCTCAGCGGCCCGTTGCAGTTCCCGCTCAATACTTCTAGACTTTTCAGCGAAGTGCTCTGAGAAGTCCCCCTCACTGGGTCCAGCGATTTTGATTGCTGGAATAGGATTAGCCTGTTGTTTGATGATATCAAACAGTTTCCTGGGACGGTTTTTAGCGCTGTCAAGCTGATCTCTGAAATGATCTGATTTAAAGATGCAAATGAGTTTGTTGTAAGAGCTTCTCATCTTTCTTAACTGTTCGAGGCTAGAAGTGGAGGGGTCATTTCTCCAACGTCTCTCAGAGAGTCTCAGCTTGCGACGTTCGTCATTAAGGGTACCATTGAACCAAGGTTTGGATTGTTTGCAGGGAATCCTTTTAAGTAGCTTCGGGGCTGCAGAGTCGAGAATATTAGACATAGTGTTGAAGTAATGATCCGTCAACTCTTCCAAATTATTCATGGTAGTTAGAGGTTCAAGTAGATTCTTGCTCAAGACGGAAAGGTTAGAGATGTTGATATCTCTCAGGTTACGAGACAATTGCTTGTTTTTGAGTGGTTGCCCTTGTCTAAGCAATACCTTTTCCTGAATGCGAAAGGAGATTTGGAGATGATCCGACCAATCACATGGTACTATGTCGTCTAGCTGAATAATGTGCTCTTTAGCTATGATGAGATCAAGGGTAGCGCCCATGCAGTGGGTAGGCCCGTTGCAGGCCTGTATATAGTTGAGGTCTGAGAGGAAAGACTTAAGAGAACAGACTACTGGATCATTAGAGTCATTCCAGTGAAGGTTGAAGTCACCGAGGAAGATGTGATTAGTATGGAAGGCTGAGCTGGCAGAGATGGATTCCATTAATTGTTCTACGAAGAGTAAGTTGTTGTCCCCAGGAGGATGGTAGATCGAGTGAAGCACACAGACAGTCTTGCCCTTGTTCCAAATTTCAGCGACAAGTAGCTCACAGGAGGACATCGAGTCCTTATGAGTCTGCTTCAAAACGAGGCTGGACCGATGGATGCAGGCAATCCCCCCCAGCTTTAATAGCCCTATCACATCTGACAATGTCATAGCCCGGAGGAATTAAAATTTCAAGTATTGGGGAGGAAGAGTCATTGAGCCATGTTTCCGTAAGAATCAGGAGGTCTAATTCTTGTGATAAGATGAGTTCGGAGATATCTGCTGCGTGCTTCACTGCTGATCTGCAGTTGAGAAGCATCGATTTGATATGGGAATCTTTAGTTGCTTCCACTAGGTGCGAAGTGACTACCTGAAGTAAGTTATCCTTATTCAAGGATCTCAAGTTAACACTTGGTTCTCTATCAGGATCAGAGGAGATAGTGGGTATTGAGCTAGGCGAGATTGCGTAGTCCTCATAAGTTAGTGAGAGTGCGCGCGTGTCAACCTCAGACCACTGCGTCTGTAAACTACAGGGTCTGGAGTGGAGGTAGGGAGGAGGGGGAGCGGGCCCTCGAGGGTAGTTCGGGCATGTAACAGAGGACCTTTCCATTCCATCATTTAAATTAGTTGCAGGGTGCGAGGGCAGATCCGATCCCGCGGGCGGATAAGGTGTGAGGAACTTTTCATTCTTTATTGAGCATTGTAGGAGGATCTGGAGGTTGTCATTTACAGAAAGGAGGTCCCGCTTCAGTTCGGCCAATTGTTCCTCAATCCGCCGAAGATTGACACCATCAGGTGACCGTTCAGTATAAGGTGCAGGGAGATGCCCCTTCTCCATACAGCTCTTACAGGGGGAGATGGACCCCTGCTTAAGCTCAGTTGTGGGCTCCAAAGGAGTAGTGTGAATGGTAAGGCTGGCGTCGGGGATCATAAGCGGCGGTTGAGGGGTACACCCTTGAGTAAGTCCAAGGGGCGGTCCACAGGTAGTATCCTGAGCCCTGGTTGGGGAGCAAGAGGAAGCAGTAGGTTTAGCGGAGTTCAGAGGAGAGGGTGGCCCAAAGGTAGCGTCCTGAGCAAAGGGAAGAGAGTTAGAGGAGGAAAGCAAAGGAAAGGGTGTCCCTAAGGTAGCATTAGGATTAGGAGTAGGGATAGATTGGATGTGAGGTGAGGGGTCGTTGTTGCTTCTAGTCAAGAGGTTAGGTCGCGGAGTAGTGGTTTTTGGGACCACGGGAGGTGAGTGTACTATGTTTAGGGGGAAGTCCGTGTCCAGGTGACTGGCAGTAGGATTGGAAGTGGGGGTTGAGTGTGCCGCGGTTTGAGGGGGGTCATTGTCCAATGGATCATTGGTGCCGTTGGCTGTAGAGAGGGTGTGGTCAGGAGGGGTAAGTGACACGGGATCAGCCTTGTGGAGATTCCTGGTTGTGAGTTTGCTGGACCTGGTGGTATCGGTTGCCGTCATTGTGATGGGTGTTTGCCGGCGGAGTGTGATGATAGGGGTAGTGAGATTATAGTTGGTGATGGTGGATGTCCATGAGTTGTAACGTGGGTCATCTGGTGAGGGAGATTGGGTCGGTTTAGTGTTTTTTGTCCGGGTGAGGTGCGGTAAGGAAGATTGGGTTTGAAGGCACTGATGAGTTATAGAGGAGAGTAGCGTTGGGAAGTGCCGATCAAAAATGGTGAGGTGCGGGTCCGAGGCCTGAATGAGAATGTTTCCTGTTTTGAAGATGGAAATTGTCAATTCTCCTTTAAAGGTAGGGGAGACAGTTGGGAGATTTTTTCGCCATAGGGAATATTAACCGACTTGGAGACTAGAAAATGAAGAAGGAAGGTGTTTTTCCACTTAGTTGGGCGGTTTGTGTAAAAGATGAAGTTAGTTTTCATCTCGCCATTAGTAGCAGTGTGGTAGTTGTCAACAATAAGTGTTTCTGGGTGCTGTTTTAGGGTTCTATGCTTTAAGTTCTTTTTAGCATTATTGGTCATGTTTTCTGGGTAATTAATGGACCATGAGTTTGGTCCTTGGCGAGCGAGTTTAGAGTTCCTGGTGGTATATGGCGGAGGCATAGTTAATGACTGTGAGATTCTGGATCTAAAGAATCGGTTGGAGGATCTAATCGGTCTATCCACTGATCGGTGGGGGTTACCAGGTTACTTTCAGTAGAGACAGTTGAGAGGGCTGTTAATCGTATGCCCATGTCAAGATGGTCCCTGCAAAAGACCTATTATTATGGAAGGCTTCTAGCTCAGTTCTCTTTCTATTGTTGTGAAAGCTTCGAATAGTCCTCTTTCCCTTTCTATGAGTAGGGGCATGAGAGGACATTTTCCATTTTTATTTACATTTACATCCTAAGTGGTTTTAAAATGGCTGAGCCAGCACACATAGACCTCAACCCCATTAGATTCAAAGCATCTGCAAAGGTTCTGGCCCAAAGTCTTGGGAGATATGTCATGCGTGGCGCTCTCCGTATGCAAAGTCAAGGCAGTCTGGGTAGTCCACACCCCAAAAGACAGACCTAGACCCACACACGTCGGAAGAAGGCAAGCCGGGACCAGAGTCAAAGAAGTCTCATGAGAGACGCCCTGCGGTTTATACGGGAATAAAAACCAGAATAGGTAATCCCCAAACCTGGAGCTCCTCCGGGAGGCTCCTACTCGGTGGCCATTTTGCAATGCAAAAGATATTTGATCAGTTGATATTTTCACTTTTCTGCCATGGTTTCAATGTCACATTTTTGCAGGGGATAGAAAGAGAAGCCTTATTTACCATCTCGCACGTCTTTCCATGCAGATTCCAGCGCCGAGATCCGCCCCTGGCACTGAATGGCGGTGTTGCGAGGGGGCTCGGCGGCCGTCACTGTACGTCCGCACCCTGTGCTTTCGGACGCCATTGTACTGCTCGCTACTGAGGAGAGGGAGGGGGTGCAAGGACTCCTTACTGGCGTGCCCCCCGAGCTCCCGTCGTCTCCTGATCTGCTCTGGTCCTCACCTCAGTCCCAGGAACCCGCTTCGGTGGGGCACTGGCATTGGACGCCCCTAGCTGCGCCGTGTTCCCTCCATCTGCCGCCAACGTTGCGTCAGCCTGCTGAGGTTGCGACTTGTCCGTTGAGTGTTCGACCCTCCACCCCTTACAGGACGTCACGCTGCGTCGCCCCCGCTCCGCTGGCTGTAGTATGTCATACCATGTGGCTCTTATGATCCAGTGTCCCCAAGAGGGTGGGAGGAGAGAACATGGGCTGCGCCACAGGACGCACGAGAGGCAATCGCAGGTCACTCCCCGCACCTTGATCTGCACTGTGCCACCAGTCGCTCCTTTACTCTTGACGTTCTAGGCCGCCAGCCGGTGCATCAGGGGATATCCCCGGCAGATCGTGGGCCCCAAACTCACTACTTCCTCTCCAAGGTGCTCCCTCCACCGTTTGCAAGCTCCCCAGAGGCGGTCCTCAAAGTGGCCAAGAACCCAAGAAAGTAGCGCCAGCCCTCGTGTCAGCCAATCACAGCCGAAAGAGTCCCGCAATAAGGGCAATGCTCCTGACCCCCAGGGTGCAGTACAGGTCGCTGGGTTCCACCTTTGTATCATGCGCCAGGCTCTGGGAGGGAGGAGGAGAAACACAGCTTCGCAGTCTGAAAAAGCACCCTGCCATGGCGGTCGGGCCCTCCGGCAATGTAGCTCTTCCTCCGCTGCCACCCGAGTTATGCTCCATGTACAGTAGGCTGCCCCTCGCCCGCTGCGCAGCTCCGCTGCCGGGATCAGGCCTCAGGTCCCCAACCGAAGAGAAAGGGCCCTGGATGACAGCCAGTACACCCCGGACCGTCGGCTGCTGGGTCGTTGGAGGAGGAAGGGGGGAGAGAACAGAGACGCAGTCCTAGCCCGGGCCCCTACACTCACGGGCCGGATCGGGTGCCAGCAGCAAGGACCGTCCGTGGATCCGGGCACTACCAGTCAGGGAAGAGGGGTGGTTACACCCATTCCCTTTGTCCAGTTTCGCACCAGAGCAGGGGCAGGTAGCCCCTGCAACCGGTTTGAACTGGCATATGCACAGGGACACCAAGCGTGCCCCCAGTGCAGGACTTCTGAGCACCAGAGAGTGCTCCCGCCCAGCCCCAATACACATTATCCTGTCTGGGGAGGTGGTTACACCTCCCTGCGACAGGAAACCTATTGTCCAGGCCTCCCCTCCCGGAGTTTCAGTCAGCAGCAGGAGGCCAGACCCGTGTCTGTGGCAGCGGCATCCATTTTGTGATGGCAGGGCTCTGGAAAGAAGTTACCGGGCAGGCCGGTGTGTATATGTCTCTCCCTCTAGAAGGGTGGAATGCTACCCCCGCCGCCAGAACTCGCGGGGGGGGGTAGTATTCCAAGATGTTTGACACTAAACACGACATGTTTTGGTGCAGCCAGTCCAAAGTTAGCATTGTACCGCAAGGATATAATGCACTTAAGAGTATATGGTCAGGCTGCACTACAAACAGCATCAGAGAAGGGTCTCCGAACGCTGCAGAGGGGCTCTGCTCATGCAGGGGCACCCTCTCACATAAGAACCAAGCACTCTGCCTTCAGGATTGATAAGGCCTGCCATAGGAGTGACTTATAGGTTTATATGTGTGTACATATGTAGTGATATAGGTAACCTATATCACAGTAAGGGGTGCATGCACCCCTTACCCAGGCTGCAGTAGCAGACCTGTGATGTCATTTTGGATGGCCTTCCAGGGGTGGCACAATACATGCTGCAGCCCCTGGTAGGTCTCTGAGGTACCTATGCCCTGGGTACATAGTATACCATATACTAGGGACTTATAAGGGCACTTCAGATTCCAATCAGAGATGTGCCTAAGGCACATGGAAACCATTTTAGAGAGGAAGCAGCTAGGCTGGGGTTCTGATTAGCAGGGCCCCAGCCAGACTAAAGTCGAAAAACAGTGAAGCATCAGCAAAAAGTGGGGGTACCCATGTGAAGCAGATCCTACTCTCCTACAGCGTCGCGATGCACCTCTTAAAGGCATAGCACGATTCACAGAGCACAGACAGCGTTGCGATGCATCTGTTAAAGGCATAGCATGATTCACAGAGCACAGACAGCGTCGCAATGCATCTCTTAAAGACAAAGCATGATTCAGAGAGCACAGACAGCGTCGCGATGCACCTCTTAAAGGCATAGCACGATTCACAGAGCACAGACAGCGTTGCGATGCATCTGTTAAAGGCATAGCATGATTCACAGAGCACAAACAACGTCGCGATGCATCTCTTAAAGACAAAGCATGATTCACAGAGCACAGACAGCGTCACGATGCATCTCTTAAAGACAAAGCATGATTCACAGAGCACAGACAGCGTCGCAATGCATCTCTTAAAGGCATAGCACGATTCACAGAGCACAGACAGCGTCGCAATGCATCTCTTAAAGGCATAGCACGATTCACAGAGCACAGACAGCGTCGCAATGCAGCACTTAAAGACAAAGCACGATTCACAGAGCACAGACAGCTTCGCGATGCACCTCTTAAAGGCATAGCATGATTCACAGAGCACAGACAGAGTCGCAATGCATCTCTTAAAGACAAAGCATGATTCACAGAGCACAGACAGCATTGTGATGCATCTCTTAAAGGCATAGCATGATTCACAGAGCACAGACAGCGTCGCAATGCATCTCTTAAAGACAAAGCATGATTCACAGAGCACAGACAGCGTCGCGATGTATCTCTTAAAGACAAAGCACGATTCAGAGCACAGACCGCGTCGCGATGCATCTCTTAAAGGCATAGCACGATTCACAGAGCACAAGCAGCGTCGCGATGCAGCTCTTAAAGACAAAGCACAATTCACAGAGCACAGACAGGGTCGCGATGCATCTCTTAAAGACAAAGCATGATTCACAGAGCACAGACAGCGTCGCAATGCATCTCTTAAAGACAAAGCATGATTCACAGAGCACAGACAGCGTCACGATGCACCTCTTAAAGACAAAGCATGATTCACAGAGCACAGACAGCGTCGCAATGCATCTCTTAAAGACAAAGCACGATTCACAGAGCACAGACAACGTCGCAATGCATCTCTTAAAGGCATAGCACGATTCACAGAGCACAGACAGCATCACGATGCATCTCTTAAAGACAAAGCACGATTCACAGAGCACAGACAGCGTCGCAATGCATCTGTTAAAGACAAAGCACAATTCACAGAGCACAGACAGCGTCGCAATGCATCTCTTAAAGGCATAGCACGATTCACAGAGCACAGACAGCGTCGCAATGCATCTCTTAAAGACAAAGCATGATTCACAGAGCACAGACAGCGTCACAATGCATCTCTTAAAGACAAAGCACGATTCACAGAGCACAGACAGCGTCGCAATGCATCTCTTAAAGGCAAAGCACGATTCACAGAGCACAGACAGCGTCGCGATGCACCTCTTAAAGACAAAGCATGATTCACAGAGCACAGACAGCGTCGCGATGCACCTCTTAAAGACAAAGCATGATTCACAGAGCACAGACAGCGTCTTGATGTATCTCTTAAAGACAAAGCACGATTCACAGAGCACAGACAGCATTGCGATGCATCTCTTAAAGACAAAGCACGATTCACAGAGCACAGACAGCGTCGCAATGCATCTCTTAAAGGCATAGCACGATTCACAGAGCACAGACAGCATCGTAATAACTTTTACAGACACAGCACGATTCACGGAACACAGATAGTTTTGCGATGCATCTTTTAAAGACATAGGACAATTGAATAGAGCACAGACACTGTTGCAGCACACCTCTTATTGACTGTGGGGCACATTTACGAGATTGCCACGCAACACAGCGCATCAAGTCACCTTGCTGCGCTGCGTGACAGTGAAAGGGCAGTAATACGCCGTATTTAAGGCAATACGGCACACTCCTGCCTTTTCCCCTATGCTGGCGCTCTTTTGGCAGCCTTGAGCCAATGAATGCACCCATGCACCATGGTACAAGGGTGCCTGCTGTGCAAACAGACTTATTTTTGTGCAGGAAGGGACACCTTTGTGTACAAAAACAATCCTGAGAAGCAAATTCCTCTTTCTATGTGTGCTGCAGAATTCAGCACAGATAGAAAAAGGAAGTAATGAGGAGAAATAAATATATTTCTCCTTGTTACATTTCTCCTGGAAAGGGGTACCCTTTTGGCGCATTCCCAGGTTTATCAGTTCTTGTAAATCTGGGAATGCATCAAAAACATTGGGAGTTGCATGGGAAAACCCAACGCAGCGCCCATGGAACGCCTTCCCAGGGCAGAGTGAGGCAACGCAGCGTCCTCATGGGAACACCAACTGCAGCGCCCATGGAACGCCTTCCCAGGGCAGAGTGAGGCAACGCAGCGTGTTGCATGGGAACACCCACCGCAATGCCCATGGAACGCCTTCCCAGAGCAGAGTGAGGCAACGCAGCGTGTTGCATGGGAACACCCACCGCAGCGCCCATGGAACGCCTTCCCAGAGCAGAGTGAGGCAACGCAGCGTGTTGCATGCGTTGCTTTGCTCCAGGTTTATGAAGACACTCAGGGCCACGCGAGGGGGCCCTACGTGGCTTCATAAATTGCATTTAAGATTGTCATTGTGCATTTACCACATTCCGTGGTGCGAATGCGATGCAATCCGGCTCATAAATAGGCCCTTCAGTATGATTCACAGAGCACACAACACATTGTGATATCGCATCATGCACAGTGTATCATATGGGTCATCAACTTTTCAATCTCTGTATCAAACAGAATGTTTCAGTATCACAGCGCACACAGCATCGCAGCATGGACTTACCTCTGAAGTTCTGTGAATGATAATTTATGATTTCTAAACAGAAGAAGAAAAAGCAAATGTAAGAGGGACAACAGGTATTTTCAAAAATGTACAAAGGGCTCCCACTGATAGCTGAGCTGTTTCTCGAGACTTGTCAACCCCTCCAAGCCAAGGTTCTCAAGGCTCAACACCCTTGTCTACAGGAAAGGGTTCAGGGTGGCATTTACCAAGGATTTGAGCTACTGCGATGTTAGACAAAGTGACTGCAGGAACACAAATTAGTGCTTGGAGCTACTTTGTATCAAGGGGGCATCGCATGGGTGCACAGGGGCATTCACCTGCAACCACCCGTGGTTTTGAATGCAAAGCCCTATCTACTAAAAAAGGTAGACAGCACTTTGTGCCAAAATTGGATGTCTTGTCTAGTTCAGCCCTTCGCATGTGTGCTGTACCCCACCTACCTCCTGTTGTCTGGCTCTTCGCACGTGTGCTGCACCACTCCTGTCTCCTCTAGTCCATGTGTGCTGTACCGCACTTGCCTCCTCTAGTCCAGCCCTTCACATGTGTGCTGTACCGCACCTGCCTCCTCTAGTCCAGTCCTTGGCATGTGTGCTGTACCGCACCTGCCTCCTCTAGTCCAGTCCTTGGCATGTGTGCTGTACCGCACCTGCCTCCTCTAGTCCAGCCCTTTGCATGTGTGCTGCACTGCTCCTTCCTCCTCTAATCCTGCTCTTCGCATGTGTGCTGTACCGCACCTGCCTCATCTAGTCCAGCCCTTTGCATGTGTGCTGCACTGCTCCTTCCTCCTCTAATCCTGCTCTTCGCATGTGTGCTGTACCGCACCTGCCTCCTCTAGTCCAGTCCTTGGCATGTGTGCTGTACCGCACCTTCCTCCTCTAGTCCAGCCCTTCGCATGTGTGCTGTACCGCACCTGCCTCCTGTAGTCCAGCCCTTCGCATGTGTGCAGTACTGCATCTGCCTCTTCTAGTCCATGTAGGAGAGTAGGATCTGCCTCTTATGGTTACCCCCACTTTTTGCTGGTGTATCACTGTTTTTCGACTCTAGTCTGGCTGGGGCCCTGCTATTCAGGACCCCAGCCTAGCTGCTTCCTCTCTAAATTGATTCTCTGTACTTTAGGTACACCACAGATTGGATTCTGGAGTGCCCTTATAAGTCCCTAGTATATGGTATACTATGTACCAAGGGCATAGACACCCCAGAGGCCTACCAGGGGCTGAAGCATGTATTGTGCCACCCCTGGAAGGCCATCCAAAATGACACCACATGACTGCTACAGCAGCCTGAGTGAGGTGGTGCATGCACCCGTTACAGAGATATAGGTTCACTATATCTCACCTAACACTGCACATAGAAACCTATCAGTCACCCCTATGGCAGGCCTTATCAATCCTGAAGGCAGGGTGCTTGGTTATATGTGAGAGGGTGCCCATGCATGAGCAGAGCCCCTCTGCAGCCCTCGGAATCTCCTATCCGGGGTTGTCTGTGGTGCAGCCTGACCATATACTCTTAAGTGCATTATATCTAAACGGTAAATGCTAACTTTGGGATGGCTGCACGGAAACATGTCGTGTTTGGTGTCAAACACCTTGGAATCATACCCCCACACCAGTTTATGGTGTGGGAGTATGATCCCACCCTTCTAGAGGGAGAGACATGACAGCACCGTTATACCCAGTACCAACTAAACAGAGCCTGGCATCACAAAATGGATGCTGCAGCCACAGACATGAGTCTGGCCTCCTGCTGCTGACCGAAACTCTGGCAGGGGAGGCCTGGACAATAGGCTTCCTGTCTCAGGGAGGTGTTACCACCTCCCAGACAGGCCTTAGTGGATTGGGGCTGGGTGGTGCACTCTCTGAGTGCTTTGAAGTCCTGCACTGGGGGCACATTTGGTGTCCTCGTGCATACCCCAGTTCAAACCGGTTGCAGGGGCTGCCAGCCCCTGCTCTGGCGTGAAACTGGACAAAGGAAATGGGTGTAGCCACCCCTCTTTCCAAACCCTCCCATAGGTGGGTCCCCAGAGTTAGTCCAACCCCTTTTCTTAGTATAAGTAAGGGAACCCTGGCAACAGGACTTTAGATATCCCTGGACGAAACTCTGAAGCTGAATCCTGGACCTTCGACGCTCTACATCAAGATTAGAGGACTGAAGAATCTCCCTTGGGGTCAAGGAGTGACTCCCCTGCTTGGCAGGCACCAAAGAAGCATCTGTCCGGTTCGCATTTCTGAAGCTCCCACCGGACACCGAAGTCTTTGCATCACCAGAGGTGGATTTCTAGACTTCCCCAAGGCTGCCCTGAGTCCCCAGCAAAGCTGAGGCCCGTCGCTGTTGTGGGTAATGTGGAACCGAGACCCTTGGACACCAAGCACATTTGCAAGTGCATCAACTTCCCGACATCTCTCGAAGCTGTGCTTTGAGTTCCAAGTAGCCCTAGCCCCGAGCACCAACTGCAGCAAAGATCACTGGCCTACACTTCACGAGTGTCCCGTGGGCCAGCTACAAGTGCGACCACTTGAGGCTCCTTCGCGATCTCTAGTCCGTTGGCTAGTGGGTCCCCACAAAGGCAACTCTTCAATTGCTTGGACTTTCCTGGTTGCTCCAGAAGTGCCCTGACTTACCCTTGCTGGGTGAGTCCGTCAGACCTTGCTGGTCTATACCACAGCCTTTTCTCTGTTTCCTTGTGACTTGCCATTGCCAAGGCTTGTTGGGTCCAATCTGGTCGCCAGCACTGCAGCACTCGACAGACTACGTGGGACAGCTCGATTCCAGCTCCTGGTTGTCGTCAATGCCTCCTGGACCTCGTGGCTGAAGAGTCAAGGTACCTGTCAACTCACCTGAAGCACCCGACATCTGAGGGCATTCGACTATCATGCCCCTGGTCACTGGCTAGTGACCCAGACTCTGTCCCCTCTGCTTTCAGGCCTTCCTCTTCCTCGATCCAGGATTGGATCGCACCGGACACTCTTCCTCTTCACCGCAGCAGCACTTTTCCAGAGGTCGCCATTGAAAATGATGACGATTCCCGACACCTTTTAACACGTATGCACCCGGCTTCCCTGGGTGAGGTAACTCGAGTATCTCGGTACTCACGTGGGTGTGGGCCCTAGAAACTCTTAAGGTTTAAGGGGTTAACTGGAAGTCCTCTCCGAAGTGTTCTTTTTCTTTAAAAATCCAACCGTGACTTTCTCCATAGAAGTCAACGGCGGTTCGCGGCTGTGTTCTCACACTGCACGCGTCCCCCGTGGGTCCCCTGTGTCACTACCTTGGGTGGTTCCTTGGGGTCCAAGCACTTCTACAGGCTCTAGGCCTTGTGTCTAGTTCAGTCGTGGTTCTTATACCACTATTTTAGTATATGGTTTGGTACGCCCCTAGGGCTCAAATGTGTATTGTGCTAAATACTGCTGATATTTGACTTGTAACTTATGTACTTCGAACTCTAGCCTCATAAAGAGACTAGAGGGGTGTGTTTAAGACTAAATACATATATTTTATATATATACCTGGTGTGGTCCTCTTTCATTTGGTCACTCAAGAGATTATAGACTGGTAAAACAAGCTGCTTTACATTCCTCTAAGACTTAGCCTGAAGGCTGCTCTCCATAGCTACCACTAGGCTAGCTTTCAATAAAGGTTGTCTTTAACCTATCATCCATAAGGGGTTGTTTGGACTGGTGCAAGGTGCCCACTATAACTAGTGGACAGCATATACCAGGCCAACTTCTCACAGTCCAGCCCTTCACATATACTGCACCTGCCTCCTCTAGTCCATGTGTGCTGTACCGCACCTGGCTCGTCTAGTCCAGTCCTTGGCATGTGTGCTGTACCGCACCTTCCTCCTCTAGTCCAGCCCTTCGCATGTGTGCAGTACCGCATTTGCCTCTTCTAGTCCAGCCCTTCACATGTACTGCACCTGCCTCCTCTAGTCCATGTGTGGTGTACCGCACCTGCCTCGTCTAGTCCAGCCCTTTACATGTGTGCTGTACCGCACCTGCCTCCTCTAGTACAGCTCTTCACATGTACCGCACCTGCCTCCTCTAGTCCATGTGTGCTGTAAAGCACCTGCCTCGTCTAGTCCAGTCCTTGGCATGTGTGCTGTATCGCACATGCCTCGTCTAGTCCAGTCCTTGGCATGTGTGCTGTAACGCACATGCCTCCTCTAGTCCATGTGTGCTGTACCGCACCTGCCTCCTCTAGTCTAGCCCTTCACATGTACTGCACCTGCCTCCTCTAGTCCAGCCCTTCACATATGTGCCGTACCGCATCTGCCTCATCTAGTCCAGCCCTTCGCATGTGTGCAGTACAGCATCTGCCTCTTCTAGTCCAGCCCTTCACATGTACTGCACCTGCCTCCTCTAGTCCAGCCCTTCACAAGTGTGCTGCACCGCACCTATCTCCTCTAGTCCATGTGTGCTGTACCTCACCTGTCTCCTCTAGTCCAGCCCTTCACATGTGTGCTGTACCGCACCTGCCTCCTCTAGTCCAGCCCTTCGCATGTGTGCTGTACCGCACCTGCCTCCACTAGTCCAGCCCTTCGCATGTGTGCTGCACCGCTCCTGCATCCTGTAGTCCATGTGTGCTGTACCGCACCTGTCTCCTCTAGTCCATGTGTGCTGTACCGCACCTGTCTCCTCTAGTCCATGTGTGCTGTACCGCACCTGTCTCCTCTAGTCCATGTGTGCTGTACGGCACCTGCCTCCTCTAGTCCAGCCCTTCACATGTGTGCTGTACCGCACCTGCCTCCTCTAGTCCAGCCCTTCACATGTGTGCTGTATCGCACCTGCCTCCTCTAGTCCAGCCCTTCACATGTGTGCTGTACCGCACCTGTCTCCTCTAGTCCAGCCCTTCGCATGTGTGCTGTACCGCACCTGCCTCCTCTAGTCCAGTCCTTGGCATGTGTGCTGTACCGCACCTGCCTCCTCTAGTCCAGCCCTTCACATGTGTGCAGTACCGCATCTGCCTCTTCTAGTCCAGCCCTTCACATGTAGTGCACCTGCCTCCTCTAGTCCATGTGTGCTGTACCGCACCTGCCTCGTCTTGTCCAGACCTTCGCATGTGTGCTGTACCGCACCTGCCTCCTCTAGTCCAGCCCTTCGCATGTGTGCTGCACCGCTCCTGCCTCCTCTAGTCCATGTGTGCTGTACCGCACCTGTCTCCTCTAGTCCATGTGTGCTGTACCGCACCTGCCTCCTCTAGTCCAGCCCTTCACATTTGTGCTGTACCACACCTGCCTCCTCTAGTCCAGCCCTTCACATGTGTGCTGTACCGCTCCTGCCTCCTCTAGTCCATGTGTGCTGTACCACACCTGTCTCCTCTAGTCCATGTGTGCTGTACCCCACCTGCCTCCTCTAGTCCAGCCCTTCACATGTGTGCTGTACCGCACCTGCCTCCTCTAGTCCAGCCCTTCACATGTGTGCTGTACCGCACCTGCCTCCTCTAGTCCAGCCTTTCACATGTGTGCTGTACCGCACCTGCCTCCTCTAGTCCAGCCCTTCACATGTGTGCTGTACCACACCTGTCGCCTCTAGTCCAGCCCTTCACATGTGTGCTGTACAGCACCTGCCTCCTCTAGACCAGTCCTTGGCATGTGTGCTGTACCGCACCTGCCTCCTCTAGTCCAGCCCTTCACATGTGTGCAGTACCGCATCTACCTCTTCTAGTCCAGCCCTCACATGTACTGCACCTGCCTCCTCTAGTCCATGTGTGCTGTACCGCACCTGCCTCGTCTAGTCCAGCCCTTCGCATGTGTGCTGTACCGCACCTGCCTCCTCTAGTCCAGTCCTTGGCATGTGTGCTGTACCGCACCTGCCTCCTCTAGTCCAGCCCTTCGCATGTGTGCTGTACCGCACCTGCCTCCTCTAGTCCAGCCCTTCACATGTGTGCAGTACCGCATCTGCCTCTTCTAGTCCAGCCCTTCACATGTACTGCACCTGCCTCCTCTAGTCCATGTGTGCAGTACCGCACCTGCCTCGTCTAGTCCAGACCTTCGCATGTGTGCTGTACCGCACCTGCCTCCTCTAGTCCAGCCCTTCGCATGTGTGCTGCACCGCTCCTGCCTCCTCTAGTCCATGTGTGCTGTACCGCACCTGTCTCCTCTATTCCATGTGTGCTGTACCGCACCTGCCTCCTCTAGTCCAGCCCTTCACATGTGTGCTGTACCACACCTGCCTCCTCTAGTCCAGCCCTTCACATGTGTGCTGTACCGCTCCTGCCTCCTCTAGTCCATGTGTGCTGTACCACACCTGTCTCCTCTAGTCCATGTGTGCTGTACCCCACCTGCCTCCTCTAGTCCAGCCCTTCACATGTGTGCTGTACCGCACCTGCCTCCTCTAGTCCAGCCCTTCACATGTGTGCTGTACCGCACCTGCCTCCTCTAGTCCAGCCTTTCACATGTGTGCTGTACCGCACCTGCCTCCTCTAGTCCAGCCCTTCACATGTGTGCTGTACCACACCTGTCGCCTCTAGTCTAGCCCTTCACATGTGTGCTGTACAGCACCTGCCTCCTCTAGACCAGTCCTTGGCATGTGTGCTGTACCGCACCTGCCTCCTCTAGTCCAGCCCTTCACATGTGTGCAGTACCGCATCTACCTCTTCTAGTCCAGCCCTCACATGTACTGCACCTGCCTCCTCTAGTCCATGTGTGCTGTACCGCACCTGCCTCGTCTAGTCCAGCCCTTCGCATGTGTGCTGTACCGCACCTGCCTCCTCTAGTCCAGTCCTTGGCATGTGTGCTGTACCGCACCTGCCTCCTCTAGTCCAGCCCTTCACATGTGTGCTGTACCGCACGTGCCTCCTCTAGTCCAGCCCTTCACATGTGTGCAGTACCGCATCTGCCTCTTCTAGTCCAGCCCTTCACATGTACTGCACCTGCCTCCTCTAGTCCATGTGTGCAGTACCGCACCTGCCTCGTCTAGTCCAGACCTTCGCATGTGTGCTGTACCGCACCTGCCTCCTCTAGTCCAGCCCTTCGCATGTGTGCTGCACCGCTCCTGCCTCCTCTAGTCCATGTGTGCTGTACCGCACCTGTCTCCTCTAGTCCATGTGTGCTGTACCGCACCTGCCTCCTCTAGTCCAGCCCTTCACATGTGTGCTGTACCACACCTGCCTCCTCTAGTCCAGCCCTTCACATGTGTGCTGTACCGCTCCTGCCTCCTCTAGTCCATGTGTGCTGTACCACACCTGTCTCCTCTAGTCCATGTGTGCTGTACCCCTCCTGCCTCCTCTAGTCCAGCCCTTCACATGTGTGCTGTACCGCACCTGCCTCCTCTAGTCCAGCCCTTCACATGTGTGCTGTACCGCACCTGCCTCCTCTAGTCCAGCCTTTCACATGTGTGCTGTACCGCACCAGCCTCCTCTAGTCCAGCCCTTCACATGTGTGCTGTACCACACCTGTCTCCTCTAGTCCAGCCCTTCACATGTGTGCTGTACCGCACCTGCCTCCTCTAGTCCAGTCCTTGGCATGTGTGCTGTACCGCACCTGCCTCCTCTAGTCCAGCCCTTCACATGTGTGCAGTACCGCATCTGCCTCTTCTAGTCCAGCCCTCACATGTACTGCACCTGCCTCCTCTAGTCCATGTGTGCTGTACCACACCTGCCTCGTCTAGTCCAGCCCTTCGCATGTGTGCTGTACTGCACCTGCCTCCTCTAGTCCAGCCCTTCGCATGAGTGCTGTACTGCACCTGCCTCGTCTAGTCCAGTCCTTGGCATGTGTGCTGTACCGCTCCTGCCTCCTCTAGTCCAGCCCTTCACATGTACTGCACCTGCCTCCTCTAGTCCAGCCCTTCGCATGTGTGCTGTACCGCACCTGCCTCGTCTAGTCCAGCCCTTCGCATGTGTGCTGTACCGCACCTGCCTCCTCTAGTCCAGCCCTTTACATATGTGCTGTACCGCATCTGCCTGATCTAGTCCAGCCCTTCGCATGTGTGCTGTACCTCACCTGTCTCCTCTAGTCCAGCCTTTCACATGTGTGCTGTACCGCATCTGCCTCATCTAGTCCAGCCTTTCACATGTGTGCTGTACCGCACAGGCCTCCTCTAGTCCAGCCCTTCACATGTACAGCACCTGTCTCCTCTAGTCCATGTGTGCTGTACCTCACCTGCCTCCTCTAGTCCAGCCCTTCGCATGTTTTCTGTACCGCACCTGCCTCTTCTAGTCCAGCCCTTCGCATGTCTGCTGTACCGCACCTGCCTCCTCTAGTCCAGCCCTTCGCATGTGTGCTGTACCGCACCTGCCTCCTCTAGTTCAGTTCTTGGCATGTGTGCTGTACCGCATCTGTCTCATCTAGTCCAGCCTTTCACATGTGTGCAGTACAGTACAGGCCTCCTCTAGTCCAGCCCTTCGCATGTGTGCTGTACCGCACCTGCCTCCTCTAGTTCAGTTCTTGGCATGTGTGCTGTACCGCATCTGTCTCATCTAGTCCAGCCTTTCACATGTGTGCAGTACAGTACAGGCCTCCTCTAGTCCAGCCCTTCACATGTACTGCACCTGTCTCCTCTAGTCCATGTGTGCTGTACCTCACCTGCCTCCTCTAGTCCAGCCCTTCGCATGTGTGCTGTACCGCACCTGTCTTCTCTAGTCCAGCCCTTGGCATGTGTGCTGTACCGCACCTGTGTCCTCTAGTCCAGCCCTTGGCATGTGTGCTGTACTGCACCTGTGTCCTCTAGTCCAGGCCTTGGCATGTGTGCTGTACCGCACCTGTCTCCTCTAGTCCAGCCCTTCAGACATGTTTGCTGTACTGCACCTGCCTCCTCTAGTCCATGTGTGCTGTACCGCACCACACTCAAGCAAACTTGAAAAAGCTTTAAGCTGTGGGCGTAATGTACTACAGTTTGATGCAGTGAAGCACCGCAACTGAAACTGCTGTGCTGTGTTGCTTCAAAGGGAGACTTTGAAGCAACGTGTAGGAGAGT
This sequence comes from Calotriton arnoldi, assembly GCA_963921515.1. Taxonomy (NCBI): domain Eukaryota; kingdom Metazoa; phylum Chordata; class Amphibia; order Caudata; family Salamandridae; genus Calotriton; species Calotriton arnoldi. Next base: position 75,109 of record CAWUFW010016091.1, read on the forward strand.
AGGATCTGCTTCACATGGGTACCCCCACTTTTTGCTGATGCTTCACTGTTTTTCGACTTTAGTCTGGCTGGGGCCCTGCTAATCAGAACCCCAGCCTAGCTGCTTCCTCTCTAAAATGGTTTCCATGTGCCTTAGGGACATCTCTGATTGGAATCTGAAGTGCCCTTATAAGTCCCTAGTATATGGTATACTATGTACCCAGGGCATAGGTACCTCAGAGGCCTACCAGGGGCTGCAGCATGTATTGTGCCACCCCTGGAAGGCCATCCAAAATTACACCACAGGTCTGCTACTGCAGCCTGAGTAAGGTGGTGCATGCACCCCTTACAGTGGTATAGGCTACCTATATCACTACCATTGCACACACATATAAACCTATAAGTCACTCCTATGGCAGGCCTTACCAATCCTGAAGGCACAGTGCTTGGTTCTTATGTGAGAGGGTGCCTCTGCATGAGCAGAGCCCCTCTACAGCGTTCGGAGTCCCTCCTCTGATGCTGTTTGTGGTACAGCCTGACCATATACTCTTAAGTGCATTATATCCTCGCGGTACAATGCTAACTTTGGACTGGCTACACCAAAACATGTCGTGTTTGGTGTCAAACATCTTGGAATACCCCACCAGTCCTGGTGGCGGGGTAGCATTCCACCCTTCTAGAGGGAGAGACATGTACACACCGGGCTACCCGGTAACTTCTTTCCAGAGCCCTGGCATCACAAAATGGATGCCGCTGCCACAGACATGGGTCTGGCCTCCTGCTGCTGACTGAAACTCCGGCAGGGGAGGCCTGGACAATAGGTTTCCTGTCGCAGGGAGGTGTAACCACCTCCCCAGACAGGATAATGTGTATTGGGGCTGGGCGGGAGCACTCTCTGGTGCTCAGAAGTCCTGCACTGGGGGCACACTTGGTGTCCCTGTGCATATGCCAGTTCAAACCGGTTGCAGGGGCTACCTGCCCCTGCTCTGGTGCGAAACTGGACAAAGGGAATGGGTGTAACCACCCCTCTTCCCTGACCCTCCCATAGGTGGGTCCCCAGAGTATGTCCAACCCCCTAACTTAGTATAAGTATGGGACCCCGGTCCTTAGGACTTTAGATTTCCCTGGACAAAACTCTGACACTGAATCCTGGACCTTCGGCGCTCTACCTGAAGATTAGAGGACTGAAGAATCTCCCTTGGGGTCAAGGAGTGACTCCCCTGCTTGGCAGGCACCTAAGAAGCAATTGTCTGGTCTGCATCGCCGGACGCCGGACGCCGAAGTCTTTGCATCACCAGAGGTGGATTTCCAGACTTCCCCGAGGCTGCCCTGAGTCCCTAGCAAAGCTGAGGCCCGTAGCTATCGTGGGTAACGTGGAACAGTGACCCCTGGACACCGAGTACTTTTGCAAGTGCATCCTCTTCCTGGTCTCCCACGAAGTTGTACTTTGGGCTCCAAATAGCCCCCGCCTCCAGCACCAACTGCACCGAAGATCACTGGCCTCCACTCCACAAGTGTCCTGTGAGCTAGCTCTAAGTGCGTCCACTCGAGGCTCCTTCGCGGTCACTAGTCCGTTGGCTAGTGGGCCCTCCCGAAGGCAACTCTTCTTCTGTTTGGGCTTTCCTGGTTGCTCCAGATGTGCCCTGACTTACCCTTGCTGGGTGAGTCCCCCAGACCTTGCTGGTCTGCATCAACGTCCTTTCTTTCTTTCTTCGAGACTTGCCGTTGCCAAGGCTTGTTGGGTCCAATCCAGTCGCCGACACCCCTGCAATCGGCAGACGTCGTGAGACAGCTCGAATCCAGCTCCTGGTTGTCGTCGACGCCTCCTGGACCTCGTGGCTGAAGAGTCAAGACGACCGTCAACCTACCTGAAGCACCCGACATCGGTGGGCATCTGCTCATCACCTTCCTGGTCACTGGCTAGTGACCTAGACTCTGTCCCCTCTGCTTTCAGGTTCATCAGATCTTCGATCCACCCTTGGATCCACCCGAACACTTTCGACTTGGTCGCCAGCAGCACTTTGCAGCAGATCGCCATTGAAAACGACGACGAAACCCGACCCCGAAAGCCACCTATGCACCCGGCTTCCCTGGGTGAGGTAACTCGAGTACTCCAGTGCTCCCGTGGGTATAGACTCTAGAACGACCTAGTTCTAAAGGGGTTTGCTCCAAGTCCTCCTCTAAGTGTCCTTTTTCTTTAAAACTCCAACCGCGACATTCACCATAGAAGTCAATGGCGGCTCGCGGCTGTGTTCTCACACTGCACGCGTCCCCTGTGGGTCCCCTGTGTCACTACCTTGGGTGGTTCCTTGAGGGCCAAGCACTTCTACAGGCTCTAGGCCTTGTGTCTAGCTCAGTCGTGGTTCTTATACCACTTTATTGGTATATGGTTTGGTACGCCCCTAGGGCTCAAACGTGTATTTGTGCTATTACTGTTGATAACTGACTTGTAACTTATGTACTTCGAACTCTAGCCTCATAAAGAGACTAGAGGGGTGTGTTTAAGACTAAATACATATATATTTTATATATATACCTGGTGTGATCCTCTTTCATTTGGTCACTCAAGAGATTATAGACTGGTAAAACAAGCTGCTTTACATTCCTTCAAGACTTAGCCTGAAGGCTGCTCTCCATAGCTACCACTAGGATAGCTTTCAATATAGATTGTCTTTAACCTATCTCCAATAAGGGGTTGTTTGGACTGGTGCAAGGTGCACACTATAATTAGTGGACAGCATATACCAGGCCAACTTCTCACATTGGTGTGCAGCGTGTGGGATTCCAGCTTGCTATTGTTATACCAGATAATCTCAATTGAATTGATCAACTGAAAACCACTAAGGGTACCTTAGGTACATATAAATCAAGCTTAGGATACAGTAAGTTCTACTGAACTTAGAGTTGTGTGTTAAGGGATAGCACACCCTTTCTACAACTCAAGAGAGTTTAGTAGGCCACACTAGAGTAGGTAGTGCATACACCACACCACACTAGTAATGTCTTCACTGCCAGGAACCAGTGAGCTCCTGCCATCCAGATATGACACCCTCACATTCTTGGAATTGAGAGAGTTGTGCAAAGTTAGGAAGTTGAAGACAGGTAAAAGTGCCAACACCCAACGTCTCCTAGAGATGCTTCTGCTAGATGACTTTAGAAGACCCATAAGGTCTGAAAGGGTAGGCAGAGAGGGTGGGGTAGAAGAAGAGGGAGAGTCCAGGGATGAAAATACCCAGGACCCAACCTCTGAAACTGGCCAGGGGGATGACAATGATCCTGAACTGGAAAGTGCAGCTACTCCTGAGGAAGAGGAGGAGGCCCAGAATGACCTCCCCCCTGTCCGCCCAGGAAGAGTTGAGAGTGTGCCCAGAAGGACTAGATCTCCTTCTCAGGAGTCTACCCACTCTGACACCTCAGTAGGGACCTCTGTCTCCTTTCATGGGAGGGAATCCTCTCATGAGAGGAGAAAGAGACTGATTCATTATGAGCAAGCACAGCTTGAGCTCAGAAAACAGCAGTTGGCTATAGACAGGGAGTCCCTAGATCTCTATAGACAGAGAAAAAAGATGGGACTAGAGTCCCATGGTGGCAGCAATTTCCCCAGAGATAGGGAAAGGTCTTATGACCATAGAAACCTGAGCAAGATTGTCCCTCCCTACCAGAGTGGGGATGACATCCACAAATGGATAACTGCACTGGAGAGGGCCTGTAAAGTACAGAGGGTCCCTCAGGAGCAGTGGGCAGCAATCTTGTGGCTCTCCTTTGCAGACAAAGGTAGAGATAAGCTCCTCACTGTTAGAGAGGAGGATGCTGACAATTACAAAGTCTTGAAGAGTGCTCTGATTGAGGGGTTTGGCCTAACAACTGAACAATACAGATTAAAGTTCAGAGATACCCAAAAAGCACAGACTCAAGACTGGGTGGACTATGTGGATTGTTCTGCTAAGGCTCTGGAAGGTTGGTTGATGGGCAGTAAGGTATGTGACTTCACAGGATTGTACAATCTTATCATGAGGGAGCAGATTCTTAATAACTGTCAAAATCAGCTGTTGCATCAGTACCTGGTGGACTCTGATCTGACCTCTCCCCAAGAATTGGGAAAGAAGGCAGACAAATGGGTCAGAACCAGGGTGAGGCAGAAGGTACAGAACCAAGGTGGTGACCCTAAGAAGCAAGATTCTAAAAACTCTGATAAGGGTGGGGAGAAGGGTAAAGACCAGAAGTCTTCACAAGGTCCCCAAAAATCTTCTTCAGGTGGGGATTCACAGTCTAACAAAGGAAAAGGCCAAAAGAAACCATGGTGCAAAGTCTGTAAGCAAAAGACACACTGGACCAGTGATTGCACCAAGTCCAAAGACTCTATTCCAGCCCCACCAATGCCCCTAAGGCACCTGTTCCCCCTAGTGCAGTTACAATTGGTGGTGGCAGTACACAGGCCAAGGGTTTTGTAGGGTTGACCCTGGGTAATGAGATGAGCTCTGGCCTAGTCAGAGAACTCACTCAGGCTGTCCTAGTCTGTGATGGAGGCATGGATGTGACCTCCTCTGTGAGTCCCAGTAATCTGGGCAAGTACAGGCAACAGCCCTTAATCAATGGAAAAGAGGCTTTGGCATTTAGGGACCCAGGGGCAAGTGTCACCATGGTGACACAAGACCTTGTGGATCCTGGGCAGATTATACTTGGTGAAATGTACCAAGTGACCAATGCTAGCAATGTCAGAACAGACCATACTCTGGCAGTTGTTAACTTCTCCTGGGGAGGGGTAACTGTCCTTAAGAAGGTTGTGGTGAGTGCAAACCTACCAGTGGAATGCTTGCTTGGCAATGATCTTGAAACTTCAGCTTGGGCAGAAGTGGAGCTCAGGACCCATGCAGAAATGCTGGGGATCCCTGCAGATGTGTTTGCTGTGACCAGGTCACAGAGCAAAATGTCTAACACTGAACAGGCCTTCGATCCTGGAACCATGGACCAAGTGCCATCCAAGAGGAGGAGTAGTAGGGTTAAGGCAGTGCCTTCCCCCTTGGCTCAGAAGGAAGATCAGTCTCTTGAGGGGGATGATCTCAGTCCTGAGGAAGGAACTGTCCCAGAGGAGCTTGAACCTGACCAAGTTGAGTTCTTGGGGACAGGGGGCCCTTCCAGGGCAGATCTGAGCCAGGAGCAGCAGAGCTGCCCCTCTCTTGAACCCCTCAGACAGCAAAGTGCTGCTGAGGCTGCTGGGAATGCTAGTGGTCCCCATAAAGTATATTGGGATGATGGACTCTTGTACTCAGAGTGTAGATACCCTAAGCCTGGTGCCACCAGGAGGTTGGTTATACCTCTGAAGTTCAGGGGCTTCCTATTGACCCTAGCCCATGATATTCCCCTAGCAGGTCACCTGGGCCAGAACAAGACTTGGGACAGACTTGTCCCTCACTTCCACTGGCCCCACATGTCTGAAGACACCAAGGAGTTTTGTCGCTCCTGTGTAACCTGCCAAGCCAGTGGGAAGGTAGGTGGCACCACAAAGGCCCCCCTGATACCACTACCTGTGGTTGGGGTTCCCTTTGAGAGAGTGGGGATTGATATAGTTGGTCCCATGGATCCCCAAATAGCATCTGGGCACAGGTTTATCCTGGTGGTGGTGGACCATGCCACTAGGTACCCAGAGGCTATTCCCCTTAGGACCACTACAGCACCTGTGGTGGCAAGAGCCCTCCTGGGAATTTTCTCAAGAGTGGGCTTCCCTAAGGAGGTTGTATCAGAAAGGGGTGCAAACTTTATGTCTGGATACTTGAAGGCAATGTGGAAGGAGTGTGGAGTGACTTACAAGTTCACCACACCCTATCACCCACAATGCAATGGTTTAGTTGAGAGATTCAACAAAACCTTAAAGGGCATGATTAAAGGGCTCCCAGAAAAGCTCAGGCGAAGATGGGACATACTCTTGCCCTGCCTTTTATTTGTATACAGGGAGGTGCCTCAAAAGGGTGTTGGCTACAGCCCTTTTGAACTTTTGTTTGGTCACCCTGTCAGGGGTCCATTGTGCTTGGTGAAGGAAGGATGGGAGTTACCTCTCAAGCCCCCAAAGCAAGACATAGTGGACTATGTACTTGGTCTCCGCTCCAGGATGGCTGAGTACATGAAAAAGGCAACTAAAAACCTTGAGGCTAGCCAGGAACTGCAAAAAGCCTGGCATGACCAAAGGCTGTGCTGACTGTTTACCAGCCAGGACAGAAGGTGTGGGTGCTGGAGCCAGTGGCCCCAGCAGCTCTCCAAGACAAGTGGAGTGGACCCCATACCATTGTTGAACAGAAGGGTGAGGTTACCTATTTAGTAGACCTAGGAACACCCAGGAGTCCCCACAGGGTTCTCCATGTCAACAGATTGAAGCCATATGTGGACAGGGCAGATATTGGGCTTGCTCATGGCTACTGATGAGGGACAGGAGGAAGAGAGTGACCCACCTCCTGACCTGCTCTCACAGAACCCTGATGATGGGTCAGGGGATGGTGTAGCCTTGGCAGGCAGCCTCACTGCTCAGCAGCAAACTGATTGTAGACAAGTGCTCAATCAGTACAGACATATGTTCTCTCTGACTCCAAGTCAGACCACCTGGTGCACTCATGAAGTGGACACTGGGGACAGTCTGCCTATTAAAAATAAGATTTATAGGCAACCTGACCATGTCAGGGACTGTATCAGGACAGAAGTCCAGAAAATGTTGGATTTGGGAGTTATTGAACCCTCAGATAGCCCTTGGGCTAGTCCAGTGGTCCTTGTGCCAAAACCTCACACCAGTGGTGGGAAAAGAGAGATGAGGTTTTGTGTGGACTACAGGGGTCTCAATGCAGTCACTAGGACTGATGCCCATCCAAAACCTAGGGCAGATGAGCTAATAGACACTTTGGCCTCAGCCAAGTATCTAAGCACATTTGACCTGACAGCTGGCTACTGGCAGATCCGACTAGCTGATGATGCAAAGCCAAAAACAGCATTCTCAACCCCTAGTGGACATTATCAATTTGTGGTAATGCCCTTTGGCCTGAAGAATGCACCTGCCACTTTTCAGAGGTTGGTGAATACAGTCCTTACAGGTCTGGAGGCCTACAGTGCAGCATATCTAGATGATACTGCTGTCTTTAGCTCCACCTGGGAGGATCACCTGGTCCACCTCAGAAATGTTTTGGAGGCCCTGCAAAAGGCAGGCCTCACTATCAAGGACACCAAGTGCCAGATAGGGCAGAGTCAGGTTGTGTACCTGGGCCACCTTGTGGGTGGAGGCCAGGTTCAACCATTGCAGAGCAAAATCCAGACCATCATGGACTGGGTTGCTCCCACTACCCAGACTCAGGTGAGAGCCTTCTTAGGCCTGACTGGGTACTATAGAAGATTTGTCAAGGGGTATGGATCAATAGTGACACCCCTGAATGACTTAACTTCCAAGAAAATGCCTAAAAAGGTTCAGTGGACAGCTAGCTGTCAAAAGGCATTTGATGACCTGAAGCAGGCCATGTGCACTGCTCCCATTCTCCAGAGTCCCGATTACTCCAAGAAGTTCATTGTCCAAACAGATGCATCTGAATTGGGGGTAGGGGCTGTACTGTCACAATTGAATGATGAAGGTCAGGATCAGCCAGTAGCTTTTATTAGCAGAAGGCTGACCCCTAGAGAGAAACGTTGGTCAGCCATAGAGAGGGAGGCCTTTGCTGTGGTTTGGGCTCTGAAGAAGTTGAGGCCATACTTGTTTGGTACTCACTTCCTTGTTCAAACAGACCACAAGGCCCTCCTATGGCTTAAACAAATGAAGGGTGAAAACCCCAAACTGCTTAGGTGGTCCATTTCCCTACAGGGGATGGACTTTACAGTGGAACATAGACCTGGGAGTAACCATGCCAATGCAGATGGACTCTCTAGGTACTTCCACTTAGAACATGAAGACTCAACTGGTCAAGGTTAGTTTAATGTCCCTACGTTTGGGGGGGGGGGGTTGTGTAGGAGAGTAGGATCTGCTTCACATGGGTACCCCCACTTTTTGCTGATGCTTCACTGTTTTCGACTTTAGTCTGGCTGGGGCCCTGCTAATCAGAACCCCAGTGTAGGAGAGTAGGATCTGCTTCACAGGGGTACCCCCACTTTTTGCTGATACTTCACTGGTTTTCGACATTAGTCTGGCTGGGGCCCTGCTATTCAGAACCCCAGCCTAGCTGTTTCCTCTTTAAAAGGGTCTCCATGTGCCTTAGGCACATCACTGATTGGGATCTGGAGTGCCCTTGTAAGTCCCTAGTATATGGTATACTATGTACCAAGGGCATAGGCACCTCAGAGGCCTGCCAGGGGCTGCAGCATGTATTATGCCACCCCTGGTAGGCCATCCAAACTGGCACCACAGGTCTGCTACTGCAGCCTGGGTAAGGTGGTGCATGCACCCCTTGCAGTGGTATAGGTTACCTATATCACTAAATGCATACACACATATAAACCTATAAGTCACTCCTAAGGCAGGCCTTATCAATCCTAAAGGCAGAGTGCATGGTTCCTATGTGAGAGGGTGCCCCTGCATGAGCAGGGCCCCTCTGCAGCGTTCGGAGACCATCTCTGATGCTGTTTGTAGTGCAGCCTGACCATATACTCTTAAACGCATTATATCCTCGCGGTAAAATGCTAACTATGGAATGGCTGCACCTAAACATGTCGTGTTTGGTGTCAAACATCTTGGAATACTACCCCCCGCCAATCCTGGCGGCGGGGGTAGCATTCCACCCTTCTAGAGGGAAAGGCATGTTAACTCTGACGAGTCCGGTAACTTCTTTCCAGAGCCTGGCATCACAAAATGGATGCTGCTGCCACAGACACGAGCCTGGCCTCCTGCTGCTGGACGAAACTCCGGCAGGGGAGGCATGGACAATAGGTTTCCTGTCCCAGGGAGGTGTGACCACCTCCCCAGACAGGACAATGTGTATTGGGGCTGGGCGGGAGCACTTTCGGGTGCTTTGAAGTCCTGCACTGGGGGCACATTTGGTGTCCCTGTGCATACCCCAGTTCAAACCGGATCAGGGGCTTGCAGCCCCTGCTTTGGCGCGAACTGGACAAAGGGAAAGGGGTGTAGCCACCCCTCTGCCCTGACCCACCCATAGGTGGGGCCACAGAGTAGTCCATCCCCTATTTTTAGAATAAAGGTAGGAACCCAGTCCCTAGGACTTTAGATTATACCTGGACGAAACTCTGAAACAGAATCCTGGACCTTCGACGCTCTACTCACGATTAGAGGACTGAAGAATCTCCCTTGGGGTCAAGGAGTGACTCCCCTGCTTGGCAGGCACCAAAGAAGCATCTGTCCGGTTTGCATCACTGAAGCTCCCGTCGGACGCCGAAGTCATCGCATCACCAGAGGTGGATTCTCAGACTTCCCCGAGGCTACCCTGAGTCCCCAGCAAAGCTGAGGCCCGTGGCTATCGTGGGTGACGTGAGACCGTGACCCCTGGACACCGAGCACAATTGCAAGTGCACCATCTTCTGGGTCTCCCAAGAAGTCGTGCTTTGGGCTCCGAGTAGCCCTAGCCTCCAGCACCACCTGCACCGAAGATCACTGGCCCCCACTCCACGAGTGTCCTGTAAGCCAGCTCCACGTGCGGCGTCACGAGGCTCCTTTGCGGTCGCTAGCCCGTTGGCTAGTAGCCCTTAACGAAGGCCAATCTTTTCTTTACTTGGCAGTCTGGTTGCTCCAGGCCTGCCCTCACTTACCCTCGCTGGGTGAGTTCCCCAGACCTTGCTGGTCTACATCATCGACGATCTACATCTTACTCGAGACTTGCCGTTGCCAAGGCTTGTTGGGTCCAATCTGGTCGCCGACACCTCTGCACTCGACAGACATCGAGCAACAGCCCGAATCCTGCTCCTGGTTGCCGACAACGCCTCCCGGACCTCGTGGCTGAAGAGTCAAGACGACCGTCATCGAATCTGAAGCACTCGACATCGGTGGGCATCTGTCCATCGCCTCCCTGGTCACTGGCTAGTGACCCAGACTCTGTCCCCTCTGCTTTCAGGTTCTTCAGAACTCCGATCCACTCTTGGATCCACCCGGACACTTTTCTCCTGGTCGCCAGCAGCACTTTGCAGCAGATCGCCATAAGAACCGACGACGAAACCCGACCCCGAAAGGCACCTATGCACCCGGCTTCCCTGGGTGAGGTAACCCGAGTACTCCGGTGCTCCCGTGGGTAGAGACTCTTCAAAGTCCTAGATCTCAAAGGGTTTTGTCCTAGTCCTCTTCTAAGTGTCCCTTTCCTCTATTTTCCCGATCCCGACTTTCTCCATAGAAGTTAACGGCGTATCGCGGTTGTGTATTTACACTGCACGCGTCTCCCGTGGGTCCCCTGTGTCACTACCTTGGGTGGTTCCTTGTGGTCCAAGCACTTCTAGAGGCTCTAGGCCTAGTGTCTAGTTCAGTCGTGGTTCGCATACCACTTTATTGGTATATGGTTTGGTACGCCCCTAGGGCCCAAACGTGTATTTGTGCTATTACTGTGATTTAAGATCTTATAACCTATGTACTTCGAACTCTAGCCTCATAAAGAGACTAGAGGGTGTGTTTAGTAATAAATACATATATTTTGAATATATACCTGGTGTGGTGCTCTTTCATTTGGTCACTCAAGAGATTATAGACTGGTAAAACAAGCTGCTTTACATTCCTTCAAGACTTAGCCTGAAGGCTGCTCTCCACAGCTACCACTAGGACAGCATATGCCAGGCCAACTTCTCACATTGGTGTGCAGCGTGTGGGATTCCAGCTTGCTATTGTTTTACCAGATAATCTCAATTGAATTGATCAACTGAAAACCACTAAAGGTACCTAAGGTACATATAATTTAAGCTTAGAATATCAGTAAGTTCTACTGAACTTAGAGTTGTGTGTTAAGGGATAGCACAACCCTTTCTACAACTCAAGAGAGTTTAGTAGGCCACACTAGAGTAGGTAGTGCATACACCACACCACACTAGTAATGTCTTTAAAAGCAGGATCCAAAGATGCCCTGCAGGAAGCCATTGAGCTTCCCCCTCCAAGTATGACACACTCCCATTCTTGGAACTGAGAGCTTTGTGTAACGTGAGGAAATTAAGGACAGGCCAAAGTCCCACCACCCAACACCTCCAGGAGTTGTTGGTGGCTTATGATCTTAGTAAGTCTTCAGAGACTGAAGGGGTAGGAGCAGAGGGTGGGCCAGCAGATGAGGAAGGGACCAGGGGTACTACTACCCCCAGCCCCCCTCTGAAACTGACCAGGAGGGTGACAATGACCCTGACCTGGAAAACCCAATCCCTTCTGGGGAAGATGAGGATGAGGATCTGGAGAACCACACCTTTGTCCCCCAGGAAGGATTATGAGTGTGCTCAGAAAGTCTAGGTCTCCTTCTCAGGAGTCTAACCACTCTGGCACCTCAATAGGGAGCTCTGTTTCTTCTCACAGGAGGGAATCCTCTCATGAGAGAAGAAAGAGACTGGTCCAGTATGAGGAAACTCAACTGGAGATCAGGAAGAAGCAATTGGCTTTAGATAGAGAATCCCTAGATCTCCTTAAAGAGAGAAGAAAGTTGGGACTAGAGTCCCATGGTGGCAGCCATGTCCCTAGAGATAGGGAAAGGTCCTATGACCATAGGAACCTGAGCAAGATTGTCCCTCCCTACCAGAGTGGGGATGATATCCACAAATGGATAACTGCTTTAGAGAGGGCCTGTAAAGTACAGAAGGTCCCTCAGGAGCAGTGGGCAGCAATCTTGTGGCTCTCCTTTGCTGACAAAGGTAGAGACAAGCTCCTCACTGTTAGAGAGGAGGATGCTGACAATTACAAGGTCTTGAAGAGTGCTCTTATTGATGGGTTTGGCCTAACCACTGAACAGTACAGGTTGAAGTTCAGAGACACCCAAAAGCACAGACTCAAGACTGGGTAGACTATGTGGATTGTTCTGCCAAGGCTCTGGAAGGCTGGTTGATGGGCAGTAAGGTGTGTGACTTCTCAGGATTGTATAATCTGATAATGAGGGAGCAGATTCTTAATAACTGTCAAAACCAGCTGTTGCATCAGTACCTGGTTGACTCTGATCTGACCTCTCCCCAAGAATTGGGAAAGAAGGCAGACAAATGGGTCAGAACCAGGGTGAAGCAGAAGGTACAGAACCAAGGTGGGGAAACCAAGAAGCAAGATGCTAAGAACTCTGACAAGGGTGGGGAGAAGGGTAAAGATCAAAAGTCTTCATCAGGCCCCCAAAAATCTTCTTCTGGTGGGGATTCCCAGTCTACCAAGGGTAAAGGCCAAAGAAAACCATGGTGCAAGGTCTGTAAGCAAAAGACCCACTGGACCAGTGATTGCACCAAGTCCAAAGACTCCAGTCCAGCACCCACCAATGCCCCTAAGGCACCTGTTCCCCCTAGTACAGTTGGTGGAGGTGCTCCAGCAAAGGGTTTAGTAGGGTTCACCCTGGGAACTGAGTTGGGCTCTGACTTAGTCAGGGAACTGACTCAGGCTGTGTTAGTCTGTGATGGAGGCATGGATGTGACCTCCACTGTGAGTCCCAGTAATCTGGGCAAGTACAGACAACAGCCTTTAATCAATGGACGAGAGGCTTTGGCATTTAGGGACACAGGGGCAAGTGTCACAATGGTGACACAAGACCTTGTGCTACCTGGGCAAGTTATACTTGGTGAAATGTACCAAGTGACCAATGCTAGCAATGTCAGAACAGACCATACTCTGGCAGTTGTTAACTTCTCCTGGGGAGGGGTAACTGGCCTTAAGAAGGTTGTGGTAAGTGCAAACCTACCAGTCGAATGCTTGCTTGGCAATGACTTAGAGACTTCTGCTTGGGCAGAAGTGGAGCTCAGGACCCATGCAGAAATGCTGGGGATCCCTGCAGATGTGTTTGCTGTGACCAGGTCACAAGCTAAACTGTCTAAAACTGAACAGGCCTTGGATTCTGGAAGAATGGACCAAGTGCCTTCCAAGAGGAGGAGTAGTAGGGTTAAGGCAGAGCCTTCCCCTTGGCTCAGGAGGAAGATCAGTCCCTTGAGGGGGATGATCTCAGCCCTGAAGAAGGAACTGTCCCAGAGGAACTTGAACCTGAACAGGTTGAGTTCTTGGGGACAGGGGGACCTTCTAGGGCAGATCTGAGCCAGGAGCAGCAGAGCTGCCCCTCCCTTGAACCCCTCAGACAGCAAGCTGCTGCTGAGGCTGCTGGGAAAGCTAGTGGTCTCCATACAGTGTATTGGGATGATGGACTCCTGTACTCAGAGAGTAGAGACCCCAAGCCTGGTGCTACCAGGAGGTTGGTAATACCTTTGAAGTTCAGGGGCTTCCTATTGACCCTAGCCCATGATATTCCCTTAGCAGGACACCTGGGCCAGAACAAGACTTGGGACAGAATTGTCCCTCACTTTCACTGGCCCCACATGTCTGAAGACAGTAAGGAGTTTTGTCGCTCCTGTGTAACCTGCCAAGCCAGTGGCAAAGCAGGTGGCACTACAAAGGCCCCCTGATACCACTACCTGTGGTGGGGGTGCCCTTTGAGAGGGTAGGGATTGACATTGTTGGTCCCATGGATCCCCGAACAGCCTCTGGGCACAGGTTTATCCTGGTGGTAGTGGATCATGCCACCAGGTACCCAGAAGCTATTCCCCTCAGGACCACTACAGCACCTGTGGTGGCAAGGGCCCTCCTGGGAATCTTCTCAAGAGTGGGCTTTCCTAAGGAGGTAGTATCAGACAGGGGTGCAAACTTCATGTCTGGTTACTTAAAAGCAATGTGGAAGGAGTGTGGAGTTACTTATAAGTTCACCACACCCTATCACCCACAATGCAATGGTTTAGTTGAGAGATTCAACAAAACCTTGAAGGGCATGATTAAAGGGCTCCCAGAAAAGCTTAGGCGTAGATGGGACATACTCTTGCCCTGCCTTTTATTCGCATATAGGGAGGTGCCTCAGAAGGGGTTGGTTACAGCCCTTTTGAACTTCTGTTTGGCCACCCTGTGAGGGGTCCACTGTGCTTGGTGAAGGAAGGATGGGAGTTACCTCTCTTTTTTTTTTTTTTCCAATTTTTTTTCTTTTAGCGAGGTGTACACATATAAATTGAAAAGCAGACAAATATTATACATTCAAATAAGACAAAAAAAAAAATAATAATACTTAGGCAAAAACAATCCGAGACCATCCATAGTCAATTAGATGGGTTAGTTTTGCACATGCACCACAAACATTTCTTTGAAGCAAGCTTTGCCACTTGAGCGAAGCTACCAAGAGTGAGTCATGGATACCGGACCAAAGCCTTGTTTTTATGTCTCGGCTCTAGACAGTGCATGCACGGTCTCGAAGAGACATGTTGTATATACTTTGTGGGCTTTGGCCTCCAAATAGGCTTCCCATTTGCTGGCTCCATAGTGACGCTCCTATTCTTTCGCCCCATTTGTCCATAGCATGTGTGCGTAATACCTCTTCCTGTGTTTAGACCTCCCACAGAGGATATACCAATTACTAATATCCATCCACAGCTCCCAATTTAACAACTGTTTTAGGAACTACTTTCTTAATTGATTTTGAGCACTTCACACGAACGCTCGTGCTTTCACTCGCTCCAAGTGCCGTTTCTGTAAACAGCCCTGTACATCTTGTCCTTATATTATCACATTTGTTCCGTTCCCCAACCCCCTCCCGCTTTGATGCTTGACCCCTTCCACCACCCCCTCCCTCATCGCTGCTTGCCCCCTCTGTTGTTGGCCACTCTTTCCGTCTCTTCCCCTCTGAGTCCTGCATTTGTCCTTTCTTTATTTCTTTGCCTCTCTGACTCCAAGTCTGGCAGAGCTATCTTCAGCTTCCCGGTGGCTTTCTCCTTTGCATTATGTTCAGGAGTGGCGGCCATTTCCTCCAAGCCTGGTGGGCATCAGGGACATTAGCACTGTTCAGCGTGTCTGAAGTCCTGAGGGGCGGGTGCCAGAGGTTGTGAACCGCAGGCCTTAAGTGCTGGCTACTTCTGAGGGTGCGGGGCTGGTCCTGGTGGCAGCAGCCGCTTTTATACTAGACACCACTGAGATCTGCCCTGCAAGACTGAAGTGCATCTCTGCCCCTGGGGGAAACTTCCTGCATGGAAATCTGTGCGCTCCAGTCCCTGCCACAAAGAGATATGGAGGAGGGCGGGGGGGAGGGCGGGGGTGTGGGGGGGTGCAAAAGGGAAGACAGATCTAATACGACAATGCGCCTACGGACGATCTCGTTTGGAGTCTATCAATAGATAAGTCAAGTCACACTTGGCATTCAGAAGATAGTTCAGTGGGCTGAATGCTAGCTGCTGAGATCGCTGTATATAAATAATACTGTCAGAAAAACCAGAAGGAGCGTTGGGTCTCGTATGAGGTAAGACTGCGCTGTGCATTTACAGTTGCAACCGGTAGTTCAGGGTGAACACATTTCACTTCTGCTTGGCGATCTGTGAGACAGTTCAGTGAGCTGAGCAGAATGCCGACCTCTCTGGTCATTAAAGCGCTTTCACAATTCATTCTTAACTTTCGGTAATAACATTTTGTGGGCTAAGCCCTTACTCCCGAGATGTCTTTGCATTAAAACACACACCTACAGGGGTTTAAGTGTTATGTGTATGTGCTATGAAAACTCAATTCAGTTTCTGCTTTGTGAGCTAGCTCGGTGGGTTAAGGGCTAGCTGTTGTCATCTCTGTGCTTCACACTTGATTCGTTTCTATGTGTCTGCTTTGTAAATGTGCTCTCTGATTCTACTGGTTCTTGGTTGGTGTGGGCAGAAGGGGGAGGGACAGGCGTTGGGACAGGCTGGGGCTATCTGCGCTCTGCAGGGATGAACCTCTGGGGGGGGGGGTGATGGCGGTAAGCAGTTTGCAAGAAAGATTCTACCTCAAGAAAATGAACCACATTCATCACCACCTTCAACTCCTTGTGCCTTCAGCCCCCACTTCTAGAACAGACCTGGCGCTCGTGCCCTACAGGGTCTTGCTCCCCCTGACCCCTTGCCCCTCCATTGCAGGTGAGAGAGTACAGTGTACCAGGGTACTGTTTGCAAAGGTGGGTATATGTGCCTGGGCAGACTTTTTGTGGCACTACAGGTGGGATGCAGTGATCTGAGTTTGCTTTTGTAACTCACGCTGCAAAGGTACTCAGCTTGAGGCGCTTTTAGTGTCATATTTCCGGTGCGGGTGCACGTGTGTTCTGAGCGTCATTATAGTACCTTGCCAGGCTATCTGGATAATTTTGATTGTATCAGATATTCTGTTATCCTATTTGTTTTGTTTAATTAAAATTGAAATTTTAGTTTCGATTATTTTTAAAACAACCTTAAGTTTGAAGGAATTTCATAATAAAACCATGTTTTTTTCATTTAAATTACAACAGCACAAGCCCTTTACTTTGTTAAGGCACATCCTTTTAAAATTAATTTTTTTAGTGAAGATTTTGAATTCATGATATTACTGCAGATATTGCAGAATAAAGAATTCTGTGAAAATACGTCACCTGGACAGTTGATGCAATTTACTAAATCAATCAATCAAACATTTATAAAGCACAACAAATCACCCGAGAGGGTCTCGAGGCGCTGGAGCGGTTTGCTGCGACGTGAAGGTTGATCAGGAAGCAGAAAGCAGTAAAAACGAAGCAAAAAGAAGGAGAAAGCGCTCAGAAAAATGGGGAAAGCAGGATAGAGTGATGCAGAAGCAGGGGAGAGCTGGGCCTGGGGCCTGCTCAGTGGGTGCCGCGGCCTCAATTAAGGTGGTCCTGTGAGGAAGAAGGGGGCTGGGAGGCGGTGGGCGGGGCTAGGCGGGAGGTGGGAAACAGGCAGCAGGCGGTATCGGCAATGGGAAAACTTTGAAAGACGAGGCAAAAAGCAGAAGAAAGCACTCAGAAAAACTGGGGGGAGGGTGGAACGAGAAAGCAGTAAAAGTGAGGCAAAAAGTAGGAGAAAGCACTGAGAGAAACGGGGGAAAGGAAGGTAAAAGCAGTAAAACAAGGCAAAAGCAGGAGCTATGCAGCAGCACGCGAGAGCTGGGCCTGGGGCTGCTCTACAGTGATGTCATAGCTGTGCTGCTATTCAGCATGGCTCAAAGACATTAACATTGACAACTCCAATAGGTGTCGGATTGCCAAGACCCATTGGCTTTGCCAATGCTTGTTCTTTTCAGGAGTTAGTTTGTTCGGGTCTTGGGGGATTTCAGTCACAGCTCACACAGAGGCCGTGAGCTCTCTCCCCTGTACCATAGCAATCTTATGTCTTATACATGCATAGAAACATATATGCACACACATGTCCCCAAAGTCAGGGTCACACATGCCAGCCCAAAAACACCCGCATGCGCTGGTTTAACTGGAGTGTCATCAGAGCCTGGTCTCAAACATTACAGGCAGGAGGTCCAGTTAGTATCGAAGGACACCAGAGAAGAGACGTGCAGACTTCTAGCGCCATCTCGTGGCCCATAGCAAACATTACAGGCAGGAGGTCCAGTTAGTATCGAAGGACACCAGAGAAGAGACGTGCAGACTTCTAGCGCCATCTCGTGGCCCTTAGCAAACATTACAGGCAGGAGGTCCAATTAGTATCGAAGGACACCAGAGAAGAGACGTGCAGACATCTAGCGCCATCTCGTGGCCCTTAGCAAACATTACAGGCAGGAGGTCCAGTTAGTATCTAAGGACACCAGAGAAGAGACGTGCAGACATCTAGCGCCATCTCGTGGCCTTTAGCAAACATTACAGGCAGGAGGTCCAGTTAGTATCTAAGGACACCCAGAGGAGAGACGCGCAGACATCTAGCGCCGTCTCTTGGCCCTTAGCAAACATTACAGCAAGGAAGCCTAGTTAGTATCGAAGGACACCAGAGAAGAGACGTGCAGACACTTACCTCTTCTGTCAGCTTTGTCATACATGTAGACGTCTACGAAAGAAGAAGAAAGACACGTGACCTCTTGTCCTCTCACATTTTACTACATATTTATTTATTTATTGAGAGATTTATAAAGTGCGAACATGGCCCGAGGGTACCAAAGCTCCGTACACACATTCTACTTGTTTTAAGAAACTATGCTGTGTAGTGAGGACTCCAAGATGTGCTTGAATCACAACCATTTAAGGAAGCTGCCAAGACTAGGTGGTCGTGCCCACCAACAATCCACAGAAGTAAGTGGGGAGAGCCTGGACGCCCGCTAGGGTCGGGGGCATGGGCTTCGCTCCCATGGTGGAGGATCGCCTGCAAAGTGGGGCGCTGTGGGAATCTCTGTGCTTTCAGCCGAGCCACAGGCTTGCACAGACTTTGTAGAGTGAATGTCATGTTTGTTGCGCCACTCAGCAAAGGTTCTTCTTTTCAGGACTAAAACTTCCAAAGCAAAAGTTTGTTACTTGGGAACATAAAACAAAGGCGCTGATGTCCACAGGAGTACCACAGGAGCCTCACAGAAGTACCAGAACAGCCTCACAGGAGTACCACAGGAGCCCCACTGGAGTACCAGAAGAGCCTCACAGGAGTACCACCGGAGTACCACAGGAGCCCCAAAGGAGCCTCATAGGAGCCCCACAGGAGCCTCACAGGAGCCCCACAGGAGCCCCACAGGATCCCCACAGGAGTCCCACAGCAGCCCCACAGGAGCCTCACAGGAGCCCCACAGGAGCCCCAAAGGAGCCTCACAGGAGCCCCATAGGATCCCCACAGGAGTCCCACAGCAGCCCCACAGGAGCCTCACAGGAGCCTCACAGGAGCCTCACATGAGGCCCTTAACCTTTTGTCTCATTTTCTCCTCCTGGCACATGTTTTCCTAGGCTGAACATCGGGTGCCCTGCTCCTGGGTTTGTTTATATTCAGTTTGCACTTTTTTCTAGTCCCCTTTGGCACCAGAGAGCTGTGTGCAAATTGGGTGAAGAAAAACTGTTTTGGAAGGCTTGTTAATGCCCACAAAGCATTCTCTTTTTGGATATCCACCAATGTCCCTAAAGCCACCCCGCACCTGGGGCCATTTATGCCCCCTCCCCGCCCAACCATCCCCTAATGCTGTACAAAAGGGTGGAGTTTCCATGGCAGTGAGTGGTCTCTCTGGGTCATGTTTTCAGTTCCTGATCAGAATTTGCCCTTTGAGCCGCATATGGGGTTTTCGCACCTACATTTAACTTTGGTTCGAAAACATTCAAGATCGATGTCTGGTATTGCCACATAACATACTCCTTTCTATAAACCGGATCCATCTGGGTCCTGCTCACAAAAGGCTGTTCTTTCTTCAGCACTTCACTTATGTTTGAAATCCCTGATACAGTGTCTGTGTTCAATGTAAACCTCTCCGCTGAGTAGGCGCTATGCCCGATATATAAATAATTGGAAATAAAACCCCTTACCTTGGTAGGACTGAAGATCAGGCGACTCGCTCACTGTGGAGACAGAAAGAAGGCAGGTGAGCAGGCACAGGCGGTATGTGTAGCACATGCGCAGAGTATCATGTACTATATGAACCGTGCGGGTGGGTCACATGTGTGGTTTCTTGTCATATATACACCATGTGGGTGGGCCACATGTGTGGTATCTTGTCCTATATACCCCTGCAGGGTGGTCATGTGTGTGGTATCTTGTGCTATATACCCCTGCGGGTGGGTCATGTGTGTGGTATCTTGCCCTATATAGACCCTGTGGGTGTATCACATGTGTGGTATCTTGTCCTATATTCCCCCTATGGTTGGTTCACATGTCTGTTATCTTGTCCTATACACCCCTGCAGGTAGGTCTTGTCTGTGGTATCTTGCCCTATATAAACCCTGTGGTAGGTCATGTGTGTGGTATCTTGTCCTATACACCCCTCCGGGTGGGTCACATGTGTGGTATCTTGCCCTATATACCACCTATGGGTAGATCATGTGCATTGTATCTTGTCCTATATACTCCTGCAGGTGGGTCACGTATGTGGTATCTTGTGCTAAATACTCCTGCGGGTGGGTCATGTGTGTGGTATCTTCTCTGATATACTCCTCGGGTGGGTCACGTGGGTGGTATATTGTCCTATATACTCCTGCGGGGGGTCATGTGTGTGGTATCTTGCCTTATATACCACCTATGGGTAGGTCATGTGCATTGTATATTGTCCTATATACCCCTGCAGGTGGGTCACGTGTGTGGTGTCTTGTCCATATACTCCTGCGGGTGGGTCACGTGGGTGGTGTCTTGTCCTATATACCCCTGCAGGTGGGTCACGTGGGTGGTGTCTTGTCCTATATACCCCTGCAGGTGGGTCACGTGTGTGGTGTCTTGTCCATATACTCCTGCGGGTGGGTCACGTGTGTGGTGTCTTGTCCATATACTCCTGCGGGTGGGTCACGTGGGTGGTGTCTTGTCCATATACTCCTGCGGGTGGGTCTCGTGGGTGGTATATTGTCCTATATACTCCTGCGGGGGGTCATGTGTGTGGTATCTTGCCTTATATACCACCTATGGGTGGGTCATGTGCATTGTATATTGTCCTATATACCCCTGCAGGTGGGTCACGTGGGTGGTGTCTTGTCCATATACTCCTGCGGGTGGGTCTCGTGGGTGGTATATTGTCCTATATACTCCTGCAGGGGGGGTCATGTGTGTGGTGTCTTCTCCTATAAGCCACCAGTGGATGGATCACATGTGTGGTGTCCTGCCTGAGTTGAATATTAGACGTTTCAACAGAAACATTTACTCAGAGGTACATTACAATGCATCAATGATAATATTTACATCCCATTGTAATGTTCCTCTACGTTAGCCACATTTACATCACATTTGCTGTATGTTGTTGAAACATTCCATTCCATTCCTTTCTAGTCTCGAATTTACAGACCGCATGGCTACCCATGAGGGCTTCCCAGCGCTAGCTAAAACACATGAGACTATCCTGCGGACACTATTCAAACAGCCTGGTATTTAGCAGTCACAGTGTCCTGAGTCTGCGTTCTGATTCTGTTTGTCTCATGTGCAGCGGGAGAGAGTTCCAGAGCCTCGGGCGGCAGAAGCAAAGGGGCGACCTCGGCTCTCTGAAGCTGTGTTCACAGTAAACAAGCAGCGCCATCTACTGTTCTTTATTGTAAGTGCAATGCTAATCTTTAATTCATTATTATCGAGTGGACTGTATTTTTACCTGATCCAGAACTGAACAATATTCTTTTTAACAAAATTTTTATTTTAGACTTTTATTTTATTATTAAAATATTATTAATGTATCATGCATTCATTTAGTTCCCACCTTTTGCCCTTTATCGCTATTACGGATCGTTTACAAAACATGTTTTTTAAAACATAATTAAAATTATTCAAATTAAACTAAATTGTTATAAAGAATTCTACTCATGAAATAAAATATACTTCTCCAGAGGAGCAGAGACCCCCCCCCTCCCCAAGAGGAGCAGAGACCCTCATCCAGAGGAACAAAGACCCTCTTCCAGAGGAGGCACAGAAGCCCTCATCCAGAGGAGCGGAGACCCTCTCGCAGAGGAGCAGAGACCCTCACCCAGAGGAACAGAGACCCTCACCCAGAGGAACAGAGACCCTCATCCAGAGGAGCAGAGACCCTCTCTCAGAGGAGCAGAGACCCAGATCCAGAGGAGCAGAGACCCTCATCCACAGGAGCAGAGACCCTCTCTCAGAGGAGCAGAGACCCACATCCAGAGGAACAGAGACCCTCATCCAGAGGAGCAGAGATCCTCCTCCAGAGGAGCAGAGACCCTCATCCAGAGGAGCAGAGACCCTCTCGCAGAGGAGCTGAGACCCACATCCAGAGGAACAGAGACCCTCATCCAGAGGAGCAGAGTCCCTCGTCCAGAGGAGCAGAGACCCTCATCCAGAGGAGCAGAGACCCTCATCCAGAGGAGCGGAGAACCTCATCCAGACGAGCGGAGACCCTCACCCAGAGGAGCAGAGACCCTCTCTCAGAGGAGCAGTGACCCTCTCACAGAGGAGCAGACACCCTCATCTAGAGGAGCAGAGACCCTCATCCAGAGGAGCAGAGACCCTCATCCAGAGGAAGAACAGAGACCCTCAATCAGTGGAGCAGAGACCATTAACCAGAGGACAAGAGACCAGACGAGGAGAGACCCTCATCCAGAGGAGCGGAGACCCTCATCCAGAGGAGCAGAAACCCTCATTCAGAGGAGGAGCAGAGACCCACATCCAGGAGAGCAGAGACCCTCTCTCAGAGGAGCAGAGACCCTCATCAAGAGAAGCGGAGACCCTCATCTAGAAGAGAAGAGACCCTCATCCAGAGAAGCGGAGACCCTCAAGCAGAGGAGCAGAAACCCTCATCCAGAGGAGCAGAGACCCTCATAAAGAGGAGCTGAGACCCTCATCCAGAGGAAAAGAGACCCCCCCAGAGGAGCAGAGACCCTCATCCAGAGGAGCAGAGACCCTCATCCAGAGGAGGAGCAGAGACTCTCATCCAGAGGAGCAGAGACCCTCTCTCAGCGGAGCAGAGACCCTCATCCAGAGGAGAAGAGACCCTCATCCAGAGGAGCAGAGGCCATCAGCCAGAGGAGCACAGACCCTCATCCAGAGGAGCAGAGACCCTCATTCAGAGGAGCAGAGACCCTCATTCAGAGGAGCGGAGACCCTCATCCAGAGGATCAGAGACCTTCATCCAGAGGAGCAGAGACCCTCTTCCAGAGGAGCAGAGGCACTCCTCCAGAGGAGGAACAGAAACCCTCATCCAGAGGAGCAGAGACCCTCATCCGGGAGAGCAGAGACCCTCATCCAGGAGAGCAGAGACCCTCATCCAGGAGAGCAGAGACCCTCATCCACAGGAGCAGAGACCCCCATCCACAGGAGCAGAGACCCTCATCCAGAGGAGCACAGACCCTCATCCAGAGGAGCACAGACCCTCATCCAGAGGAACAGAGACCCTCATTCAGAGGAGCAGATACCTTCATTCAGAGGAGCAGAGACCCTCATCCAGAGGAGCAGAGACCCTCATCCAGAGGAACAGAGACCCTCATCCAGAGGAGCGGAGACCCTCATTCAGAGGAGCAGAGGCCCTCAGCCAGAGCAGCACTGACCCTCATCCAGAGGAGCACAAACCATTATCCAGAGGAACAGAGACCCTCATTCAGAGGAGCAGAGACCCTCATCCAGAGGAACAGAGACCCTCATCCAGAGGAAGTACAGAGACCCTCTCCAGAGGAGGAACAGAGACCCTCATCCAGAGGAGCAGAGACCCTCATCCAGAAGAGAAGAGGCCCTCATCCAGAGGAGGAACAGAGACCCTCATCCAGAGGAGCAGAGGCCGTCATCCAGAGGAACAGAGACCCTCATTCAGAGGAGCAGAGACGTTCATTCAGAGGAGCGGAGACCCTCATCCAGAGGAACAGAGACCCTCATCCAGAGGAAGAACAGAGACCCTCTCCAGAGGAGGAACAGAGATCCTCATCCAGAGGAGCAGAGACCCTCATCCAGAGGAGCAGAGGCCCTCATCCAGAGGAGGAACAGAGACCCTCATCCAGAGGAGGAACAGAGACCCTCATCCAGAGGAGGAACTGAGACCCTCATCCAGAGGAACAGAGACCCTCATCCAGGAGAGCAGAGACCCTCATCCAGGAGAGCAGAGACCCTCATCCAGGAGAGCAGAGACCCTCATCCAGAGGAGCAGAGACCCTCATCCAGAGGAGCAGAAACCCTTATCCATAGGAGCAGAGACCCTCATCCAGAGGAGCAGAGACCCTCATCCAGAGGAGCAGAGACCCTTATCCAGAGGAGCACAGACCCTCATTCAAAGGAGCGCAGACCCTCATCCAGAGGAACAGAAACCCTCATTCAGAGGAGCAGAGACCCACATCCAGGAGAGCCCTCTCTCAGAGGAGCAGAGACCCTCATCCAGAGGAGCGGAGACCCTCATCCAGAAGAGAAGAGACCATCATCCAGAGAAGCGGAGACCCTCATCCAGAGGAGCAGAAACCCTCATCCAGAGGAGCAGAGACCCTCATAAAGAGGAGCTGAGACCCTCACTCAGAGGAAAAGAGACCCCCTCAGAGGAGCAGAGACCCTTATCCAGAGGAGCAGAGACCCTCATCCAGAGGAGGAGCAGAGACCCTCATCCAGAGGAGCAGAGACCCTCTCTCAGAGGAGCAGAGACCCTCATCCAGAGGAGAAGAGATCCTCATCCAGAGGAGCAGAGGCCCTCAGCCAGAGGAGCACAGACCCTCATCCAGAGGAGCAGAGACCCTCATCCAGGAGAGCAGAGACCGTCATCCACAGGAGCAGAGACCCTCATCCAGAGGAGCACAGACCCTCATCCAGAGGAGCACAGACCCTCATCCAGAGGAGCACAGACCCTCATCCAGAGGAACAGAGACCCTCATTCAGAGGAGCAGAGACCTTCATTCAGAGGAGCAGAGACCCTCATCCAGAGGAGCAGAGACCCTCATCCAGAGGAGCAGAGACCCTCATACAGAGGAGCAGAGGCCCTCATCCAGAGGAGGAACAGAGACCCTCACCCAGAGGAGCAGAGGCACTCATTCAGAGGAGGACCAGAAACCCTCATCCAGAGGAGCAGAGACCCTCATCCGGGACAGCAGAGACCCTCATCCATGAGAGCAGAGACCCTCATCCAGAGGAGCAGAGACCCTCATCCACAGGAGCAGAGACCCTCATCCAGAGGAGCAGAGACCCTCATCCAGAGGAGCACAGACCCTCATCCAGAGGAGCACAGACCCTCATCCAGAGGAACAGAGACCCTCATGCAGAGGAGCAGAGACCTTCATTCAGAGGAGCAGAGACCCTCATCCAGAGGAGCAGAGACCCTCATCCAGAGGAACGGAGACCCTCATCCAGAGGAGCGGAGACCCTCATCCAGAGGAGCAGAGGCCCTCAGCCAGAGGAGCACAGACCCTCATCCAGAGGAGCAGAGACCCTCATCCAGGAGAGCAGAGACCGTCATCCACAGGAGCAGAGACCCTCATCCAGAGGAGCACAGACCCTCATCCAGAGGAGCACAGACCCTCATCCAGAGGAGCACAGACCCTCATCCAGAGGAACAGAGACCCTCATTCAGAGGAGCAGAGACCTTCATTCAGAGGAGCAGAGACCCTCATCCAGAGGAGCAGAGACCTTCATCCAGAGGAGCAGAGACCCTCATCCAGAGGAGCAGAGACCCTCTCTCAGAGGAGCAGAGACCCACATCCAGAGGAACAGAGACCCTCAACCACAGGAGCAGAGACCCTCATCCAGAGGAACAGAGACCCTCATCCAGAGGAACAGAGACCCTCATCCAGAGGAGCAGAGATCCTCCTCCAGAGGAGTAGAGACCCTCATCCAGAGGAGCAGAGACCCTCATACAGAGGAGCAGAGGCCCTCATCCAGAGGAGGAACAGAGACCCTCACCCAGAGGAGCAGAGGCACTCATCCAGAGGAGGACCAGAAACCCTCATCCAGAGGAGCAGAGACCATCATCCGGGACAGCAGAGACCCTCATCCATGAGAGCAGAGACCCTCATCCAGAGGAGCAGAGACCCTCATCCACAGGAGCAGAGACCCTCATCCAGAGGAGCAGAGACCCTCATCCAGAGGAGCACAGACCCTCATCCAGAGGAGCACAGACAATCATCCAGAGGAACAGAGACCCTCATTCAGAGGAGCAGAGACCTTCATTCAGAGGAGCAGAGACCCTCATCCAGAGGAGCAGAGACCCTCATCCAGAGGAACGGAGACCCTCATCCAGAGGAGCGGAGACCCTCATCCAGAGGAGCAGAGGCCCTCAGCCAGAGGAGCACAGACCCTCATCCAGAGGAGCAGAGACCCTCATCCAGGAGAGCAGAGACCGTCATCCACAGGAGCAGAGACCCTCATCCAGAGGAGCACAGACCCTCATCCAGAGGAGCACAGACCCTCATCCAGAGGAGCACAGACCCTCATCCAGAGGAACAGAGACCCTCATTCAGAGGAGCAGAGACCTTCATTCAGAGGAGCAGAGACCCTCATCCAGAGGAGCAGAGACCTTCATCCAGAGGAGCAGAGACCCTCATCCAGAGGAGCAGAGACCCTCTCTCAGAGGAGCAGAGACCCACATCCAGAGGAACAGAGACCCTCAACCACAGGAGCAGAGACCCTCATCCAGAGGAACAGAGACCCTCATCCAGAGGAACAGAGACCCTCATCCAGAGGAGCAGAGATCCTCCTCCAGAGGAGTAGAGACCCTCATCCAGAGGAGCAGAGACCCTCATACAGAGGAGCAGAGGCCCTCATCCAGAGGAGGAACAGAGACCCTCACCCAGAGGAGCAGAGGCACTCATCCAGAGGAGGACCAGAAACCCTCATCCAGAGGAGCAGAGACCATCATCCGGGACAGCAGAGACCCTCATCCATGAGAGCAGAGACCCTCATCCAGAGGAGCAGAGACCCTCATCCACAGGAGCAGAGACCCTCATCCAGAGGAGCAGAGACCCTCATCCAGAGGAGCACAGACCCTCATCCAGAGGAGCACAGACAATCATCCAGAGGAACAGAGACCCTCATTCAGAGGAGCAGAGACCTTCATTCAGAGGAGCAGAGACCCTCATCCAGAGGAGCAGAGACCCTCATCCAGAGGAACGGAGACCCTCATCCAGAGGAGCGGAGACCCTCATCCAGAGGAGCAGAGGCCCTCAGCCAGAGGAGCACAGACCCTCATCCAGAGGAGCACAGACCCTCATCCAGAGGAACAGAGACCCTCATCCACAGGAGCAGAGACCCTCATCCAGAGGAGCACAACCTCATTCAGAGGAGCAGAGACCTTCATTCAGAGGAGCAGAGACCCTCATCCAGAGGAGCAGAGACCCTCAACCAGAGGAGCAGAGACCTTCATCCAGAGGAGCAGAGACCCTCATCCAGAGGAGCAGAGACCCTCTCTCAGAGGAGCAGAGACCCACATCCAGAGGAACAGAGACCCTCATCCACAGGAGCAGAGGCCCTCATCCAGAGGAGGAACAGAGACCCTCACCCAGAGGAGCAGAGGCACTCATCCAGAGGAGGACCAGAAACCCTCATCCAGAGGAGCAGAGACCCTCATCCGGGACAGCAGAGACCCTCATCCATGAGAGCAGAGACCCTCATCCAGAGGAGCAGAGACCCTCATCCACAGGAGCAGAGACCCTCATCCAGAGGAGCACAGACCCTCATCCAGAGGAGCACAGACCCTCATCCAGAGGAACAGAGACCCTCATTCAGAGGAGCAGAGACCTTAATTCAGAGGAGCAGAGACCCTCATCCAGAGGAGCAGAGACCCTCATCCAGAGGAACAGAGACCCTCATCCAGAGGAGCAGAAACCCTCATTCAGAGGAGGAGCAGAGACCCACATCCAGGAGAGCAGAGACCCTCTCTCAGAGGAGCAGAGACCCTCAGCAAGAGAAGCGGAGACCCTCATCTAGAAGAGAAGAGACCCTCATCCAGAGAAGCGGAGACCCTCATCCAGAGGAGCAGAAACCCTCATCCAGAGGAGAAGAGACCCTCATAAAGAGGAGCTGAGACCCTCATCCAGAGGAAAAGAGACCTCCCCCAGAGGAGCAGAGACCCTCATCCAGAGGAGCAGAGACCCTCATCCAGAGGAGCAGAGACCCTCATCCAGAGGAGGAGCAGAGACTCTCATCCAGAGGAGCAGAGACCCTCTCTCAGCGGAGCAGAGACCCTCATCCAGAGGAGAAGAGACCCTCATCCAGAGGAGCAGAGGCCATCAGCCAGAGGAGCACAGACCCTCATCCAGAGGAGCAGAGACCCTCATTCAGAGGAGCAGAGACCCTCATTCAGAGGAGCGGAGACCCTCATCCAGAGGATCAGAGACCTTCATCCAGAGGAGCAGAGACCCTCTTCCAGAGGAGCAGAGACCCTCATCCACAGGAGCAGAGACCCCCATCCAGAGGAGGAACAGAGACACTCACCCAGAGGAGCAGAGGCACTCATCCAGAGGAGGACCAGAAACCCTCATACAGAGGAGCAGAGGCCCTCATCCAGAGGAGGAACAGAGACCCTCACCCAGAGGAGCAGAGGCACTCATCCAGAGGAGGACCAGAAACCCTCATCCAGAGGAGCAGAGACCCTCATCTGGGACAGCAGAGACCCTCATCCATGAGAGCAGAGACCCTCATCCAGAGGAGCAGAGACCCTCATCCACAGGAGCAGAGACCCTCATCCAGAGGAGCACAGACCCTCATCCAGAGGAGCACAGACCCTCATCCAGAGGAGCACAGACCCTCATCCAGAGGAACAGAGACCCTCATTCAGAGGAGCAGAGACCTTCATTCAGAGGAGCAGAGACCCTCATCCAGAGGAGCAGAGACCCTCATCCAGAGGAACAGAGACCCTCATCCAGAGGAGCGGAGACCCTCATCCAGAGGGGCAGAGGCCCTCAGCCAGAGGAGCACAGACCCTCATCCAGAGGAGCACAGACCCTCATCCAGAGGAACAGAGACCCTCATCCACAGGAGCAGAGACCCTCATCCAGAGGAGCACAGACCCTCATCCAGAGGAGCACAGACCCTCATCCAGAGGAGCACAGACCCTCATCCAGAGGAACAGAGACCCTCATTCAGAGGAGCAGAGACCTTCATTCAGAGGAGCAGAGTCCCTCATCCAGAGGAGCAGAGACCCTCAACCAGAGGAGCAGAGACCTTCATCCAGAGGAGCAGAGACCCTCATCCAGAGGAGCAGAGACCCTCTCTCAGAGGAGCAGAGACCCACATCCAGAGGAACAGAGACCCTCATCCACAGGAGCAGAGACCCTCATCCAGAGGAACAGAGACCCTCATCCAGAGGAACAGAGACCCTCATCCAGAGGAACAGAGACCCTCATCCAGAGGAGCAGAGATCCTCCTCCAGAGGAGTAGAGACCCTCATCCAGAGGAGCAGAGACCCTCTCGCAGAGGAGCTGAGACCCACATCCAGAGGAACAGAGACCCTTATCCAGAGGAGCAGAGTCCCTCTTCCAGAGGAGCGGAGACCCTCATCCAGAGGAGAGGAGAACCTCATCCAGATGAGCGGAGACCCTCACCCAGAGGAGCAGAGACCCTCTCTCAGAGGAGCAGCGACCCTCTCAAAGAGGAGCAGACACCCTCATCTAGAGGAGCAGAGACCCTCATCTAGAGGAGCAGAGACCCTCAATCAGTGGAGCAGAAACCATTAACCGGAGGACCAGAGACCAGAGGAGGAGAGACCCTCATCCAGAGGAGCGGAGACCCTCATCCAGAGGAGCAGAAACCCTCATTCAGAGGAGGAGCAGAGACCCTCTCTCAGAGGAGCAGAGACCCTCATCAAGAGAAGCGGAGACCCTCATCTAGAAGAGAAGAGACCCTCATCCAGAGAAGCGGAGACCCTCATCCAGAGGAGCAGAAACCCTCATCCAGAGGAGCAGAGACCCTCATAAAGAGGAGCTGAGACCCTCATCCAGAGGAAAAGAGACCCTCCCCAGAGGAGCAGAGACCCTCATCCAGAGGAGCAGAGACCCTCATCCAGAGGAGGAGCAGAGACTCTCATCCAGAGGAGCAGAGACCCTCTCTCAGTGAAGCAGAGACCCTCATCCAGAGGAGAAGAGACCCTCATCCAGAGGAGCAGAGGCCATCAGCCAGAGGAGCACAGACCCTCATCCAGAGGAGCAGAGACCCTCATTCAGAGGAGCAGATACCCTCATTCAGAGGAGCGGAGACCCTCATCCAGAGGATCAGAGACCCTCATCCAGAGGAGCAGAGACCCTCATCCAGAGGAACAGAGACCCTCATCCGGGAGAGCAGAGACCCTCATCCAGGAGAGCAGAGACCCTCATCCAGGAGAGCAGAGACCCTCATCCACAGGAGCAGAGACCCCCATCCAGAGGAGCAGAGACCCTCATCCAGAGGAGCACAGACCCTCATCCAGAGGAGCACAAACCCTCATCCAGAGGAACAGAGACCCTCATTCAGAGGAGCAGAGACCTTCATTCAGAGGAGCAGAGACCCTCATCCAGAGGAGCAGAGACCCTCATCCAGAGGAGCAGAGACCTAAATCCAGAGGAGCAGAGACCCTCATCCAGAGGAGCAGAGACCCTCTCTCAGAGGAGCAGAGACCCACATCCAGAGGAACAGAGACCCTCATCCAGAGGAACAGAGACCCTCATCCAGAGGAGGAACAGAGATCCTCATCCAGAGGAGCAGAGACCCTCATCCAGAGGAGCAGAGGCCCTCATCCAGAGGAGGAACAGAGACCCTCATCCAGAGGAGGAACAGAGACCCTCATCCAGAGGAGGAACAGAGACCCTCATCCAGAGGAACAGAGACCCTCATCCAGGAGAGCAGAGACCCTCATCCAGGAGAGCAGAGACCCTCATCCAGGAGAGCAGAGACCCTCATCCAGGAGAGCAGAGACCCTCATCCAGAGGAGCAGAGACCCTCATCCAGAGGAGCAGAAACCCTTATCCATAGGAGCAGAGACCCTCATCCAGAGGAGCAGAGACCCTCATCCAGAGGAGGAGAGACCCTTATCCAGAGGAGCACAGACCCTCATTCAAAGGAGCGCAGACCCTCATCCAGAGGAACAGAAACCCTAATTCAGAGGAGCAGAGACCCACATCCAGGAGAGCCCTCTCTCAGAGGAGCAGAGACCCTCATCCAGAGGAGCGGAGACCCTCATCCAGAAGAGAAGAGACCCTCATCCAGAGAAGCGGAGACCCTCATCCAGAGGAGCAGAAACCCTCATCCAGAGGAGCAGAGACCCTCATAAAGAGGAGCTGAGACCCTCACTGAGAGGAAAATAGACCCCCCTCAGAGGAGCAGAGACCCTTATCCAGAGGAGCAGAGACCCTCATCCAGAGGAGGAGCAGAGACCCTCATCAAGAGGAGCAGAGACCCTCTCTCAGAGGAGCAGAGACCCTCATCCAGAGGAGAAGAGATCCTCATCCAGAGGAGCAGAGGCCCTCAGCCAGAGGAGCACAGACCCTCATCCAGAGGAGCAGAGACCCTCATCCAGGAGAGCAGAGACCGTCATCCACAGGAGCAGAGACCCTCATCCAGAGGAGCACAGACCCTCATCCAGAGGAGCACAGACCCTCATCCAGAGGAGCACAGACCCTCATCCAGAGGAACAGAGACCCTCATTCAGAGGAGCAGAGACCTTCATTCAGAGGAGCAGAGACCCTCATCCAGAGGAGCAGAGACCCTCATCCAGAGGAGCAGAGACCCTCATACAGAGGAGCAGAGGCCCTCATCCAGAGGAGGAACAGAGACCCTCACCCAGAGGAGCAGAGGCACTCATCCAGAGGAGGACCAGAAACCCTCATCCAGAGGAGCAGAGACCCTCATCCGGGACAGCAGAGACCCTCATCCATGAGAGCAGAGACCCTCATCCAGAGGAGCAGAGACCCTCATCCACAGGAGCAGAGACCCTCATCCAGAGGAGCAGAGACCCTCATCCAGAGGAGCACAGACCCTCATCCAGAGGAGCACAGACCCTCATCCAGAGGAACAGAGACCCTCATTCAGAGGAGCAGAGACCTTCATTCAGAGGAGCAGAGACCCTCATCCAGAGGAGCAGAGACCCTCATCCAGAGGAACGGAGACCCTCATCCAGAGGAGCGGAGACCCTCATCCAGAGGAGCAGAGACCCTCATCCAGAGGAGCAGAGGCCCTCAGCCAGAGGTGCACAGACCCTCATCCAGAGGAGCACAGACCCTCATCCAGAGGAACAGAGACCCTCAACCACAGGAGCAGAGACCCTCATCCAGAGGAGCACAGACCCTCATCCAGAGGAGCACAGACCCTCATCCAGAGGAGCACAGACCCTCATCCAGAGGAACAGAGACCCTCATTCAGAGGAGCAGAGACCTTCATTCAGAGGAGCAGAGACCCTCATCCAGAGGAGCAGAGACCCTCAACCAGAGGAGCAGAGACCTTCATCCAGAGGAGCAGAGACCCTCATCCAGAGGAGCAGAGACCCTCTCTCAGAGGAGCAGAGACCCACATCCAGAGGAGCAGAGACCCTCATCCACAGGAGCAGAGGCCCTCATCCAGAGGAGGAACAGAGACCCTCACCCAGAGGAGCAGAGGCACTCATCCAGAGGAGGACCAGAAACCCTCATCCAGAGGAGCAGAGACCCTCATCCGGGACAGCAGAGACCCTCATCCATGAGAGCAGAGACCCTCATCCAGAGGAGCAGAGACCCTCATCCACAGGAGCAGAGACCCTCATCCAGAGGAGCACAGACCCTCATCCAGAGGAGCAAAGACCCTCATCCAGAGGAACAGAGACCCTCATTCAGAGGAGCAGAGACCTTCATTCAGAGGAGCAGAGACCCTCATCCAGAGGAGCAGAGACCCTCATCCAGAGGAACAGATACCCTCATCCAGAGGAGCAGAGACCCTCATCCAGAGGGGCAGAGGCCCTCAGCCAGAGGAGCACAGACCCTCATCCAGAGGAGCACAGACCCTCATCCAGAGGAACAGAGACCCTCATCCACAGGAGCAGAGACCCTCATCCAGAGGAGCACAGACCCTCATCCAGAGGAGCACAGACCCTCATCCAGAGGAGCACAGACCCTCATCCAGAGGAACAGAGACCCTCATTCAGAGGAGCAGAGACCTTCATTCAGAGGAGCAGAGTCCCTCATCCAGAGGAGCAGAGACCCTCAACCAGAGGAGCAGAGACCTTCATCCAGAGGAGCAGAGACCCTCATCCAGAGGAGCAGAGACCCTCTCTCAGAGGAGCAGAGACCCACATCCAGAGGGACAGAGACCCTCATCCACAGGAGCAGAGACCCTCATCCAGAGGAACAGAGACCCTCATCCAGAGGAACAGAGACCCTCATCCAGAGGAACAGAGACCCTCATCCAGAGGAGCAGAGATCCTCCTCCAGAGGAGTAGAGACCCTCATCCAGAGGAGCAGAGACCCTCTCGCAGAGGAGCGGAGACCCTCATCCAGAGGAGCAGAGACTCTCATCCAGAGGAGAGGAGAACCTCATCCAGATGAGCAGAGACCCTCAATCAGTGGAGCAGAGACCATTAACCAGAGGACCAGAGACCAGAGGAGGAGAGACCCTCATCCAGAGGAGCGGAGACCCTCATCCAGAGGAGCAGAAACCCTCATTCAGAGGAGGAGCAGAGACCCTCTCTCAGAGGAGCAGAGACCCTCATCAAGAGAAGCGGAGACCCTCATCTAGAAGAGAAGAGACCCTCATCCAGAGAAGCGGAGACACTCATCCAGAGGAGCAGAAACCCTCATCCAGAGGAGCAGAGACCCTCATAAAGAGGAGCTGAGACCCTCATCCAGAGGAAAAGAGACCCTCCCCAGAGGAGCAGAGACCCTCATCCAGAGAAGCAGAGACCCTCATCCAGAGGAGGAGCAGAGACTCTCATCCAGAGGAGCAGAGACCCTCTCTCAGTGAAGCAGAGACCCTCATCCAGAGGAGAAGAGACCCTCATCCAGAGGAGCAGAGGCCATCAGCCAGAGGAGCACAGACCCTCATCCAGAGGAGCAGAGACCCTCATTCAGAGGAGCAGATACCCTCATTCAGAGGAGCGGAGACCCTCATCCAGAGGATCAGAGACCCTCATCCAGAGGAGCAGAGACCCTCATCCAGAGGAACAGAGACCCTCATCCGGGAGAGCAGAGACCCTCATCCAGGAGAGCAGAGACCCTCATCCAGGAGAGCAGAGACCCTCATCCACAGGAGCAGAGACCCCCATCCAGAGGAGCAGAGACCCTCATCCAGAGGAGCACAGACCCTCATCCAGAGGAGCACAAACCCTCATCCAGAGGAACAGAGACCCTCATTCAGAGGAGCAGAGACCTTCATTCAGAGGAGCAGAGACCCTCCTCCAGAGGAGCAGAGACCCTCATCCAGAGGAACAGAGACCCTCACCCAGAGGAACAGAGACCCTCACCCAGAGGAACAGAGACCCTCATCCAGAGGAGGAACAGAGATCCTCATCCAGAGGAGCAGAGACCCTCATCCAGAGGAGCAGAGGCCCTCATCCAGAGGAGGAACAGAGACCCTCATCCAGAGGAGGAACAGAGACCCTCATCCAGAGGAGGAACAGAGACCCTCATCCAGAGGAACAGAGACCCTCATCCAGGAGAGCAGAGACCCTCATCCAGGAGAGCAGAGACCCTCATCCAGGAGAGCAGAGACCCTCATCCAGAGGAGCAGAGACCCTCATCCAGAGGAGCAGAAACCCTTATCCATAGGAGCAGAGACCCTCATCCAGAGGAGCAGAGACCCTCATCCAGAGGAGCAGAGACCCTTATCCAGAGGAGCACAGACCCTCATTCAAAGGAGCGCAGACCCTCATCCAGAGGAACAGAAACCCTCATTCAGAGGAGCAGAGACCCACATCCAGGAGAGCCCTCTCTCAGAGGAGCAGAGACCCTCATCCAGAGGAGCGGAGACCCTCATCCAGAAGAGAAGAGACCCTCATCCAGAGAAGCGGAGACCCTCATCCAGAGGAGCAGAAACCCTCATCCAGAGGAGCAGAGACCCTCATAAAGAGGAGCTGAGACCCTCACTCAGAGGAAAAGAGACCCCCTCAGAGGAGCAGAGACCCTTATCCAGAGGGAGCAGAGACCCTCATCCAGAGGAGGAGCAGAGACCCTCATCCAGAGGAGCAGAGACCCTCTCTCAGAGGAGCAGAGACCCTCATCCAGAGGAGAAGAGATCCTCATCCAGAGGAGCAGAGGCCCTCAGCCAGAGGAGCACAGACCCTCATCCAGAGGAGCAGAGACCCTCATCCAGGAGAGCAGAGACCGTCATCCACAGGAGCAGAGACCCTCATCCAGAGGAGCACAGACCCTCATCCAGAGGAGCACAGACCCTCATCCAGAGGAGCACAGACCCTCATCCAGAGGAACAGAGACCCTCATTCAGAGGAGCAGAGACCTTCATTCAGAGGAGCAGAGACCCTCATCCAGAGGAGCAGAGACCCTCATCCAGAGGAGCAGAGACCCTCATACAGAGGAGCAGAGGCCCTCATCCAGAGGAGGAACAGAGACCCTCACCCAGAGGAGCAGAGGCACTCATCCAGAGGAGGACCAGAAACCCTCATCCAGAGGAGCAGAGACCCTCATCCAGGACAGCAGAGACCCTCATCCATGAGAGCAGAGACCCTCATCCAGAGGAGCAGAGACCCTCATCCACAGGAGCAGAGACCCTCATCCAGAGGAGCAGAGACCCTCATCCAGAGGAGCACAGACCCTCATCCAGAGGAGCACAGACCCTCATCCAGAGGAACAGAGACCCTCATTCAGAGGAGCAGAGACCTTCATTCAGAGGAGCAGAGACCCTCATCCAGAGGAGCAGAGACCCTCATCCAGAGGAACGGAGACCCTCATCCAGAGGAGCACAAACCCTCATCCAGAGGAACAGAGACCCTCATTCAGAGGAGCAGAGACCTTCATTCAGAGGAGCAGAGACCCTCCTCCAGAGGAGCAGAGACCCTCATCCAGAGGAACAGAGACCCTCACCCAGAGGAACAGAGACCCTCACCCAGAGGAACAGAGACCCTCATCCAGAGGAGGAACAGAGATCCTCATCCAGAGGAGCAGAGACCCTCATCCAGAGGAGCAGAGGCCCTCATCCAGAGGAGGAACAGAGACCCTCATCCAGAGGAGGAACAGAGACCCTCATCCAGAGGAGGAACAGAGACCCTCATCCAGAGGAACAGAGACCCTCATCCAGGAGAGCAGAGACCCTCATCCAGGAGAGCAGAGACCCTCATCCAGGAGAGCAGAGACCCTCATCCAGAGGAGCAGAGACCCTCATCCAGAGGAGCAGAAACCCTTATCCATAGGAGCAGAGACCCTCATCCAGAGGAGCAGAGACCCTCATCCAGAGGAGCAGAGACCCTTATCCAGAGGAGCACAGACCCTCATTCAAAGGAGCGCAGACCCTCATCCAGAGGAACAGAAACCCTCATTCAGAGGAGCAGAGACCCACATCCAGGAGAGCCCTCTCTCAGAGGAGCAGAGACCCTCATCCAGAGGAGCGGAGACCCTCATCCAGAAGAGAAGAGACCCTCATCCAGAGAAGCGGAGACCCTCATCCAGAGGAGCAGAAACCCTCATCCAGAGGAGCAGAGACCCTCATAAAGAGGAGCTGAGACCCTCACTCAGAGGAAAAGAGACCCCCCTCAGAGGAGCAGAGACCCTTATCCAGAGGAGCAGAGACCCTCATCCAGAGGAGGAGCAGAGACCCTCATCCAGAGGAGCAGAGACCCTCTCTCAGAGGAGCAGAGACCCTCATCCAGAGGAGAAGAGATCCTCATCCAGAGGAGCAGAGGCCCTCAGCCAGAGGAGCACAGACCCTCATCCAGAGGAGCAGAGACCCTCATCCAGGAGAGCAGAGACCGTCATCCACAGGAGCAGAGACCCTCATCCAGAGGAGCACAGACCCTCATCCAGAGGAGCACAGACCCTCATCCAGAGGAGCACAGACCCTCATCCAGAGGAACAGAGACCCTCATTCAGAGGAGCAGAGACCTTCATTCAGAGGAGCAGAGACCCTCATCCAGAGGAGCAGAGACCCTCATCCAGAGGAGCAGAGACCCTCATACAGAGGAGCAGAGGCCCTCATCCAGAGGAGGAACAGAGACCCTCACCCAGAGGAGCAGAGGCACTCATCCAGAGGAGGACCAGAAACCCTCATCCAGAGGAGCAGAGACCCTCATCCAGGACAGCAGAGACCCTCATCCATGAGAGCAGAGACCCTCATCCAGAGGAGCAGAGACCCTCATCCACAGGAGCAGAGACCCTCATCCAGAGGAGCAGAGACCCTCATCCAGAGGAGCACAGACCCTCATCCAGAGGAGCACAGACCCTCATCCAGAGGAACAGAGACCCTCATTCAGAGGAGCAGAGACCTTCATTCAGAGGAGCAGAGACCCTCATCCAGAGGAGCAGAGACCCTCATCCAGAGGAACGGAGACCCTCATCCAGAGGAGCGGAGACCCTCATCCAGAGGAGCAGAGGCCCTCAGCCAGAGGAGCACAGACCCTCATCCAGAGGAGCACAGACCCTCATCCAGAGGAACAGAGACCCTCATCCACAGGAGCAGAGACCCTCATCCAGAGGAGCACAGACCCTCATCCAGAGGAGCACAGACCCTCATGCAGAGGAGCACAGACCCTCATCCAGAGGAACAGAGACCCTCATTCAGAGGAGCAGAGACCTTCATTCAGAGGAGCAGAGACCCTCATCCAGAGGAGCAGAGACCCTCAACCAGAGGAGCAGATACCTTCATCCAGAGGAGCAGAGACCCTCATCCAGAGGAGCAGCGACCCTCTCTCAGAGGAGCAGAGACCCACATCCAGAGGAACAGAGACCCTCATCCACAGGAGCAGAGACCCTCTTCCAGAGGAACAGAGACCCTCATCCAGAGGAACAGAGACCCTCATCCAGAGGAGCAGAGATCCTCCTCCAGAGGAGTAGAGACCCTCATCCAGAGGAGCAGAGACCCTCTCGCAGAGGAGCTGAGACCCACATCCAGAGGAACAGAGACCCTTATCCAGAGGAGCAGAGTCCCTCTTCCAGAGGAGCGGAGAACCTCATCCAGATGAGCGGAGACCCTCACCCAGAGGAGCAGAGACCCTCTCTCAGAGGAGCAGCGACCCTCTCACAGAGGAGCAGACACCCTCATCTAGACTAGCAGAGACCCTCATCTAGAGGAGCAGAGACCCTCAATCGGTGGAGCAGAGACCATTAACCAGAGGACCAGAGACCAGAGGAGGAGAGACCCTCATCCAGAGGAGCGGAGACCCTCATCCAGAGGAGCAGAAACCCTCATTCAGAGGAGGAGCAGAGACCCTCTCTCAGAGGAGCAGAGACCCTCATCAAGAGAAGCGGAGACCCTCATCTAGAAGAGAAGAGACCCTCATCCAGAGAAGCGGAGACCCTCATTCACAGGAGCAGAAACCATCATCCAGAGGAGCAGAGACCCTCATCCAGAGGAGGAGCAGAGACTCTCATCCAGAGGAGCAGAGACCCTCTCTCAGTGAAGCAGAGACCCTCATCCAGAGGAGAAGAGACCCTCATCCAGAGGAGCAGAGACCCTCATCCAGAGGAGGAGCAGAGACTCTCATCCAGAGGAGCAGAGACCCTCTCTCAGTGAAGCAGAGACCCTCATCCAGAGGAGAAGAGACCCTCATCCAGAGGAGCAGATGCCATCAGCCAGAGTAGCACAGACCCTCATCCAGAGGAGCAGAGACCCTCATTCAGAGGAGCAGATACCCTCATTCAGAGGAGCGGAGACCCTCATCCAGAGGATCAGAGACCCTCATCCAGAGGAGCAGAGACCCTCATCCAGAGGAGCAGAGGCACTCATCCAGAGGAGGAGCAGAAACCCTCATCCAGAGGAGCAGAGACCCTCATCCGGGGAGAGCAGAGACCCTCATCCAGGAGAGCAGAGACCCTCATCCAGGAGAGCAGAGACCCTCATCCACAGGAGCAGAGACCCCCATCCAGAGGAGCAGAGACCCTCATCCAGAGGAGCACAGACCCTCATCCAGAGGAGCACAAACCCTCATCCAGAGGAACAGAGACCCTCATTCAGAGGAGCAGAGACCTTCATTCAGAGGAGCAGAGACCCTCATCCAGAGGAGCAGAGACCCTCATCCAGAGGAACAGAGACCCTCACCCAGAGGAACAGAGACCCTCACCCAGAGGACCAGAGACCCTCATCCAGAGGAGCAGAGACCCTCTCTCAGAGGAGCAGAGACCCAGATCCAGAGGAGCAGAGACCCTCATCCAGAGGAGCAGAGACCCTCTCTCAGAGGAGCAGAGACCCACATCCAGAGGAACAGAGACCCTCATCCAGAGGAGCAGAGACCCTCATCCAGAGGAACAGAGACCCTCTCGCAGAGGAGCTGAGACTCACATCCAGAAGAACAGAGACCCTCATCCAGAGGAGCAGAGTCCCTCTTCCAGAGGAGCAGAGACCCTCATCCAGAGGAGCAGAGACCCTCATCCAGAGGAGCGGAGAACCTCATCCAGACGAGCGGAGACCCTCACCCAGAGGAGCAGAGACCGTCTCTCAGAGGAGCAGCGACCCTCTCACAGAGGAGCAGACACCCTCATCTAGAGGAGCAGAGACCCTCATCCAGAGGAAGAACAGAGACCCACAATCAGTGGAGCAGAGACCATTAACCAGAGGACAAGAGACCAGAGGAGGAGAGACCCTCATCCAGAGGAGCGGAGAACCTCATCCAGACGAGCGGAGACCCTCACCCAGAGGAGCAGAGACCGTCTCTCAGAGGAGCAGCGACCCTCTC
This sequence comes from Calotriton arnoldi, assembly GCA_963921515.1. Taxonomy (NCBI): domain Eukaryota; kingdom Metazoa; phylum Chordata; class Amphibia; order Caudata; family Salamandridae; genus Calotriton; species Calotriton arnoldi. The sequence goes on from CAWUFW010016091.1 coordinate 114,301, forward strand.
ACAGAGGAGCAGAGACCCTCATCCAGAGGAAGAACAGAGACCCTCAATCAGTGGAGCAGAGACCATTAACCAGAGGACAAGAGACCAGAGGAAGAGAGACCCTCATCCAGAGGAGCGGAGACCGTCTCTCAGAGGAGCAGCGACCCTCTCACAGAGGAGCAGACACCCTCATCCAGAGGAGCGGAGACCCTCATCCAGAGGAGCAGAAACCCTCATTCAGAGGAGGAGCAGAGACCCACATCCAGGAGAGCAGAGACCCTCTCTCAGAGGAGCAGAGACCCTCAGCAAGAGAAGCGGAGACCCTCATCTAGAAGAGAAGAGACCCTCATCCAGAGAAGCGGAGACCCTCATCCAGAGGAGCAGAAACCCTCATCCAGAGGAGAAGAGACCCTCATAAAGAGGAGCTGAGACCCTCATCCAGAGGAAAAGAGACCTCCCCCAGAGGAGCAGAGACCCTCATCCAGAGGAGGAGCAGATACTCTCATCCAGAGGAGCAGAGACCCTCTCTCAGCGGAGCAGAGACCCTCATCCAGAGGAGAAGAGACCCTCATCCAGAGGAGCAGAGGCCATCAGCCAGAGGAGCACAGACCCTCATCCAGAGGAGCAGAGACCCTCTCTCAGAGGAGCAGAGACCCTCATCAAGAGAAGCGGAGACCCTCATCTAGAAGAGAAGAGACCCTCATCCAGAGAAGCGGAGACCCTCATTCACAGGAGCAGAAACCATCATCCAGAGGAGCAGAGACCCTCATCCAGAGGAGGAGCAGAGACTCTCATCCAGAGGAGCAGAGACCCTCTCTCAGTGAAGCAGAGACACTCATCCAGAGGAGAAGAGACCCTCATCCAGAGGAGCAGAGACCCTCATCCAGAGGAGGAGCAGAGACTCTCATCCAGAGGAGCAGAGACCCTCTCTCAGTGAAGCAGAGACCCTCATCCAGAGGAGAAGAGACCCTCATCCAGAGGAGCAGAGGCCATCAGCCAGAGTAGCACAGACCCTCATCCAGAGGAGCAGAGACCCTCATTCAGAGGAGCAGATACCCTCATTCAGAGGAGCGGAGACCCTCATCCAGAGGATCAGAGACCCTCATCCAGAGGAGCAGAGACCCTCATCCAGAGGAGCAGAGGCACTCATCCAGAGGAGGAGCAGAAACCCTCATCCAGAGGAGCAGAGACCCTCATCCGGGAGAGCAGAGACCCTCATCCAGGAGAGCAGAGACCCTCATCCAGGAGAGCAGAGACCCTCATCCACAGGAGCAGAGACCCCCATCCAGAGGAGCAGAGACCCTCATCCAGAGGAGCACAGACCCTCATCCAGAGGAGCACAAACCCTCATCCAGAGGAACAGAGACCCTCATTCAGAGGAGCAGAGACCTTCATTCAGAGGAGCAGAGACCCTCATCCAGAGGAGCAGAGACCCTCATCCAGAGGAACAGAGACCCTCACCCAGAGGAACAGAGACCCTCACCCAGAGGACCAGAGACCCTCATCCAGAGGAGCAGAGACCCTCTCTCAGAGGAGCAGAGACCCAGATCCAGAGGAGCAGAGACCCTCATCCAGAGGAGCAGAGACCCTCTCTCAGAGGAGCAGAGACCCACATCCAGAGGAACAGAGACCCTCATCCAGAGGAGCAGAGACCCTCATCCAGAGGAACAGAGACCCTCTCGCAGAGGAGCTGAGACTCACATCCAGAAGAACAGAGACCCTCATCCAGAGGAGCAGAGTCCCTCTTCCAGAGGAGCAGAGACCCTCATCCAGAGGAGCAGAGACCCTCATCCAGAGGAGCGGAGAACCTCATCCAGACGAGCGGAGACCCTCACCCAGAGGAGCAGAGACCGTCTCTCAGAGGAGCAGCGACCCTCTCACAGAGGAGCAGACACCCTCATCTAGAGGAGCAGAGACCCTCATCCAGAGGAAGAACAGAGACCCACAATCAGTGGAGCAGAGACCATTAACCAGAGGACAAGAGACCAGAGGAGGAGAGACCCTCATCCAGAGGAGCGGAGAACCTCATCCAGACGAGCGGAGACCCTCACCCAGAGGAGCAGAGACCGTCTCTCAGAGGAGCAGCGACCCTCTCACAGAGGAGCAGAGACCCTCATCCAGAGGAAGAACAGAGACCCTCAATCAGTGGAGCAGAGACCATTAACCAGAGGACAAGAGACCAGAGGAAGAGAGACCCTCATCCAGAGGAGCGGAGACCGTCTCTCAGAGGAGCAGCGACCCTCTCACAGAGGAGCAGACACCCTCATCCAGAGGAGCGGAGACCCTCATCCAGAGGAGCAGAAACCCTCATTCAGAGGAGGAGCAGAGACCCACATCCAGGAGAGCAGAGACCCTCTCTCAGAGGAGCAGAGACCCTCAGCAAGAGAAGCGGAGACCCTCATCTAGAAGAGAAGAGACCCTCATCCAGAGAAGCGGAGACCCTCATCCAGAGGAGCAGAAACCCTCATCCAGAGGAGAAGAGACCCTCATAAAGAGGAGCTGAGACCCTCATCCAGAGGAAAAGAGACCTCCCCCAGAGGAGCAGAGACCCTCATCCAGAGGAGGAGCAGAGACTCTCATCCAGAGGAGCAGAGACCCTCTCTCAGCGGAGCAGAGACCCTCATCCAGAGGAGAAGAGACCCTCATCCAGAGGAGCAGAGGCCATCAGCCAGAGGAGCACAGACCCTCATCCAGAGGAGCAGAGACCCTCATTCAGAGGAGCAGAGACCCTCATTCAGAGGAGCAGAGACCCTCATTCAGAGGAGCGGAGACCCTCATCCAGAGGATCAGAGACCTTCATCCAGAGGAGCAGAGACCCTCTTCCAGAGGAGCAGAGACCCTCATCCACAGGAGCAGAGACCCCCATCCAGAGGAGGAACAGAGACCCTCACCCAGAGGAGCAGAGGCACTCATCCAGAGGAGGACCAGAAACCCTCATACAGAGGAGCAGAGGCCCTCATCCAGAGGAGGAACAGAGACCCTCACCCAGAGGAGCAGAGGCACTCATCCAGAGGAGGACCAGAAACCCTCATCCAGAGGAGCAGAGACCCTCATCCGGGACAGCAGAGACCCTCATCCATGAGAGCAGAGACCCTCATCCAGAGGAGCAGAGACCCTCATCCACAGGAGCAGAGACCCTCATCCAGAGGAGCACAGACCCTCATCCAGAGGAGCACAGACCCTCATCCAGAGGAACAGAGACCCTCATTCAGAGGAGCAGAGACCTTCATTCAGAGGAGCAGAGACCCTCATCCAGAGGAGCAGAGACCCTCATCCAGAGGAACAGAGACCCTCATCCAGAGGAGCGGAGACCCTCATCCAGAGGGGCAGAGGCCCTCAGCCAGAGGAGCACAGACCCTCATCCAGAGGAGCACAGACCCTCATCCAGAGGAACAGAGACCCTCATCCACAGGAGCAGAGACCCTCATCCAGAGGAGCACAGACCCTCATCCAGAGGAGCACAGACCCTCATCCAGAGGAGCACAGACCCTCATCCAGAGGAACAGAGACCCTCATTCAGAGGAGCAGAGACCTTCATTCAGAGGAGCAGAGTCCCTCATCCAGAGGAGCAGAGACCCTCAACCAGAGGAGCAGAGACCTTCATCCAGAGGAGCAGAGACCCTCATCCAGAGGAGCAGAGACCCTCTCTCAGAGGAGCAGAGACCCACATCCAGAGGAACAGAGACCCTCATCCACAGGAGCAGAGACCCTCATCCAGAGGAACAGAGACCCTCATCCAGAGGAACAGAGACCCTCATCCAGAGGAACAGAGACCCTCATCCAGAGGAGCAGAGATCCTCCTCCAGAGGAGCACAGACCCTCATCCAGAGGAGCACAGACCCTCATCCAGAGGAACAGAGACCCACATCCACAGGAGCAGAGACCCTCATCCAGAGGAGCACAGACCCTCATCCAGAGGAGCACAGACCCTCATCCAGAGGAGCACAGACCCTCATCCAGAGGAACAGAGACCCTCATTCAGAGGAGCAGAGACCTTCATTCAGAGGAGCAGAGACCTTCATTCAGAGGAGCAGAGACCCTCATCCAGAGGAGCAGAGACCCTCAACCAGAGGAGCAGAGACCTTCATCCAGAGGAGGAACAGAGACCCTCACCCAGAGGAGCAGAGGCACTCATCCAGAGGAGGACCAGAAACCCTCATCCAGAGGAGCAGAGACCCTCATCCGGGACAGCAGAGACCCTCATCCATGAGAGCAGAGACCCTCATCCAGAGGAGCAGAGACCCTCATCCACAGGAGCAGAGACCCTCATCCAGAGGAGCACAGACCCTCATCCAGAGGAGCACAGACCCTCATCCAGAGGAACAGAGACCCTCATTCAGAGGTGCAGAGACCTTCATTCAGAGGAGCAGAGACCCTCATCCAGAGGAGCAGAGACCCTCATCCAGAGGAACAGAGACCCTCATCCAGAGGAGCGGAGACCCTCATCCAGAGGAGCAGAGGCCCTCATCCAGAGGAGCACAGACCCTCATCCAGAGGAGCAGAGACCCTCATCCAGAGGATCAGAGACCCTCATCCACAGGAGCAGAGACCCTCATCCAGAGGAGCACAGACCCTCATCCAGAGGAACAGAGACCCTCATCCAGAGGAGCACAGACCCTCATCCAGAGGAACAGAGACCCTCATTCAGAGGAGCAGAGACCTTCATTCAGAGGAGCAGAGACCCTCATCCAGAGGAGCAGAGACCCTCAACCAGAGGAGCAGAGACCTTCATCCAGAGGAGCAGAGACCCTCATCCAGAGGAGCAGAGACCCTCATCCAGAGGAGCAGAGACCCACATCCAGAGGAACAGAGACCCTCATCCACAGGAACAGAGACCCTCATCCAGAGGAACAGAGACCCTCATCCAGAGGAACAGAGACCCTCATCCAGAGGAGCAGAGATCCTCCTCCAGAGGAGCAGAGACCCTCTCGCAGAGGAGCTGAGACCCACATCCAGAGGAACAGAGACCCTTATCCAGAGGAGCAGAGTCCCTCTTCCAGAGGAGCGGAGACCCTCATCCAGAGGAGCAGAGACTCTCATCCAGAGGAGCGGAGAACCTCATCCAGATGAGCGGAGACCCTCACCCAGAGGAGCAGAGACCCTCTCTCAGAGGAGCAGCGACCCTCTCACAGAGGAGCAGACACCCTCATCTAGAGGAGCAGAGACCCTCATCTAGAGGAGCAGAGACCCTCAATCAGTGGAGCAGAGACCATTAACCAGAGGACCAGAGACCAGAGGAGGAGAGACCCTCATCCAGAGGAGCAGATACCCTCATCCAGAGGAGCAGAACCCCTCATTCAGAGGAGGAGCAGAGACCCTCTCTCAGAGGAGCAGAGACCCTCATCAAGAGAAGCGGAGACCCTCATCTAGAAGAGAAGAGACCCTCATCCAGAGAAGCGGAGACCCTCACCCAGAGGAGCAGAAACCCTCATCCAGAGGAGCAAAGACCCTCATAAAGAGGAGCTGAGACCCTCATCCAGAGGAAAAGAGACCCTCCCCAGAGGAGCAGATACCCTCATCCAGAGGAGCAGAGACCCTCATCCAGAGGAGGAGCAGAGACTCTCATCCAGAGGAGCAGAGACCCTCTCTCAGTGAAGCAGAGACCCTCATCCAGAGGAGAAGAGACCCTCATCCAGAGGAGCAGAGGCCATCAGCCAGAGGAGCACAGACCCTCATCCAGAGGAGCAGAGACCCTCATTCAGAGGAGCAGATACCCTCATTCAGAGGAGCAGAGACCCTCATCCAGAGGATCAGAGACCCTCATCCAGAGGAGCAGAGACCCTCATCCAGAGGAGCAGAGGCACTCATCCAGAGGAGGAGCAGAAACCCTCATCCAGAGGAGCAGAGACCCTCATCCGGGAGAGCAGAGACCCTCATCCAGGAGAGCAGAGACCCTCATCCAGGAGAGCAGAGACCCTCATCCACAGGAGCAGAGACCCCCATCCAGAGGAGCAGAGACCCTCATCCAGAGGAGCACAGACCCTCATCCAGAGGAGCACAAACCCTCATCCAGAGGAACAGAGACCCTCATTCAGAGGAGCAGAGACCTTCATTCAGAGGAGCAGAGACCCTCATCTAGAGGAGCAGAGGCCCTCATCCAGAGGAACAGAGACCCTCACCCAGAGGAACAGAGACCCTCACCCAGAGGAACAGAGACCCTCATCCAGAGGAGCAGAGACCCTCTCTCAGAGGAGCAGAGACCCAGATCCAGAGGAGCAGAGACCCTCATCCACAGGAGCAGAGACCCCCATCCAGAGGAGCAGAGACCCTCATCCAGAGGAGCACAGACCCTCATCCAGAGGAGCACAAACCCTCATCCAGAGGAACAGAGACCCTCATTCAGAGGAGCAGAGACCTTCATTCAGAGGAGCAGAGACCCTCATCCAGAGGAACAGAGACCCTCATTCAGAGGAGCAGAGACCTTCATTCAGAGGAGCAGAGACCCTCATCCAGAGGAGCAGAGACCCTCATCCAGAGGAACAGAGACCCTCATCCAGAGGAGCGGAGACCCTCATCCAGAGGAGCAGAGGCCCTCAGCCAGAGGAGCACAGACCCTCATCCAGAGGAGCACAGACCCTCATCCAGAGGAACAGAGACCCTCATCCACAGGAGCAGAGACCCTCATCCAGAGGAGCACAGACCCTCATCCAGAGGAACAGAGACCCTCATCCAGAGGAGCAGAGACCCTCATCCAGAGGAGGAGCAGAGACTCTCATCCAGAGGAGCAGAGACCCTCTCTCAGTGAAGCAGAGACCCTCATCCAGAGGAGAAGAGACCCTCATCCAGAGGAGCAGAGGCCATCAGCCAGAGTAGCACAGACCCTCATCCAGAGGAGCAGAGACCCTCATTCAGAGGAGCAGATACCATCATTCAGAGGAGCGGAGACCCTCATCCAGAGGATCAGAGACCCTCATCCAGAGGAGCAGAGACCCTCATCCAGAGGAGCAGAGGCACTCATCCAGAGGAGGAGCAGAAACCCTCATCCAGAGGAGCAGAGACCCTCATCCAGAGGAGCAGAGGCACTCATCCAGAGGAGCAGAGACCCTCATCCAGAGGAGCACAGACCCTCATCCAGAGGAGCACAAACCCTCATCCAGAGGAACAGAGACCCTCATTCAGAGGAGCAGAGACCTTCATTCAGAGGAGCAGAGACCCTCATCCAGAGGAACAGAGACCCTCATTCAGAGGAGCAGAGACCTTCATTCAGAGGAGCAGAGACCCTCATCCAGAGGAGCAGAGACCCTCATCCAGAGGAACAGAGACCCTCATCCAGAGGAGCGGAGACCCTCATCCAGAGGAGCAGAGGCCCTCAGCCAGAGGAGCACAGACCCTCATCCAGAGGAGCACAGACCCTCATCCAGAGGAACAGAGACCCTCATCCACAGGAGCAGAGACCCTCATCCAGAGGAGCACAGACCCTCATCCAGAGGAACAGAGACCCTCATCCAGAGGAGCACAGACCCTCATCCAGAGGAACAGAGACCCTCATTCAGAGGAGCAGAGACCTTCATTCAGAGGAGCAGAGACCCTCATCCAGAGGAGCAGAGACCCTCAACCAGAGGAGCAGAGACCTTCATCCAGAGGAGCAGAGACCCTCATCCAGAGGAGCAGAGACCCTCATCCAGAGGAGCAGAGACCCTCATCCAGAGGAGCAGAGACCCACATCCAGAGGAACAGAGACCCTCATCCACAGGAGCAGAGACCCTCATCCAGAGGAACAGAGACCCTCATCCAGAGGAATAGAGACCCTCATCCAGAGAAGCAGAGATCCTCCTCCAGAGGAGCAGAGACCCTCTCGCAGAGGAGCTGAGACCCACATCCAGAGGAACAGAGACCCTTATCCAGAGGAGCAGAGTCCCTCTTACAGAGGAGCGGAGACCCTCATCCAGAGGAGCAGAGACTCTCATCCAGAGGAGCGGAGAACCTCATCCAGATGAGCGGAGACCCTCACCCAGAGGAGCAGAGACCCTCTCTCAGAGGAGCAGCGACCCTCTCACAGAGGAGCAGACACCCTCATCTAGAGGAGCAGAGACCCTCATCTAGAGGAGCAGAGACCCTCAATCAGTGGAGCAGAGACCATTAACCAGAGGACCAGAGACCAGAGGAGGAGAGAGCCTCATCCAGAGGAGCAGAGACCCTCATCCAGAGGAGCAGAACCCCTCATTCAGAGGAGGAGCAGAGACCCTCTCTCAGAGGAGCAGAGACCCTCATCAAGAGAAGCGGAGACCCTCATCTAGAAGAGAAGAGACCCTCATCCAGAGAAGCGGAGACCCTCATCCAGAGGAGCAGAAACCCTCATCCAGAGGAGCAAAGACCCTCATAAAGAGGAGCTGAGACCCTCATCCAGAGGAAAAGAGACCCTCCCCAGAGGAGCAGAGACCCTCATCCAGAGGAGCAGAGACCCTCATCCAGAGGAGGAGCAGAGACTCTCATCCAGAGGAGCAGAGACCCTCTCTCAGTGAAGCAGAGACCCTCATCCAGAGGAGAAGAGACCCTCATCCAGAGGAGCAGAGGCCATCAGCCAGAGGAGCACAGACCCTCATCCAGAGGAGCAGAGACCCTCATTCAGAGGAGCAGATACCCTCATTCAGAGGAGCGGAGACCCTCATCCAGAGGATCAGAGACCCTCATCCAGAGGAGCAGAGACCCTCATCCAGAGGAGCAGAGGCACTCATCCAGAGGAGGAGCAGAAACCCTCATCCAGAGGAGCAGAGACCCTCATCCAGGAGAGCAGAGACCCTCATCCAGGAGAGCAGAGACCCTCATCCAGGAGAGCAGAGACCCTCATCCACAGGAGCAGAGACCCCCATCCAGAGGAGCAGAGACCCTCATCCAGAGGAGCACAGACCCTCATCCAGAGGAGCACAAACCCTCATCCAGAGGAACAGAGACCCTCATTCAGAGGAGCAGAGACCTTCATTCAGAGGAGCAGAGACCCTCATCCAGAGGAGCAGAGACCCTCATCCAGAGGAACAGAGACCCTCACCCAGAGGAACAGAGACCCTCACCCAGAGGAACAGAGACCCTCATCCAGAGGAGCAGAGACCCTCTCTCAGAGGAGCAGAGACCCAGATCCAGAGGCGCAGAGACCCTCATCCAGAGGAGCAGAGACCCTCTCTCAGAGGAGGAGAGACCCACATCCAGAGGAACAGAGACCCTCATCCAGAGGAGCAGAGACCCTCATCCAGAGGAACAGAGACCCTCTCGCAGAGGAGCTGAGACCCACATCCAGAAGAACAGAGACCCTCATCCAGAGGAGCAGAGTCCCTCTTCCAGAGGAGCAGAGACCCTCATCCAGAGGAGCAGAGACCCTCATCCAGAGGAGCGGAGAACCTCATCCAGACGAGCGGAGACCCTCACCCAGAGGAGCAGAGACCGTCTCTCAGAGGAGCAGCGACCCTCTCACAGAGGAGCAGACACCCTCATCTAGAGGAGCAGAGACCCTCATCCAGAGGAAGAACAGAGACCCTCAATCAGTGGAGCAGAGACCATTAACCAGAGGACAAGAGACCAGAGGAGGAGAGACCCTCATCCAGAGGAGCGGAGACCGTCTCTCAGAGGAGCAGCGACCCTCTCACAGAGGAGCAGACACCCTCATCTGGAGGAGCAGAGACCCTCATCCAGAAGAAGAACAGAGACCCTCAATCAGTGGAGCAGAGACCATTAACCAGAGGACAAGAGACCAGAGGAGGAGAGACCCTCATCCAGAGGAGCGGAGACCCTCATCCAGAGGAGCAGAAACCCTCATTCAGAGAAGGAGCAGAGACCCACATCCAGGAGAGCAGAGACCCTCTCTCAGAGGAGCAGAGACCCTCATCAAGAGAAGCGGAGACCCTCATCTAGAAGAGAAGAGACCCTCATCCAGAGAAGCGGAGACCCTCATCCAGAGGAGCAGAAACCCTCATCCAAAGGAGAAGAGACCCTCATAAAGAGGAGCTGAGACCCTCATCCAGAGGAAAAGAGACCCCCCCCAGAGGAGCAGAGACCCTCATCCAGAGGAGCAGAGACCCTCATCCAGAGGAGGAGCAGAGACTCTCATCCAGAGGAGCAGAGACCCTCTCTCAGCGGAGCAGAGACCCTCATCCAGAGGAGAAGAGACCCTCATCCAGAGGAGCAGAGGCCATCAGCCAGAGGAGCAGAGACCCTCATCCAGAGGAGCAGAGACCCTCATTCAGAGGAGCAGAGACCCTTATCCAGAGGAGCAGAGACCCTCATCCAGAGGAGCAGAGACCCACATCCAGAGGAACAGAGACCCTCATCCACAGGAGCAGAGACCCTCATCCAGAGGAACAGAGACCCTCATCCAGAGGAACAGAGACCCTCATCCAGAGGAGCAGAGATCCTCCTCCAGAGGAGTAGAGACCCTCATCCAGAGGAGCAGAGACCCTCTCGCAGAGGAGCTGAGACCCACATCCAGAGGAACAGAGACCCTTATCCAGAGGAGCAGAGATCCTCCTCCAGAGGAGTAGAGACCCTCATCCAGAGGAGCAGAGACCCTCTCGCAGAGGAGCTGAGACCCACATCCAGAGGAACAGAGACCCTTATCCAGAGGAGCAGAGTCCCTCTTCCAGAGGAGCGGAGACCCTCATCCAGAGGAGCAGAGACTCTCATCCAGAGGAGCGGAGAACCTCATCCAGATGAGCGGAGACCCTCACCCAGAGGAGCAGAGACCCTCTCTCAGAGGAGCAGCGACCCTCTCACAGAGGAGCAGACACCCTCATCTAGACTAGCAGAGACCCTCATCCAGAGGAGCAGAGACCCTCAATCAGTGGAGCAGAGACCATTAACCAGAGGACCAGAGACCAGAGGAGGAGAGACCCTCATCCAGAGGAGCGGAGACCCTCATCCAGAGGAGCAGAAACCCTCATTCAGAGGAGGAGCAGAGACCCTCTCTCAGAGGAGCAGAGACCCTCATCAAGAGAAGCGGAGACCCTCATCTAGAAGAGAAGAGACCCTCATCCAGAGAAGCGGAGACCCTCATCCAGAGGAGCAGAAACCCTCATCCAGAGGAGCAAAGACCCTCATAAAGAGGAGCTGAGACCCTCATCCAGAGGAAAAGAGACCCTCCCCAGAGGAGCAGAGACCCTCATCCAGAGGAGCAAGCAGAGACCCTCATCCAGAGGAGGAGCAGAGACTCTCATCCAGAGGAGCAGAGACCCTCTCTCAGTGAAGCAGAGACCCTCATCCAGAGGAGAAGAGACCCTCATCCAGAGGAGCAGAGGCCATCAGCCAGAGGAGCACAGACCCTCATCCAGAGGAGCAGAGACCCTCATTCAGAGGAGCAGATACCCTCATTCAGAGGAGCGGAGACCCTCATCCAGAGGATCAGAGACCCTCATCCAGAGGAGCAGAGACCCTCATCCAGAGGAGCAGAGGCACTCATCCAGAGAAGGAGCAGAAACCCTCATCCAGAGGAGCAGAGACCCTCATCCGGGAGAGCAGAGACCCTCATCCAGGAGAGCAGAGACCCTCATCCAGGAGAGCAGAGACCCTCATCCACAGGAGCAGAGACCCCCATCCAGAGGAGCAGAGACCCTCATCCAGAGGAGCACAGACCCTCATCCAGAGGAGCACAAACCCTCATCCAGAGGAACAGAGACCCTCATTCAGAGGAGCAGAGACCTTCATGCAGAGGAGCAGAGACCCTCATCCAGAGGAGCAGAGACCCTCATCCAGAGGAACAGAGACCCTCACCCAGAGGAACAGAGACCCTCACCCAGAGGAACAGAGACCCTCATCCAGAGGAGCAGAGACCCTCTCTCAGAGGAGCAGAGACCCAGATCCAGAGGAGCAGAGACACTCATCCAGAGGAGCAGAGACCCACATCCAGAGGAACAGAGACCCTCATCCAGAGGAGCAGAGACCCTCATCCAGAGGAACAGAGACCCTCTCGCAGAGGAGCTGAGACCCACATCCAGAAGAACAGAGACCCTCATCCAGAGGAGCAGAGTCCCTCTTCCAGAGGAGCAGAGACCCTCATCCAGAGGAGCAGAGACCCTCATCCAGAGGAGCGGAGAACCTCATCCAGATGAGCGGAGACCCTCACCCAGAGGAGCAGAGACCGTCTCTCAGAGGAGCAGCGACCCTCTCACAGAGGAGCAGACACCCTCATCTAGAGGAGCAGAGACCCTCATCCAGAGGAAGAACAGAGACCCTCAATCAGTGGAGCAGAGACCATTAACCAGAGGACAAGAGACCAGAGGAGGAGAGACCCTCATCCAGAGGAGCGGAGACCGTCTCTCAGAGGAGCAGCGACCCTCTCTACAGAGGAGCAGACACCCTCATCTGGAGGAGCAGAGACCCTCATCCAGAGGAAGAACAGAGACCCTCATCCAGAGGAGCAGAGACCCTCTCTCAGAGGAGCAGAGACCCAGATCCAGAGGAGCAGAGACACTCATCCAGAGGAGCAGAGACCCTCTCTCAGAGGAGCAGAGACCCACATCCAGAGGAACAGAGACCCTCATCCAGAGGAGCAGAGACCCTCATCCAGAGGAACAGAGACCCTCTTGCAGAGGAGCTGAGACCCACATCCAGAAGAACAGAGACCCTCATCCAGAGGAGCAGAGTCCCTCTTCCAGAGGAGCAGAGACCCTCATCCAGAGGAGCAGAGACCCTCATCCAGAGGAGCGGAGAACCTCATCCAGACGAGCGGAGACCCTCACCCAGAGGAGCAGAGACCGGCTCTCAGAGGAGCAGCGACCCTCTCACAGAGGAGCAGACACCCTCATCTAGAGGAGCAGAGACCCTCATCCAGAGGAAGAACAGAGACCCTCAATCAGTGGAGCAGAGACCATTAACCAGAGGACAAGAGACCAGAGGAGGAGAGACCCTCATCCAGAGGAGCGGAGACCGTCTCTCAGAGGAGCAGCGACCCTCTCACAGAGGAGCAGACACCCTCATCTGGAGGAGCAGAGACCCTCATCCAGAGGAAGAACAGAGACCCTCAATCAGTGGAGCAGAGACCATTAACCAGAGGACAAGAGACCAGAGGAGGAGAGACCCTCATCCAGAGGAGCGGAGACCCTCATCCAGAGGAGCAGAAACCCTCATTCAGAGGAGGAGCAGAGACCCACATCCAGGAGAGCAGAGACCCTCTCTCAGAGGAGCAGAGACCCTCATCAAGAGAAGCGGAGACCCTCATCTAGAAGAGAAGAGACCCTCATCCAGAGAAGCGGAGACCCTCATCCAGAGGAGCAGAAACCCTCATCCAGAGGAGAAGAGACCCTCATAAAGAGGAGCTGAGACCCTCATCCAGAGGAAAAGAGACCCCCCCAGAGGAGCAGAGACCCTCATCCAGAGGAGCAGAGGCACTCATCCAGAGGAGGAACAGAAACCCTCATCCAGAGGAGCAGAGACCCTCATCCGGGAGAGCAGAGACCCTCATCCAGGAGAGCAGAGACCCTCATCCAGGAGAGCAGAGACCCTCATCCATAGGAGCACAGACCCCCATCCAGAGGAGCAGAGACCCTCATCCAGAGGAGCACAGACCCTCATCCAGAGGAGCACAGACCCTCATCCAGAGGAACAGAGACCCTCATTCAGAGGAGCAGATACCTTCATTCAGAGGAGCAGAGACCCTCATCCAGAGGAGCAGAGACCCTCATCCAGAGGAGCGGAGACCCTCATTCAGAGGAGCAGAGGCCCTCAGCCAGAGGAGCACAGACCCTCATCCAGAGGAGCACAAACCATTATCCAGAGGAACAGAGACCCACATTCAGAGGAGCAGAGACCCTCATCCAGAGGAACAGAGACCCTCATCCAGAGGAAGTACAGAGACCCTCTCCAGAGTAGGAACAGAGACCCTCATCCAGAGGAGCAGAGACCCTCATCCAGAAGAGAAGAGGCCCTCATCCAGAGGAGGAACAGAGACCCTCATCCAGAGGAGCAGAGGCCGTCATCCAGAGGAACAAAGACCCTCATTCAGAGAAGCAGAGACTTTCATTCAGAGGAGCGGAGACCCTCATCCAGAGGAACAGAGACCCTCATCCAGAGGAAAAGAGACCCTCATTCAGAGGAAGAACAGAGACCCTCTCCAGAGGAGGAACAGAGATCCTCATCCAGAGGAGCAGAGACCCTCATCCAGAGGAGCAGAGGCCCTCACCCAGAGGAGCAGAGGCAATCATCCAGAGGAGGACCAGAAACCCTCATCCAGAGGAGCAGAGACCCTCATCCGGGACAGCAGAGACCCTCATACATGAGAGCAGAGACCCTCATCCAGAGGAGCAGAGACCCTCATCCACAGGAGCAGAGACCCTCATCCAGAGGAGCACAGACCATCATCCAGAGGAGCACAGACCCTCATCCAGAGGAACAGAGACGCTCATTCAGAGGAGCAGAGACCTTCATTCAGAGGAGCAGAGACCCTCATCCAGAGGAGCAGAGACCCTCATCCAGAGGAACAGAGACCCTCATCCAGAGGAGCGGAGACCCTCATCCAGAGGAGCGGAGGCCCTCAGCCAGAGGAGCACAGACCCTCATCCAGAGGAGCACAGACCCTCATCCAGAGGAACAGAGATCCTCATTCAGAGGAGCAGAGACCTTCATTCAGAGGAGCAGAGACCCTCATCCAGAGGAGCAGAGACCTAAATCCAGAGGAGCAGAGACCCTCATCCAGAGGAGCAGAGACCCTCTCTCAGAGGAGCAGAGACCCACATCCAGAGGAACAGAGACCCTCATCCAGAGGAGCAGAGACCCTCATCCAGAGCAACAGAGACCCTCATCCATAGGAACAGAGACCCTCCTCCAGAGGAGCAGAGATCCTCCTCCAGAGGAGCAGAGACCCTCATCCAGAGGAGCAGAGACCCTCTCGCAGAGGAGCTGAGACCCACATCCAGAGGAACAGAGACCCTTATCCAGAGGAGCAGAGTCCCTCTTCCAGAGGAGCGAAGACCCTCATCCAGAGGAGCAGAGACTCTCATCCAGAGGAGCGGAGAACCTCATCCAGATGAGCGGAGACCCTCACCCAGAGGAGCAGAGACCCTCTCTCAGAGGAGCAGCGACCCTCTCACAGAGGAGCAGAAACCCTCATCTAGACTAGCAGAGACCCTCATCCAGAGGAGCAGAGACCCTCATCCAGAGGAGCAGAGACCCTCATCCAGAGGAAGAACAGAGACCCTCAATCAGTGGAGCAGAGACCATTAACCAGAGGACCAGAGACCAGAGGAGGAGAGACCCTCATCCAGAGGAGCGGAGACCCTCATCCAGAGGAGCAGAAACCCTCATTCAGAGGAGCAGAGGCCCTCAGCCAGAGGAGCACAGACCCTCATCCAGAGGAGCACAAACCATTATCCAGAGGAACAGAGACCCACATTCAGAGGAGCAGAGACCCTCATCCAGAGGAACAGAGACCCTCATCCAGAGGAAGTACAGAGACCCTCTCCAGAGGAGGAACAGAGACCCTCATCCAGAGGAGCAGAGACCCTCATCCAGAAGAGAAGAGGCCCTCATCCAGAGGAGGAACAGAGACCCTCATCCAGAGGAGCAGAGGCCGTCATCCAGAGGAACAAAGACCCTCATTCAGAGAAGCAGAGACTTTCATTCAGAGGAGCGGAGACCCTCATCCAGAGGAACAGAGACCCTCATCCAGAGGAACAGAGACCCTCATTCAGAGGAAGAACAGAGACCCTCTCCAGAGGAGGAACAGAGATCCTCATCCAGAGGAGCAGAGACCCTCATCCAGAGGAGCAGAGGCCCTCATCCAGAGGAGGAACAGAGACCCTCATCCAGAGGAGGAACAGAGACCCTCATCCAGAGGAGCAGAGACCCTCATTCAAAGGAGCGCATACCCTCATCCAGAGGAACAGGAACCCTCATTCAGAGGAGCAGAGACCCACATCCAGGAGAGCCCTCTCTCAGATGAGCAGAGACCCTCATCCAGAGGAGCGGAGACCCTCATCCAGAAGAGAAGAGACCCTCATCCAGAGAAGCGGAGACCCTCATCCAGAGGAGCAGACACCCTCATCCAGAGGAGCAGAGACCCTCATAAAGAGGAGCTGAGACCCTCACTCAGAGGAAAAGAGACCCCCCTCAGAGGAGCAGAGACCCTTATCCAGAGGAGCAGAGACCCTCATCCAGAGGAGGAGCAGAGACCCTCATCCAGAGGAGCAGAGACCCTCTCTCAGAGGAGCAGAGACCCTCATCCAGAGGAGAAGAGATCCTCATCTAGAGGAGCAGAGGCCCTCATCCAGAGGAGCACAGACCCTCATCCAGAGGAGCAGAGACCCTCATCCAGGAGAGCAGAGACCATCATCCACAGGAGCAGAGACCCTCATCCAGAGGAGCACAGACCCTCATCCAGAGGAGCACAGACCCTCATCCAGAGGAGCACAGACCCTCATCCAGAGGAACAGAGACCCTCATTCAGAGGAGCAGAGACCTTCATTCAGAGGAGCAGAGACCCTCATCCAGAGGAGCAGAGACCCTCATCCAGAGGAGCAGAGACCCTCATACAGAGGAGCAGAGGCCCTCATCCAGAGGAGGAACAGAGACCCTCACCCAGAGGAGCAGAGGCAATCATCCAGAGGAGGACCAGAAACCCTCATCCAGAGGAGCAGAGACCCTCATCCGGGACAGCAGAGACCCTCATCCATGAGAGCAGAGACCCTCATCCAGAGGAGCAGAGACCCTCATCCACAGGAGCAGAGACCCTCATCCAGAGGAGCACAGACCATCATCCAGAGGAGCACAGACCCTCATCCAGAGGAACAGAGACCCTCATTCAGAGGAGCAGAGACCTTCATTCAGAGGAGCAGAGACCCTCATCCAGAGGAGCAGAGACCCTCATCCAGAGGAACAGAGACCCTCATCCAGAGGAGCGGAGACCCTCATCCAGAGGAGCAGAGGCCTTCAGCCAGAGGAGCACAGACCCTCATCCAGAGGAGCACAGACCCTCATCCAGAGGAACAGAGACCCTCATCCACAGGAGCAGAGACCCTCATCCAGAGGAGCACAGACCCTCATCCAGAGGAGCACATACCCTCATCCAGAGGAGCACAGACCCTCATCCAGAGGAACAGAGATCCTCATTCAGAGGAGCAGAGACCTTCATTCAGAGGAGCAGAGACCCTCATCCAGAGGAGCAGAGACCTAAATCCAGAGGAGCAGAGACCCTCATCCAGAGGAGCAGAGACCCTCTCTCAGAGGAGCAGAGACCCACATCCAGAGGAACAGAGACCCTCATCCAGAGGAGCAGAGACCCTCATCCAGAGAAACAGAGAACCTCATCCATAGGAACAGAGACCCTCCTCCAGAGGAGCAGAGATCCTCCTCCAGAGGAGCAGAGACCCTCATCCAGAGGAGCAGAGACCCTCTCGCAGAGGAGCTGAGACCCACATCCAGAGGAACAGAGACCCTTATCCAGAGGAGCAGAGTCCCTCTTCCAGAGGAGCGGAGACCCTCATCCAGAGGAGCAGAGACTCTCATCCAGAGGAGCGGAGAACCTCATCCAGATGAGCGGAGACCCTCACCCAGAGGAGCAGAGACCCTCTCTCAGAGGAGCAGCGACCCTCTCACAGAGGAGCAGACACCCTCATCTAGACTAGTAGAGACCCTCATCCAGAGGAGCAGAGACTCTCATCCAGAGGAGCAGAGACCCTCATCCAGAGGAAGAACAGAGACCCTCAATCAGTGGAGCAGAGACCATTAACCAGAGGACCAGAGACCAGAGGAGGAGAGACCCTCATCCAGAGGAGCGGAGACCCTCATCCAGAGGAGCAGAAACCCTCATCCAGAGGAGCACAGACCCTCATCCAGAGGAGCACAGACCCTCATCCAGAGGAGCACAGACCCTCATCCAGAGGAACAGAGACCCTCATTCAGAGGAGCAGAGACCTTCATTCAGAGGAGCAGAGACCCTCATCCAGAGGAGCAGAGACTCTCATCCAGAGGAGCAGAGACCCTCATACAGAGGAGCAGAGGCCCTCATCCAGAGGAGGAACAGAGACCCTCACCCAGAGGAGCAGAGGCAATCATCCAGAGGAGGACCAGAAACCCTCATCCAGAGGAGCAGAGACCCTCATCCGGGACAGCAGAGACCCTCATCCATGAGAGCAGAGACCCTCATCCAGAGGAGCAGAGACCCTCATCCACAGGAGCAGAGACCCTCATCCAGAGGAGCACAGACCATCATCCAGAGGAGCACAGACCCTCATCCAGAGGAACAGAGACCCTCATTCAGAGGAGCAGAGACCTTCATTCAGAGGAGCAGAGACCCTCATCCAGAGGAGCAGAGACCCTCATCCAGAGGAACAGAGACCCTCATCCAGAGGAGCGGAGACCCTCATCCAGAGGAGCAGAGGCCCTCAGCCAGAGGAGCACAGACCCTCATCCAGAGGAGCACAGACCCTCATCCAGAGGAACAGAGACCCTCATCCACAGGAGCAGAGACCCTCATCCAGAGGAGCACAGACCCTCATCCAGAGGAGCACAGACCCTCATCCAGAGGAGCACAGACCCTCATCCAGAGGAACAGAGATCCTCATTCAGAGGAGCAGAGACCTTCATTCAGAGGAGCAGAGACCCTCATCCAGAGGAGCAGAGACCTAAATCCAGAGGAGCAGAGACCCTCATCCAGAGGAGCAGAGACCCTCTCTCAGAGGAGCAGAGACCCACATCCAGAGGAACAGAGACCCTCATCCAGAGGAGCAGAGACCCTCATCCAGAGGAACAGAGACCCTCATCCATAGGAACAGAGACCCTCATCCAGAGGAGCAGAGATCCTCCTCCAGTGGAGCAGAGACCCTCATCCAGAGGAGCAGAGACCCTCTCGCAGAGGAGCTGAGACCCACATCCAGAGGAACAGAGACCCTTATCCAGAGGAGCAGAGTCCCTCTTCCAGAGGAGCGGAGACCCTCATCCAGAGGAGCAGAGACTCTCATCCAGAGGTGCGGAGAACCTCATCCAGATAAGCGGAGACCCTCACCCAGAGGAGCAGAGACCCTCTCTCAGAGGAGCAGCGACCCTCTCACAGAGGAGCAGACACCCTCATCTAGACTAGCAGAGACCCTCATCCAGAGGAACAGAGACCCTCATCCAGAGGAGCAGAGACCCTCATCCAGAGGAAGAACAGAGACCCTCAATCAGTGGAGCAGAGACCATTAACCAGAGGACCAGAGACCAGAGGAGGAGAGACCCTCATCCAGAGGAGCGGAGACCCTCATCCACAGGAGCAGAGACCCTCATCCAGAGGAGCAGAGACCCTCATCCAGAGGAGCAGAGGCCCTCAGCCAGAGGAGCACAGACCCTCATCCAGAGGAGCAGGGACCCTCATCCAGAGGAACAGAGACCCTCATCCAGAGGAGCAGAGGCCCTCAGCCAGAGGAGCACAGACCCTCATCCAGAGGAGCACAGACCCTCATCCAGAGGAACAGAGACCCTCATCCACAGGAGCAGAGACCCTCATCCAGAGGAGCACAGACCCTCATCCAGAGGAGCACAGACCCTCATCCAGAGGAGCACAGACCCTCATCCAGAGGAACAGAGATCCTCATTCAGAGGAGCAGAGACCTTCATTCAGAGGAGCAGAGACCCTCATCCAGAGGAGCAGAGACCTAAATCCAGAGGAGCAGAGACCCTCATCCAGAGGAGCAGAGACCCTCTCTCAGAGGAGCAGAGACCCACATCCAGAGGAACAGAGACCCTCATCCAGAGGAGCAGAGACCCTCATCCAGAGGAACAGAGACACTCATCCATAGGAACAGAGACCCTCATCCAGAGGAGCAGAGATCCTCCTCCAGAGGAGCAGAGACCCTCATCCAGAGGAGCAGAGACCCTCTCGCAGAGGAGCTGAGACCCACATCCAGAGGAACAGAGACCCTTATCCAGAGGAGCAGAGTCCCTCTTCCAGAGGAGCAGAGACCCTCATCCAGAGGAGCAGAGACTCTCATCCAGAGGAGCGGAGAACCTCATCCAGATGAGCGGAGACCCTCACCCAGAGGAGCAGAGACCATCTCTCAGAGGAGCAGCGACCCTCTCACAGAGGAGCAGACACCCTCATCTAGACTAGCAGAGACCCTCATCCAGAGGAGCAGAGACCCTCATCCAGAGGAGCAGAGACCCTCATCCAGAGGAAGAACAGAGACCCTCAATCAGTGGAGCAGAGACCATTAACCAGAGGACCAGAGACCAGAGGAGGAGAGACCCTCATCCAGAGGAGCGGAGACCCTCATCCAGAGGAGCAGAAACCCTCATTCAGAGGAGCAGAGACCCTCATCCAGAGGAGCAGAGGCCCTCAGCCAGAGGAGCACAGACCCTCATCCAGAGGAGCACAGACCCTCATCCAGAGGAACAGAGACCCTCATCCACAGGAGCAGAGACCCTCATCCAGAGGAACAGAGACCCTCATCCAGAGGAGCGGAGACCCTCATCCAGAGGAGCAGAGGCCCTCAGCCAGAGGAGCACAGACCCTCATCCAGAGGAGCACAGACCCTCATCGAGAGGAACAGAGACCCTCATCCACAGGAGCAGAGACCCTCATCCAGAGGAGCACAGACCCTCATCCAGAGGAGCACAGACCCTCATCCAGAGGAGCACAGACCCTCATCCAGAGGAACAGAGACCCTCATTCAGAGGAGCAGAGACCTTCATTCAGAGGAGCATAGACCCTCATCCAGAGGAGCAGAGACCCTCATCCAGAGGAGCAGAGACCTAAATCCAGAGGAGCAGAGACCCTCATCCAGAGGAGCAGAGACCCTCTCTCAGAGGAGCAGAGACCCACATCCAGAGGAACAGAGACCCTCATCCAGAGGAGCAGAGACCCTCATCCAGAGGAACAGAGACCCTCATCCATAGGAACAGAGACCCTCATCCAGAGGAGCAGAGATCCTCCTCCAGAGGAGCAGAGACCCTCATCCAGAGGAGCAGAGACCCTCTCGCAGAGGAGCTGAGACCCACATCCAGAGGAACAGAGACCCTTATCCAGAGGAGCAGAGTCCCTCTTCCAGAGGAGCGGAGACCCTCATCCAGAGGAGCAGAGACTCTCATCCAGAGGAGCAGAGAACCTCATCCAGATGAGCGGAGACCCTCACCCAGAGGAGCAGAGACCCTCTCTCAGAGGAGCAGCGACCCTCTCACAGAGGAGCAGACACCCTCATCTAGAGGAGCAGAGACCCTCATCCAGAGGAGCAGAGACCCTCATCCAGAGGAGCAGAGACCCTCATCCAGAGGAAGAACAGAGACCCTCAATCAGTGGAGCAGAGACCATTAACCAGAGGACCAGAGACCAGAGGAGGAGAGACCCTCATCCAGAGGAGCGGAGACCCTCATCCAGAGGAGCAGAAACCCTCATTCAGAGGAGGAGCAGAGACCCACATCCAGGAGAGCAGAGACCCTCTCTCAGAGGAGCAGAGACCCTCATCAAGAGAAGCGGAGACCCTCATCTAGAAGAGAAGAGACCCTCATCCAGAGAAGCGGAGACCCTCATCCAGAGGAGCAGAAACCCTCATCCAGAGGAGCAGAGACCCTCATAAAGAGGAGCTGAGACCCTCATCCAGAGGAAAAGAGACCCCCCAGAGGAGCAGAGACCCTCATCCAGAGGAGCAGAGACCCTCATCCAGAGGAGGAGAAGAGACTCTCATCCAGAGGAGCAGAGACCCTCTCGCAGAGGAGCTGAGACCCACATCCAGAGGAACAGAGACCCTTATCCAGAGGAGCAGAGTCACTCTTCCAGAGGAGCGGAGACCCTCATCCAGAGGAGCAGAGACTCTCATCCAGAGGAGCGGAGAACCTCATCCAGATGAGCGGAGACCCTCACCCAGATGAGCAGAGACCCTCTCTCAGAGGAGCAGCGACCCTCTCACAGAGGAGCAGACACCCTCATCTAGACTAGCAGAGACCCTCATCCAGAGGAGCAGAGACCCTCATCCAGAGGAGCAGAGACCCTCATCCAGAGGAAGAACAGAGACCCTCAATCAGTGGAGCAGAGACCATTAACCAGAGGACCAGAGACCAGAGGAGGAGAGACCCTCATCCAGAGGAGCGGAGACCCTCATCCAGAGGAGCAGAAACCCTCATTCAGAGGAGCAGAGACCCTCATCCAGAGGAGCACAGACCCTCATCCAGAGGAGCACAGACCCTCATCCAGAGGAACAGAGACCCTCATCCACAGGAGCAGAGACCCTCATCCAGAGGAACAGAGACCCTCATCCAGAGGAGCGGAGACCCTCATCCAGAGGAGCAGAGGCCCTCAGCCAGAGGAGCACAGACCCTCATCCAGAGGAGCACAGACCCTCATCGAGAGGAACAGAGACCCTCATCCACAGGAGCAGAGACCCTCATCCAGAGGAGCACAGACCCTCATCCAGAGGAGCACAGACCCTCATCCAGAGGAGCACAGACCCTCATCCAGAGGAACAGAGACCCTCATTCAGAGGAGCAGAGAACTTCATTCATAGGAGCAGAGACCCTCATCCAGAGGAGCAGAGAACCTCATCCAGAGGAGCAGAGACCTAAATCCAGAGGAGCAGAGACCCTCATCCAGAGGAGCAGAGACCCTCTCTCAGAGGAGCAGAGACCCACATCCAGAGGAACAGAGACCCTCATCCAGAGGAGCAGAGACCCTCATCCAGAGGAACAGAGACCCTCATCCATAGGAACAGAGACCCTCATCCAGAGGAGCAGAGATCCTCCTCCAGAGGAGCAGAGACCCTCATCCAGAGGAGCAGAGACCCTCTCGCAGAGGAGCTGAGACCCACATCCAGAGGAACAGAGACCCTTATCCAGAGGAGCAGAGTCCCTCTTCCAGAGGAGCGGAGACCCTCATCCAGAGGAGCAGAGACTCTCATCCAGAGGAGCAGAGAACCTCATCCAGATGAGCGGAGACCCTCGCCCAGAGGAGCAGAGACCCTCTCTCAGAGGAGCAGCGACCCTCTCACAGAGGAGCAGACACCCTCATCTAGAGGAGCAGAGACCCTCATCCAGAGGAGCAGAGACCCTCATCCAGAGGAAGAACAGAGACCCTCAATCAGTGGAGCAGAGACCATTAACCAGAGGACCAGAGACCAGAGGAGGAGAGACCCTCATCCAGAGGAGCGGAGACCCTCATCCAGAGGAGCAGAAACCCTCATTCAGAGGAGGAGCAGAGACCCACATCCAGGAGAGCAGAGACCCTCTCTCAGAGGAGCAGAGACCCTCATCAAGAGAAGCGGAGACCCTCATCTAGAAGAGAAGAGACCCTCATCCAGAGAAGCGGAGACCCTCATCCAGAGGAGCAGAAACCCTCATCCAGAGGAGCAGAGATCCTCATAAAGAGGAGCTGAGACCCTCATCCAGAGGAAAAGAGACCCCCCAGAGGAGCAGAGACCCTCATCCAGAGGAGCAGAGACCCTCATCCAGAGGAGGAGAAGAGACTCTCATCCAGAGGAGCAGAGACCCTCTCTCAGCGAAGCAGAGACCCTCATCCAGAGGAGAAGAGACCCTCATCCAGAGGAGCAGAGGCCATCAGCCAGAGGAGCACAGACCCTCATCCAGAGGAGCAGAGACCCTCATTCAGAGGAGCAGAGACCCTCATTCAGAGGAGCGGAGACCCTCATCCAGAGGATCAGAGACCCTCATCCAGAGGAGCAGAGACCCTCATCCAGAGGAGCAGAGGCACTCATCCAGAGGAGGAGCAGAAACCCTCATCCAGAGGAGCAGAGACCCTCATCCGGGAGAGCAGAGACCCTCATCCAGGAGAGCAGAGACCCGCATCCAGGAGAGCAGAGACCCTCATCCACAGGAGCAGAGACCCCCATCCAGAGGAGCAGAGACCCTCATCCAGAGGAGCACAGACCCTCATCCAGAGGAGCACAGACCCTCATCCAGATGAACAGAGACCCTCATTCAGAGGAGCAGATACCTTCATTCAGAGGAGCAGAGACCCTCATCCAGAGGAGCAGAGACCCTCATCCAGAGGAACAGAGACCCTCATCCAGAGGAGCGGAGACCCTCATTCAGAGGAGCAGAGGCCCTCAGCCAGAGGAGCACAGACCCTCATCCAGAGGAGCACAAACCATTATCCAGAGGAACAGAGACCCACATTCAGAGGAGCAGAGACCCTCATCCAGAGGAACAGAGACCCTCATCCAGAGGAAGTACAGAGACCCTCTCCAGAGGAGGAACAGAGACCCTCATCCAGAGGAGCAGAGACCCTCATCCAGAAGAGAAGAGGCCCTCATCCAGAGGAGGAACAGAGACCCTCATCCAGAGGAGCAGAGGCCGTCATCCAGAGGAACAAAGACCCTCATTCAGAGAAGCAGAGACTTTCATTCAGAGGAGCGGAGACCCTCATCCAGAGGAACAGAGACCCTCATCCAGAGGAAAAGAGACCCTCATTCAGAGGAAGAACAGAGACCCTCTCCAGAGGAGGAACAGAGATCCTCATCCAGAGGAGCAGAGACCCTCATCCAGAGGAGCAGAGGCCCTCATCCAGAGGAGGAACAGAGACCCTCATCCAGAGGAGGAACAGAGACCCTCATCCAGAGGAGCAGAGACCCTCATTCAAAGGAGCGCATACCCTCATCCAGAGGAACAGGAACCCTCATTCAGAGGAGCAGAGACCCACATCCAGGAGAGCCCTCTCTCAGATGAGCAGAGACCTTCATCCAGAGGAGCGGAGACCCTCATCCAGAAGAGAAGAGACCCTCATCCAGAGAAGCGGAGACCCTCATCCAGAGGAGCAGAAACCCTCATCCAGAGGAGCAGAGACCCTCATAAAGAGGAGCTGAGACCCTCACTCAGAGGAAAAGAGACCCCCCTCAGAGGAGCAGAGACCCTTATCCAGAGGAGCAGAGACCCTCATCCAGAGGAGGAGCAGAGACCCTCATCCAGAGGAGCAGAGACCCTCTCTCAGAGGAGCAGAGACCCTCATCCAGAGGAGAAGAGATCCTCATCCAGAGGAGCAGAGGCCCTCATCCAGAGGAGGAACAGAGACCCTCACCCAGAGGAGCAGAGGCAATCATCCAGAGGAGGACCAGAAACCCTCATCCAGAGGAGCAGAGACCCTCATCCGGGACAGCAGAGACCCTCATCCATGAGAGCAGAGACCCTCATCCAGAGGAGCAGAGACCCTCATCCACAGGAGCAGAGACCCTCATCCAGAGGAGCACAGACCATCATCCAGAGGAGCACAGACCCTCATCCAGAGGAACAGAGACCCTCATTCAGAGGAGCAGAGACCTTCATTCAGAGGAGCAGAGACCCTCATCCAGAGGAGCAGAGACCCTCATCCAGAGGAACAGAGACCCTCATCCAGAGGAGCGGAGACCCTCATCCAGAGGAGCAGAGGCCCTCAGCCAGAGGAGCACAGACCCTCATCCAGAGGAGCACAGACCCTCATCCAGAGGAACAGAGACCCTCATCCACAGGAGCAGAGACCCTCATCCAGAGGAGCACAGACCCTCATCCAGAGGAGCACAGACCCTCATCCAGAGGAGCACAGACCCTCATCCAGAGGAACAGAGATCCTCATTCAGAGGAGCAGAGACCTTCATTCAGAGGAGCAGAGACCCTCATCCAGAGGAGCAGAGACCTAAATCCAGAGGAGCAGAGACCCTCATCCAGAGGAGCAGAGACCCTCTCTCAGAGGAGCAGAGACCCACATCCAGAGGAACAGAGACCCTCATCCAGAGGAGCAGAGACCCTCATCCAGAGGAACAGAGACCCTCATCCATAGGAACAGAGACCCTCCTCCAGAGGAGCAGAGATCCTCCTCCAGAGGAGCAGAGACCCTCATCCAGAGGAGCAGAGACCCTCTCGCAGAGGAGCTGAGACCCACATCCAGAGGAACAGAGACCCTTATCCAGAGGAGCAGAGTCCCTCTTCCAGAGGAGCCGGAGACCCTCATCCAGAGGAGCAGAGACTCTCATCCAGAGGAGCGGAGAACCTCATCCAGATGAGCGGAGACCCTCACCCAGAGGAGCAGAGACCCTCTCTCAGAGGAGCAGCGACCCTCTCACAGAGGAGCAGACACCCTCATCTAGACTAGCAGAGACCCTCATCCAGAGGAGCAGAGACCCTCATCCAGAGGAGCAGAGACCCTCATCCAGAGGAAGAACAGAGACCCTCAATCAGTGGAGCAGAGACCATTAACCAGAGGACCAGAGACCAGAGGAGGAGAGACCCTCATCCAGAGGAGCGGAGACCCTCATCCAGAGGAGCAGAAACCCTCATTCAGAGGAGCAGAGGCCCTCAGCCAGAGGAGCACAGACCCTCATCCAGAGGAGCAAAAACCATTATCCAGAGGAACAGAGACCCACATTCAGAGGAGCAGAGACCCTCATCCAGAGGAACAGAGACCCTCATCCAGAGGAAGTACAGAGACCCTCTCCAGAGGAGGAACAGAGACCCTCATCCAGAGGAGCAGAGACCCTCATCCAGAAGAGAAGAGGCCCTCATCCAGAGGAGGAACAGAGACCCTCATCCAGAGGAGCAGAGGCCGTAATCCAGAGGAACAAAGACCCTCATTCAGAGAAGCAGAGACTTTCATTCAGAGGAGCGGAGACCCTCATCCAGAGGAACAGAGACCCTCATCCAGAGGAACAGAGACCCTCATTCAGAGGAAGAACAGAGACCCTCTCCAGAGGAGGAACAGAGATCCTCATCCAGAGGAGCAGAGACCCTCATCCAGAGGAGCAGAGGCCCTCATCCAGAGGAGGAACAGAGACCCTCATCCAGAGGAGGAACAGAGACCCTCATCCAGAAGAGCAGAGACCCTCATTCAAAGGAGCAGAGACCCTCATCCATAGGAGCAGAGACCCTCATCCAGAGGAAGAACAGAGACCCTCAATCAGTGGAGCAGAGACCATTAACCAGAGGACCAGAGACCAGAGGAGGAGAGACCCTTATCCAGAGGAGCGGAGACCCTCATCCAGAGGAGCAGAAACCCTCATTCAGAGGAGCAGAGACCCTCATCCAGAGGAGCAGAGGCCCTCAGCCAGAGGAGCACAGACCCTCATCCAGAGGAGCACAGACCCTCATCCAGAGGAACAGAGACCCTCATCCACAGGAGCAGAGACCCTCATCCAGAGGAACAGAGACCCTCATCCAGAGGAGCGGAGACCCTCATCCAGAGGAGCAGAGGCCCTCAGCCAGAGGAGCACAGACCCTCATCCAGAGGAGCACAGACCCTCATCGAGAGGAACAGAGACCCTCATCCACAGGAGCAGAGACCCTCATCCAGAGGAGCACAGACCCTCATCCAGAGGAGCACAGACCCTCATCCAGAGGAGCACAGACCCTCATCCAGAGGAACAGAGACCCTCATTCAGAGGAGCAGAGACCTTCATTCAGAGGAGCAGAGACCCTCATCCAGAGGAGCAGAGACCCTCATCCAGAGGAGCAGAGACCTAAATCCAGAGGAGCAGAGACCCTCTCTCAGAGGAGCAGAGACCCACATCCAGAGGAACAGAGACCCTCATCCAGAGGAGCAGAGACCCTCATCCAGAGGAACAGAGACCCTCATCCATAGGAACAGAGACCCTCATCCAGAGGAGCAAAGATCCTCCTCCAGAGGAGCAGAGACCCTCATCCAGAGGAGCAGAGACCCTCTCGCAGAGGAGCTGAGACCCACATCCAGAGGAACAGAGACCCTTATCCAGAGGAGCAGAGTCCCTCTTCCAGAGGAGCGGAGACTCTCATCCAGAGGAGCAGAGAACCTCATCCAGATGAGCGGAGACCCTCACCCAGAGGAGCAGAGACCCTCTCTCAGAGGAGCAGCGACCCTCTCACAGAGGAGCAGACACCCTCATCTAGAGGAGCAGAGACCCTCATCCAGAGGAGCAGAGACCCTCATCCAGAGGAGCAGAGACCCTCATCCAGAGGAAGAACAGAGACCCTCAATCAGTGGAGCAGAGACCATTAACCAGAGGACCAGAGACCAGAGGAGGAGAGACCCTCATCCAGAGGAGCGGAGACCCTCATCCAGAGGAGCAGAAACCCTCATTCAGAGGAGGAGCAGAGACCCACATCCAGGAGAGCAGAGACCCTCTCTCAGAGGAGCAGAGACCCTCATCAAGAGAAGCGGAGACCCTCATCTAGAAGAGAAGAGACCCTCATCCAGAGAAGCGGAGACCCTCATCCAGAGGTGCAGAAACCCTCATCCAGAGGAGCAGAGACCCTCATAAAGAGGAGCTGAGACCCTCATCCAGAGGAAAAGAGACCCCCCCCAGAGGAGCAGAGACCCTCATCCAGAGGAGCAGAGACCCTCATCCAGAGGAGGAGAAGAGACTCTCATCCAGAGGAGCAGAGACCCTCTCGCAGAGGAGCTGAGACCCACATCCAGAGGAACAGAGACCCTTATCCAGAGGAGCAGAGTCACTCTTCCAGAGGAGCGGAGACCCTCATCCAGAGGAGCAGAGACTCTCATCCAGAGGAGCGGAGAACCTCATCCAGATGAGCGGAGACCCTCACCCAGAGGAGCAGAGACCCTCTCTCAGAGGAGCAGCGACCCTCTCACAGAGGAGCAGACACCCTCATGTAGACTAGCAGAGACCCTAATCCAGAGGAGCAGAGACCCTCATCCAGAGGAGCAGAGACCCTCATCCAGAGGAAGAACAGAGACCCTCAATCAGTGGAGCAGAGACCATTAACCAGAGGACCAGAGACCAGAGGAGGAGAGACCCTCATCCAGAGGAGCGGAGACCCTCATCCAGAGGAGCAGAAACCCTCATTCAGAGGAGCAGAGACCCTCATCCAGAGGAGCAGAGGCCCTCAGCCAGAGGAGCACAGACCCTCATCCAGAGGAGCACAGACCCTCATCCAGAGGAACAGAGACCCTCATCCACAGGAGCAGAGACCCTCATCCAGAGGAACAGAGACCCTCATCCAGAGGAGCGGAGACCCTCATCCAGAGGAGCAGAGGCCCTCAGCCAGAGGAGCACAGACCCTCATCCAGAGGAGCACAGACCCTCATCGAGAGGAACAGAGACCCTCATCCACACGAGCAGAGACCCTCATCCAGAGGAGCACAGACCCTCATCCAGAGGAGCACAGACCCTCATCCAGAGGAGCACAGACCCTCATCCAGAGGAACAGAGACCCTCATTCAGAGGAGCAGAGAACTTCATTCAGAGGAGCAGAGACCCTCATCCAGAGGAGCAGAGACCCTCATCCAGAGGAGCAGAGACCTAAATCCAGAGGAACAGAGACCCTCATCCAGAGGAGCAGAGACCCTCTCTCAGAGGAGCAGAGACCCACATCCAGAGGAACAGAGACCCTCATCCAGAGGAGCAGAGACCCTCATCCAGAGGAACAGAGACCCTCATCCATAGGAACAGAGACCCTCATCCAGAGGAGCAGAGATCCTCCTCCAGAGGAGCAGAGACCCTCATCCAGAGGAGCAGAGACCCTCTCGCAGAGGAGCTGAGACCCACATCCAGAGGAACAGAGACCCTTATCCAGAGGAGCAGAGTCCCTCTTCCAGAGGAGCGGAGACCCTCATCCAGAGGAGCAGAGACTCTCATCCAGAGGAGCAGAGAACCTCATCCAGATGAGCGGAGACCCTCGCCTAGAGGAGCAGAGACCCTCTCTCAGAGGAGCAGCGACCCTCTCACAGAGGAGCAGACACCCTCATCTAGAGGAGCAGAGACCCTCATCCAGAGGAGCAGAGACCCTCATCCAGAGGAAGAACAGAGACCCTCAATCAGTGGAGCAGAGACCATTAACCAGAGGACCAGAGACCAGAGGAGGAGAGACCCTCATCCAGAGGAGCGGAGACCCTCATCCAGAGGAGCAGAAACCCTCATTCAGAGGAGGAGCAGAGACCCACATCCAGGAGAGCAGAGACCCTCTCTCAGAGGAGCAGAGACCCTCATCAAGAGAAGCGGAGACCCTCATCTAGAAGAGAAGAGACCCTCATCCAGAGAAGCGGAGACCCTCATCCAGAGGAGCAGAAACCCTCATCCAGAGGAGCAGAGATCCTCATAAAGAGGAGCTGAGACCCTCATCCAGAGGAAAAGAGACCCCCCAGAGGAGCAGAGACCCTCATCCAGAGGAGCAGAGACCCTCATCCAGAGGAGGAGAAGAGACTCTCATCCAGAGGAGCAGAGACCCTCTCTCAGCGAAGCAGAGACCCTCATCCAGAGGAGAAGAGACCCTCATCCAGAGGAGCAGAGGCCATCAGCCAGAGGAGCACAGACCCTCATCCAGAGGAGCAGAGACCCTCATTCAGAGGAGCAGAGACCCTCATTCAGAGGAGCGGAGACCCTCATCCAGAGGATCAGAGACCCTCATCCAGAGGAGCAGAGACCCTCATCCAGAGGAGCAGAGGCACTCATCCAGAGGAGGAGCAGAAACCCTCATCCAGAGGAGCAGAGACCCTCATCCGGGAGAGCAGAGACCCTCATCCAGGAGAGCAGAGACCCTCATCCAGGAGAGCAGAGACCCTCATCCACAGGAGCAGAGACCCCCATCCAGAGGAGCAGAGACCCTCATCCAGAGGAGCACAGACCCTCATCCAGAGGAGCACAGACCCTCATCCAGATGAACAGAGACCCTCATTCAGAGGAGCAGATACCTTCATTCAGAGGAGCGGAGACCCTCATTCAGAGGAGCAGAGGCCCTCAGCCAGAGGAGCACAGACCCTCATCCAGAGGAGCACAAACCATTATCCAGAGGAACAGAGACCCACATTCAGAGGAGCAGAGACCCTCATCCAGAGGAACAGAGACCCTCATCCAGAGGAAGTACAGAGACCCTCTCCAGAGGAGGAACAGAGACCCTCATCCAGAGGAGCAGAGACCCTCATCCAGAAGAGAAGAGGCCCTCATCTAGAGGAGGAACAGAGACCCTCATCCAGAGGAGCAGAGGCCGTCATCCAGAGGAACAAAGACCCTCATTCAGAGAAGCAGAGACTTTCATTCAGAGGAGCGGAGACCCTCATCCAGAGGAACAGAGACCCTCATCCAGAGGAAAAGAGACCCTCATTCAGAGGAAGAACAGAGACCCTCTCCAGAGGAGGAACAGAGATCCTCATCCAGAGGAGCAGAGACCCTCATCCAGAGGAGCAGAGGCCCTCATCCAGAGGAGGAACAGAGACCCTCATCCAGAGGAGGAACAGAGACCCTCATCCAGAGGAGCAGAGACCCTCATTCAAAGGAGCGCATACCCTCATCCAGAGGAACAGGAACCCTCATTCAGAGGAGCAGAGACCCACATCCAGGAGAGCCCTCTCTCAGATGAGCAGAGACCCTCATCCAGACGAGCGGAGACCCTCATCCAGAAGAGAAGAGACCCTCATCCAGAGAAGCGGAGACCCTCATCCAGAGGAGCAGAAACCCTCATCCAGAGGAGCAGAGACCCTCATAAAGAGGAGCTGAGACCCTCACTCAGAGGAAAAGAGACCCCCCCTCAGAGGAGCAGAGACCCTTATCCAGAGGAGCAGAGACCCTCATAAAGAGGAGCTGAGACCCTCACTCAGAGGAAAAGAGACCCCCCCTCAGAGGAGCAGAGACCCTCATCCAGAGGAGGAGCAGAGACCCTCATCCAGAGGAGCAGAGACCCTCTCTCAGAGGAGCAGAGACCCTCATCCAGAGGAGAAGAGATCCTCATCCAGAGGAGCAGAGGCCCTCAGCCAGAGGAGCACAGACCCTCATCCAGAGGAGCAGAGACCATCATCCACAGGAGCAGAGACCCTCATCCAGAGGAGCACAGACCCTCATCCAGAGGAGCACAGACCCTCATCCAGAGGAGCACAGACCCTCATCCAGAGGAACAGAGACCCTCATTCAGAGGAGCAGAGACCTTCATTCAGAGGAGCAGAGACCCTCATCCAGAGGAGCAGAGACCCTCATCCAGAGGAGCAGAGACCCTCATACAGAGGAGCAGAGGCCCTCATCCAGAGGAGGAACAGAGACCCTCACCCAGAGGAGCAGAGGCAATCATCCAGAGGAGGACCAGAAACCCTCATCCAGAGGAGCAGAGACCCTCATCCGGGACAGCAGAGACCCTCATCCATGAGAGCAGAGACCCTCATCCAGAGGAGCAGAGACCCTCATCCACAGGAGCAGAGACCCTCATCCAGAGGAGCACAGACCATCATCCAGAGGAGCACAGACCCTCATCCAGAGGAACAGAGACCCTCATTCAGAGGAGCAGAGACCTTCATTCAGAGGAGCAGAGACCCTCATCCAGAGGAGCAGAGACCCTCATCCAGAGGAACAGAGACCCTCATCCAGAGGAGTGGAGACCCTCATCCAGAGGAGCAGAGGCCCTCAGCCAGAGGAGCACAGACCCTCATCCAGAGGAGCACAGACCCTCATCCAGAGGAACAGAGACCCTCATCCACAGGAGCAGAGACCCTCATCCAGAGGAGCACAGACCCTCATCCAGAGGAGCACAGACCCTCATCCAGAGGAGCACAGACCCTCATCCAGAGGAACAGAGATCCTCATTCAGAGGAGCAGAGACCTTCATTCAGAGGAGCAGAGACCCTCATCCAGAGGAGCAGAGACCTAAATCCAGAGGAGCAGAGACCCTCATCCAGAGGAGCAGAGACCCTCTCTCAGAGGAGCAGAGACCCACATCCAGAGGAACAGAGACCCTCATCCAGAGGAGCAGAGACCCTCATCCAGAGGAACAGAGACCCTCATCCATAGGAACAGAGACCCTCCTCCAGAGGAGCAGAGATCCTCCTCCAGAGGAGCAGAGACCCTCATCCAGAGGAGCAGAGACCCTCTCGCAGAGGAGCTGAGACCCACATCCAGAGGAACAGAGACCCTTATCCAGAGGAGCAGAGTCCCTCTTCCAGAGGAGCGGAGACCCTCATCCAGAGGAGCAGAGACTCTCATCCAGAGGAGCGGAGAACCTCATCCAGATGAGCGGAGACCCTCACCCAGAGGAGCAGAGACCCTCTCTCAGAGGAGCAGCGACCCTCTCACAGAGGAGCAGACACCCTCATCTAGACTAGCAGAGACCCTCATCCAGAGGAGCAGAGACCCTCATCCAGAGGAGCAGAGACCCTCATCCAGAGGAAGAACAGAGACCCTCAATCAGTGGAGCAGAGACCATTAACCAGAGGACCAGAGACCAGAGGAGGAGAGACCCTCATCCAGAGGAGCGGAGACCCTCATCCAGAGGAGCAGAAACCCTCATTCAGAGGAGCAGAGGCCCTCAGCCAGAGGAGCACAGACCCTCATCCAGAGGAGCACAAACCATTATCCAGAGGAACAGAGACCCACATTCAGAGGAGCAGAGACCCTCATCCAGAGGAACAGAGACCCTCATCCAGAGGAAGTACAGAGACCCTCTCCAGAGGAGGAACAGAGACCCTCATCCAGAGGAGCAGAGACCCTCATCCAGAAGAGAAGAGGCCCTCATCCAGAGGAGGAACAGAGACCCTCATCCAGAGGAGCAGAGGCCGTCATCCAGAGGAACAAAGACCCTCATTCAGAGAAGCAGAGACTTTCATTCAGAGGAGCGGAGACCCTCATCCAGAGGAACAGAGACCCTCATCCAGAGGAACAGAGACCCTCATTCAGAGGAAGAACAGAGACCCTCTCCAGAGGAGGAACAGAGATCCTCATCCAGAGGAGCAGAGACCCTCATCCAGAGGAGCAGAGGCCCTCATCCAGAGGAGGAACAGAGACCCTCATCCAGAGGAGGAACAGAGACCCTCATCCAGAGGAGCAGAGACCCTCATTCAAAGGAGCGCATACCCTCATCCAGAGGAACAGGAACCCTCATTCAGAGGAGCAGAGACCCACATCCAGGAGAGCCCTCTCTCAGATGAGCAGAGACCCTCATCCAGAGGAGCGGAGACCCTCATCCAGAAGAGAAGAGACCCTCATCCAGAGAAGCGGAGACCCTCATCCAGAGGAGCAGAAACCCTCATCCAGAGGAGCAGAGACCCTCATAAAGAGGAGCTGAGACCCTCACTCAGAGGAAAAGAGACCCCCCTCAGAGGAGCAGAGACCCTTATCCAGAGGAGCAGAGACCCTCATCCAGAGGAGGAGCAGAGACCCTCATCCAGAGGAGCAGAGACCCTCTCTCAGAGGAGCAGAGACCCTCATCCAGAGGAGAAGAGATCCTCATCCAGGAGAGCAGAGACCATCATCCACAGGAGCAGAGACCCTCATCCAGAGGAGCACAGACCCTCATCCAGAGGAGCACAGACCCTCATCCAGAGGAGCACAGACCCTCATCCAGAGGAACAGAGACGCTCATTCAGAGGAGCAGAGACCTTCATTCAGAGGAGCAGAGACCCTCATCCAGAGGAGCAGAGACCCTCATCCAGAGGAGCAGAGACCCTCATACAGAGGAGCAGAGGCCCTCATCCAGAGGAGGAACAGAGACCCTCACCCAGAGGAGCAGAGGCAATCATCCAGAGGAGGACCAGAAACCCTCATCCAGAGGAGCAGAGACCCTCATCCGGGACAGCAGAGACCCTCATCCATGAGAGCAGAGACCCTCATCCAGAGGAGCAGAGACCCTCATCCACAGGAGCAGAGACCCTCATCCAGAGGAGCACAGACCATCATCCAGAGGAGCACAGACCCTAATCCAGAGGAACAGAGACCCTCATTCAGAGGAGCAGAGACCTTCATTCAGAGGAGCAGAGACCCTCATCCAGAGGAGCAGAGACCCTCATCCAGAGGAACAGAGACCCTCATCCAGAGGAGCGGAGACCCTCATCCAGAGGAGCAGAGGCCCTCAGCCAGAGGAGCACAGACCCTGATCCAGAGGAGCACAGACCCTCATCCAGAGGAACAGAGACCCTCATCCACAGGAGCAGAGACCCTCATCCAGAGGAGCACAGACCCTCATCCAGAGGAGCACAGACCCTCATCCAGAGGAGCACAGACCCTCATCCAGAGGAACAGAGATCCTCATTCAGAGGAGCAGAGACCTTCATTCAGAGGAGCAGAGACCCTCATCCAGAGGAGCAGAGACCTAAATCCAGAGGAGCAGAGACCCTCATCCAGAGGAGCAGAGACCCTCTCTCAGAGGAGCAGAGACCCACATCCAGAGGAACAGAGACCCTTATCCAGAGGAGCAGAGTCCCTCTTCCAGAGGAGCGGAGACCCTCATCCAGAGGAGCAGAGACTCTCATCCAGAGGAGCGGAGAACCTCATCCAGATGAGCGGAGACCCTCACCCAGAGGAGCAGAGACCCTCTCTCAGAGGAGCAGCGACCCTCTCACAGAGGAGCAGACACCCTCATCTAGACTAGCAGAGACCCTCATCCAGAGGAGCAGAGACCCTCATCCAGAGGAGCAGAGACCCTCATCCAGAGGAAGAACAGAGACCCTCAATCAGTGGAGCAGAGACCATTAACCAGAGGACCAGAGACCAGAGGAGGAGAGACCCTCATCCAGAGGAGCAGAGACCCTCATCCAGAGGAGCAGAAACCCTCATCCAGAGGAGCACAGACCCTCATCCAGAGGAGCACAGACCCTCATCCAGAGGAGCACAGACCCTCATCCAGAGGAACAGAGACCCTCATTCAGAGGAGCAGAGACCTTCATTCAGAGGAGCAGAGACCCTCATCCAGAGGAGCAGAGACCCTCATCCAGAGGAGCAGTGACCCTCATACAGAGGAGCAGAGGCCCTCATCCAGAGGAGGAACAGAGACCCTCACCCAGAGGAGCAGAGGCAATCATCCAGAGGAGGACCAGAAACCCTCATCCAGAGGAGCAGAGACCCTCATCCGGGACAGCAGAGACCCTCATCCATGAGAGCAGAGACCCTCATCCAGAGGAGCAGAGACCCTCATCCACAGGAGCAGAGACCCTCATCCAGAGGAGCACATACCATCATCCAGAGGAGCACAGACCCTCATCCAGAGGAACAGAGACCCTCATTCAGAGGAGCAGAGACCTTCATTCAGAGGAGCAGAGACCCTCATCCAGAGGAGCAGAGACCCTCATCCAGAGGAACAGAGACCCTCATCCAGAGGAGCGGAGACCCTCATCCAGAGGAGCAGAGGCCCTCAGCCAGAGGAGGACAGACCCTCATCCAGAGGAGCACAGACCCTCATCCAGAGGAACAGAGACCCTCATCCACAGGAGCAGAGACCCTCATCCAGAGGAGCACAGACCCTCATCCAGAGGAGCACAGACCCTCATCCAGAGGAGCACAGACCCTCATCCAGAGGAACAGAGATCCTCATTCAGAGTAGCAGAGACCTTCATTCAGAGGAGCAGAGACCCTCATCCAGAGGAGCAGAGACCTAAATCCAGAGGAGCAGAGACCCTCATCCAGAGGAGCAGAGACCCTCTCTCAGAGGAGCAGAGACCCACATCCAGAGGAACAGAGACCCTCATCCAGAGGAGCAGAGACCCTCATCCAGAGGAACAGAGACCCTCATCCATAGGAACAGAGACCCTCATCCAGAGGAGCAGAGATCCTCCTCCAGAGGAGCAGAGACCCTCTCGCAGAGGAGCTGAGACCCACATCCAGAGGAACAGAGACCCTTATCCAGAGGAGCAGAGTCCCTCTTCCAGAGGAGCGGAGACCCTCATCCAGAGGAGCAGAGACTCTCATCCAGAGGAGCGGAGAACCTCATCCAGATGAGCGGAGACCCTCACCCAGAGGAGCAGAGACCCTCTCTCAGAGGAGCAGCGACCCTCTCACAGAGGAGCAGACACCCTCATCTAGACTAGCAGAGACCCTCATCCAGAGGAGCAGAGACCCTCATCCAGAGGAGCAGAGACCCTCATCCAGAGGAAGAACAGAGACCCTCAATCAGTGGAGCAGAGACCATTAACCAGAGGACCAGAGACCAGAGGAGGAGAGACCCTCATCCAGAGGAGCGGAGACCCTCATCCAGAGGAGCAGAAACCCTCATTCAGAGGAGCAGAGACCCTCATCCAGAGGAGCAGAGGCCCTCAGCCAGAGGAGCACAGACCCTCATCCAGAGGAGCACAGACCCTCATCCAGAGGAACAGAGACCCTCATCCACAGGAGCAGAGACCCTCATCCAGAGGAACAGAGACCCTCATCCAGAGGAGCGGAGACCCTCATCCAGAGGAGCAGAGGCCCTCAGCCAGAGGAGCACAGACCCTCATCCAGAGGAACAGAGACCCTCATCCACAGGAGCAGAGACCCTCATCCAGAGGAACAGAGACCCTCATCCAGAGGAGCGGAGACCCTCATCCAGAGGAGCAGAGGCCCTCAGCCAGAGGAGCACAGACCCTCATCCAGAGGAGCACAGACCCTCATCGAGAGGAACAGAGACCCTCATCCACAGGAGCAGAGACCCTCATCCAGAGGAGCACAGACCCTCATCCAGAGGAGCACAGACCCTCATCCAGAGGAGCACAGACCCTCATCCAGAGGAGCACAGACCCTCATCCAGAGGAACAGAGACCCTCATTCAGAGGAGCAGAGACCTTCATTCAGAGGAGCAGAGACCCTCATCCAGAGGAGCAGAGACCCTCATCCAGAGGAGCAGAGACCTAAATCCAGAGGAGCAGAGACCCTCATCCAGAGGAGCAGAGACCCTCTCTCAGAGGAGCAGAGACCCACATCCAGAGGAACAGAGACCCTCATCCAGAGGAGCAGAGACCCTCAGCCAGAGGAACAGAGACCCTCATCCATAGGAACAGAGACCCTCATCCAGAGGAGCAGAGATCCTCCCCCAGAGGAGCAGAGACCCTCATCCAGAGGAGCAGAGACCCTCTCGCAGAGGAGCTGAGACCCACATCCAGAGGAACAGAGACCCTTATCCAGAGGAGCAGAGTCCCTCTTCCAGAGGAGCAGAGACCCTCATCCAGAGGAGCAGAGACTCTCATCCAGAGGAGCAGAGAACCTCATCCAGATGAGCGGAGACCCTCACCCAGAGGAGCAGAGACCCTCTCTCAGAGGAGCAGCGACCCTCTCACAGAGGAGCAGACACCCTCATCTAGAGGAGCAGAGACCCTCATCCAGAGGAGCAGAGACCCTCATCCAGAGGAGCAGAGACCCTCATCCAGAGGAAGAACAGAGACCCTCAATCAGTGGAGCAGAGACCATTAACCAGAGGACCAGAGACCAGAGGAGGAGAGACCCTCATCCAGAGGAGCGGAGACCCTCATCCAGAGGAGCAGAAACCCTCATTCAGAGGAGGAGCAGAGACCCACATCCAGGAGAGCAGAGACCCTCTCTCAGAGGAGCAGAGACCCTCATCAAGAGAAGCGGAGACCCTCATCTAGAAGAGAAGAGACCCTCATCCAGAGAAGCGGAGACCCTCATCCAGAGTAGCAGAAACCCTCATCCAGAGGAGCAGAGACCCTCATAAAGAGGAGCTGAGACCCTCATCCAGAGGAAAAGAGACCCCCCCCAGAGGAGCAGAGACCCTCATCCAGAGGAGCAGAGACCCTCATCCAGAGGAGGAGAAGAGACTCTCATCCAGAGGAGCAGAGACCCTCTCGCAGAGGAGCTGAGACCCACATCCAGAGGAACAGAGACCCTTATCCAGAGGAGCAGAGTCACTCTTCCAGAGGAGCGGAGACCCTCATCCAGAGGAGCAGAACTCTCATCCAGAGGAGCGGAGAACCTCATCCAGATGAGCGGTGACCCTCACCCAGAGGAGCAGAGACCCTCTCTCAGAGGAGCAGCGACCCTCTCACAGAGGAGCAGACACCCTCATCTAGACTAGCAGATACCCTCATCCAGAGGAGCAGAGACCCTCATCCAGAGGAGCAGAGACCCTCATCCAGAGGAAGAACAGAGACCCTCAATCAGTGGAGCAGAGACCATTAACCAGAGGACCAGAGACCAGAGGAGGAGAGACCCTCATCCAGAGGAGCAGAAACCCTCATTCAGAGGAGCAGAGACCCTCATCCAGAGGAGCAGAGGCCCTCAGCCAGAGGAGCACAGACCCTCATCCAGAGGAGCACAGACCCTCATCCAGAGGAACAGAGACCCTCATCCACAGGAGCAGAGACCCTCATCCAGAGGAACAGAGACACTCATCCAGAGGAGCGGAGACCCTCATCCAGAGGAGCAGAGGCCCTCAGCCAGAGGAGCACAGACCCTCATCCAGAGGAGCACAGACCCTCATCGAGAGGAACAGAGACCCTCATCCACAGGAGCAGAGACCCTCATCCAGAGGAGCACAGACCCTCATCCAGAGGAGCACAGACCCTCATCCAGAGGAGCACAGACCCTCATCCAGAGGAACAGAGACCCTCATTCAGAGGAGCAGAGAACTTCATTCAGAGGAGCAGAGACCCTCATCCAGAGGAGCAGAGACCCTCATCCAGAGGAGCAGAGACCTAAATCCAGAGGAGCAGAGACTCTCATCCAGAGGAGCAGAGACCCTCTCTCAGAGGAGCAGAGACCCACAACCAGAGGAACAGAGACCCTCATCCAGAGGAGCAGAGACCCTCATCCAGAGGAACAGAGACCCTCATCCATAGGAACAGAGACCCTCATCCAGAGGAGCAGAGATCCTCCTCCAGAGGAGCAGAGACCCTCATCCAGAGGAGCAGAGACCCTCTCGCAGAGGAGCTGAGACCCACATCCAGAGGAACAGAGACCCTTATCCAGAGGAGCAGAGTCCCTCTTCCAGAGGAGCGGAGACCCTCATCCAGAGGAGCAGAGACTCTCATCCAGAGGAGCAGAGAACCTCATCCAGATGAGCGGAGACCCTCGCCCAGACGAGCAGAGACCCTCTCTCAGAGGAGCAGCGACCCTCTCACAGAGGAGCAGACACCCTCATCTAGAGGAGCAGAGACCCTCATCCAGAGGAGCAGAGACCCTCATCCAGAGGAAGAACAGAGACCCTCAATCAGTGGAGCAGAGACCATTAACCAGAGGACCAGAGACCAGAGGAGGAGAGACCCTCATCCAGAGGAGCGGAGACCCTCATCCAGAGGAGCAGAAACCCTCATTCAGAGGAGGAGCAGAGACCCACATCCAGGAGAGCAGAGACCCTCTCTCAGAGGAGCAGAGACCCTCATCAAGAGAAGCGGAGACCCTCATCTAGAAGAGAAGAGACCCTCATCCAGAGAAGCGGAGACCCTCATCCAGAGGAGCAGAAACCCTCATCCAGAGGAGCAGAGATCCTCATAAAGAGGAGCTGAGACCCTCATCCAGAGGAAAAGAGACCCCCCCAGAGGAGCAGAGACCCTCATTCAGAGGAGCAGAGACCCTCATCCAGAGGAGGAGAAGAGACTCTCATCCAGAGGAGCAGAGACCCTCTCTCAGCGAAGCAGAGACCCTCATCCAGAGGAGAAGAGACCCTCATCCAGAGGAGCAGAGGCCATCAGCCAGAGGAGCACAGACCCTCATCCAGAGGAGCAGAGACCCTCATTCAGAGGAGCAGAGACCCTCATTCAGAGGAGCGGAGACCCTCATCCAGAGGATCAGAGACCCTCATCCAGAGGAGCAGAGACCCTCATCCAGAGGAGCAGAGGCACTCATCCAGAGGAGGAGCAGAAACCCTCATCCAGAGGAGCAGAGACCCTCATCCGGGAGAGCAGAGACCCTCATCCAGGAGAGCAGAGACCCTCATCCAGGAGAGCAGAGACCCTCATCCACAGGAGCAGAGACCCCCATCCAGAGGAGCAGAGACCCTCATCCAGAGGAGCACAGACCCTCATCCAGAGGAGCACAGACCCTCATCCAGAGGAACAGAGACCCTCATTCAGAGGAGCAGAGACCTTCAATCAGAGGAGCAGAGACCCTCATCCAGAGGAGCAGAGACCCTCATCCAGAGGAACAGAGACCCTCATCCAGAGGAGCGGAGACCCTCATTCAGAGGAGCAGAGGCCCTCAGCCAGAGGAGCACATACCCTCATCCAGAGGAGCACAAACCATTATCCAGAGGAACAGAGACCCTCATTCAGAGGAGCAGAGACCCTCATCCAGAGAAACAGAGAACCTCATCCAGAGGAAGTACAGAGACCCTCTCCAGAGTAGGAACAGAGACCCTCATCCAGAGGAGCAGAGACCCTCATCCAGAAGAGAAGAGGCCCTCATCCAGAGGAGGAACAGAGACCCTCATCCAGAGGAGCAGAGACCCCCATTCAGAGGAGCGGAGACCCTCATCCAGAGGAACAGAGACCCTCATTCAGAGGAACAGAGAAACTCATCCAGAGGAAGAACAGAGACCCTCTCCAGAGGAGGAACAGAGATCCTCATCCAGAGGAGCAGAGACCCTCATCCAGAGGAGCAGAGGCCCTCATCCAGAGGAGGAACAGAGACCCTCATCCAGAGGAGGAACAGCGACCCTCATCCAGAAGAGCAGGGACCCTCATCCAGGAGAGCAGAGACCCTCATCCAGGAGAGCAGAGACCCTCATCCAGGAGAGCAGAGACCCTCATCTAGAGGAGCAGAGAACCTCATCCAGAGGAGCAGAAACCCTTATCCAGAGGAGCAAAGACCCTCATCCAGAGGAGCAGAGACCCTCATCCAGAGGAGCAGAGACCCTCATCCAGAGGAGCACAGACCCTCATCCAGAGGAGCACAGACCCTCATCCAGAGGAACAGAGACCCTCATTCAGAGGAGCAGAGACCCTCATTCAGAGGAGCAGATACCCTCATCCAGAGGAGCGGAGACCCTCATCCAAAGGAGCGGAGACCCTCATCCAGAGGAACAGAGACCCTCATCCAGAGGAAGAACAGAGACCCTCTCCAGAGGAGGAACAGAGACCCTCATCCAGAGGAGCAGAGACCCTCATCCAGAAGAGAAGAGACCCTCATCCAGAGAAGCGGAGACCCTCATCCAGAGGAGCAGAGGCCCTCATCCAGAGAAGTAGAGACCCTCATCCAGAGGAACGGAGACCCTCATCCAGAGGAGCAGAGACCCTCAATCAGAGGAGCCGAGATCCTCATCCGGAGGAACAGAGACCCTCATCCAGAGGATCAGAGACCCTCATCCAGAGGATCAGAGACCCTAAGACAGAGGATCAGACACCCTCAGGCAAAGGAGGAACAGACACCCTCAGACAGAGGAGGAACAGAGACCCTCAGACAGAGGAGGAACAGAGACCCTCAGACAGAGGAGGAGCAGAGACCCTCATCCAGAGGAGCAGAGACCCTCATCCAGAGGGGCAGGGGTCCTCATCCAGAGCAGCAGAGACCCTCGTCCAGAGGAGCAGAGACCCTCATCCAGAAGAGCAGAGACCCTCATCCAGGAGAGTAGAGACCCTCATCCAGGAGAGCGGAGACCCTCATCCAGAGGAGCATAGACCCTCTCTCAGAGGAGCAGAGACCCTCATCCAGAGGAGCAGAGACCATCACCCAGAGGAGCAGAGACCATCAACCAGAGGAGCAGAGACCCTCATCTAGAAGAGCAGAGACCCTCATCCAGAGGAGCAGAGACCCTCATCCAGAGGAGCAGATACCCTCATCTAGAAGAGCAGAGACCCTCATCCAGAGAAGCAGAGACCATCATCCAGAGGAGCGGAGACCCTCATCCAGAGGAGCAGAGACCCTCATCCAGAGGAGCAAAGACCCTCATCCAGGAGAGCAGAGACCCTCATCCAGAGGAGCAGAGACCCTCATCCAGAGGAGCGGAGACCCTCATCCAGAGTAGCATAGACCCTCTCTCAGAGGAGCAGAGACCCTCATCCAGAGGAGCAGAGACCATCACCCAGAGGAGCAGAGACCATCAACCAGAGGAGCAGAGACCCTCATCTAGAAGAGCAGAGACCCTCATCCAGAGGAGCAGAGACCCTCATCCAGAGGAGCAGAGACCCTCATCTAGAGGAGCAGAGACCCTCATCCAGAGAAGCAGAGACCATCACCCAGAGGAGCAGAGACCCTCATCCAGAGGAGCAGAGACCCTCATTCAGAGGAGCAGAGACCCTCATTCAGAGGAGCGGAGACCCTCATTCAGAGGAGCGGAGACCCTCATCCTGAGGAGCGGAGACCGTCATCCAGAGGAGTAGAAACCCTCATCCAGAGGATCAGAGACACTCATCCAGAGGGGCAGAGACCCTCTCTCAGAGGAGCAGAGACCCTCATCTAGAGGAGCAGAGCCCCCCCGCACCCACCCAGGAGCAGAGACCCTCTCTCAGAGGAGCAGAGACCCTCATCCAGAGGGGCAGAGACCCTCATCCAGAGGGGCAGAGACCCTCATCAAGTGGAAGAGGTGTGGCGCAGCGGCCAGGGTGTCTGACTCCGGACCACGGGGTTCACGGTTCTATCCCTGGTGCCGGCAGCAGATTAGCCCAGCACCATGTATTGTATTGTTGTATTGTAATTGCATTTATATAGTGCTTACTACCCCTGACGAGGCGTCGAAGCGCATGTGACTCTGGGCAATAGCTCGCTTAATCTTCCCGACGGCCCCCAGCGCCGGGACACCTCTCCGGAAGTAGTTGTGCACATTACAAATGCTGATATTTCATTTTCATTTCATCCAGAGGAACAGAGACCCTCATCCAGCAGAACAGAGACCCTCATCCAGTGGAACAGAGACCCTCATCTAGAGGAGGAATAGAGACCCTCATCCAGAGGAGAAATAGAGACCCTTATCCAGAGGAGCAGAGTCCCTCATCCAGATGAGGAATAGAGACCCTCATCCAGAGGAGTAATAGAGACCCTCATTCAGAGGAGGAATAGAGACCCTCATCCAGAGGAGCAGAGACCCTCTCTCAGAGGAGCAGAGACCCTCATCCAGAGGAGCAGAGACCCTCACCCAGAGGAACAGAGACCCTCATCCAGGAGAGCAGAGACCCTCATCCAGAGGAGCGGAGAGCCTCATCCAGAGGAGCACAGACCCTCATCCAGAGGAGCAGAGGCCCTCATCCAGAGGAGCGGAGACCCTCATCCAGCAGAACAGAGACCCTCATCCAGCAGAACAGAGACCCTCATCCAGAGGAGGAATAGAGACCCTCATC
This sequence comes from Calotriton arnoldi, assembly GCA_963921515.1. Classification (NCBI taxonomy): domain Eukaryota; kingdom Metazoa; phylum Chordata; class Amphibia; order Caudata; family Salamandridae; genus Calotriton; species Calotriton arnoldi. The sequence goes on from CAWUFW010016091.1 coordinate 158,018, forward strand.
CAGAGGAGAAATAGAGACCCTCATCCAGAGGAGCAGAGACCATCGTCCAGAGGAGGAATAGAGACCCTCATACAGAGGAGGAATAGAGACCCTCATCCAGAGGAGGAATAGAGACCCTCATCCAGAGGAGCAGAGACCATCTCTCAGAGTAGCAGAGACCCTCATCCAGAGGAGCAGAGACCCTCATTCAGGGGAGTAGAGACCCTCATCCAGAGGAGCGGAGACCCTCATCCAGCAGAACAGAGACCCTCATCCAGCAGAACAGAGACCCTCATCCAGAGGAGAAATAGAGACCCTCATCCAGAGGAGCAGAGTCCATTATCCAGAGGAGGAATAGAGACCCTCATCCAGAGGAGGAATAGAGACCCTCATCCAGAGGAGGAATAGAGACCCTCATCCAGAGAAGCAGAGACCCTCATCCAGAGGAGCAGAGACCCTCTCTCAGAGGAGCAGAGACCCTCATCCAGAGGAGCAGAGACCCTCTCTCAGAGGAGCAGAGACCCTCATTCAGAGGAGCAAAGACCCTCATCTAGAGGATCAGAGACCCTCATCCAGAGAAGCATAGACCCTCTCTCAGAGGAGCAGAGACCCTCATCCAGAGGAGCATAGACCCTCTCTCAGAGGAGCAGAGAGCCTCATCCAGAGGAGCAGAGACCCTCATCTAGAGGAGGATAGACCCTCTCTCAGAGGAGCAGAGACCCTCATCCAGAGGAGCATAGACCCTCTCTTAGAGGAGCAGAGACCCTCATTCAGAGGAGCAAAGACCCTCATCTAGAGGACCAGAGACCCTCATCCAGAGGAGCAGAGACCATCATCAGGAGCAGAGACCATAAACCAGAGGAGCAGAGACCCTCATCCAGAGCAGCAGAGAGCCTAATCCAGAGCAGCAGAGACCCTAATCCAGAGGAGCATAGACCCTCTCTCAGAGGAGCAGAGACCTTCATCCAGAGGAGCAGAGACCCTCATCCAGAGGAGCATAGACCCTTTCTCAGAGGAGCAGAGACCCTCATCCAGAGGAGCAGAGACCCTCATCCAGAGGAGAAACAGAGACCCTCTCTCAGAGGAGCAGAGACCCTCATCCAGAGGAGCATAGACCCTCTCTCATAGGAGCAGAGACCCTCATCCAGAGGAGCAGAGACCCTCATCCAGAGGAGCATAGACCCTCTCTCAGAGGAGCAGAGACCCTCATCCAGAGGAGCAGAGACCCTCTCTCAGAGGGGCAGAGACCCTCATTCAGAGGAGCAGAGACCCTCATCCAGAGGAGGATAGACCCTCTCTCAGAGGAGCAGAGACCCTCATCCAGAGGAGCATAGACCCTCTCTCAGAGGAGCAGAGACCCTCATTCAGAGGAGCAAAGACCCTCATCTACAGGACCAGAGACCCTCATCCAGAGGAGCAGAGACCATCATCAGGAGCAGAGACCATAAACCAGAGGAGCAGAGACCCTCATTTAGAGGAGCAGAGACCCTCATCCAGAGCAGCAGAGAGCCTAATCCAGAGCAGCAGAGACCCTAATCCAGAGGAGCATAGACCCTCTCTCAGAGGAGCAGAGACCTTCATCCAGAGGAGCAGAGACCCTCATCCAGAGGAGCATAGACCCTTTCTCAGAGGAGCAGAGACCCTCATCCAGAGGAGAAACAGAGACCCTCTCTCAGAGGAGCAGAGACCCTCATCCAGAGGAGCATAGACCCTCTCTCACAGGAGCAGAGACCCTCATCCAGAGGAGCAGAGACCCTCATCCAGAGGAGCATAGACCCTCTCTCAGAGGAGCAGAGACCCTCATCCAGAGGAGCAGAGACCCTCATTCAGAGGAGCAAAGACCCTCATCCAGAGGAGCAGAGACCCTCATCCAGAGGAGCATAGACCCTCTCTCACAGGAGCAGAGACCCTCATCCAGAGGAGCAGAGACCCTCATCCAGAGGAGCATTGACCCTCTCTCAGAGGAGCAGAGACCCTCATCCAGAGGAGCAGAGACCCTCTCTCAGGGGAGCAGAGACCCTCATTCAGAGGAGCAAACACCCTCATCTAGAGGAGCAGAGCCCCTCATCCAGAGGAGAAGAGACCCTCATCCAGAGGAGCAGAGACCCTCATCTAGAGGAGCAGAGACCCTCATCCAGAGGAGCACAGACCCTCATCCAGAGGAACAGGGACCCTCATTCAGTGGAGCAGAGACCCTCATTCAGAGGAGCAGAGACCCTCATCCAGAGGAGCCGAGACCCTCATCCAGAGGAGTGGAGACCCTCATCCAGAGGAGGAATAGAGACCCTCATCCAGAGGAGCAGAGACCCTGTCTCAAAGGAGCAGAGACCCTCATCCAGAGGAGCAGAGACCATCACACAGAGGAGCAGAGACCATCAACCAGAGGAGCAGAGACCCTCATCTAGAGGAGCAGAGACCCTCATCCAGAGCAGCAGAGACCCTCATCCAGAGCAGCAGAGACCCTAATCCAGAGGAGCAGAGACCCTAATCCAGAGGAACAGAGACCCTCATCCAGAGGATCAGAGACCCTCATCCAGAGGAGCAGAGACCTTCATCCAGAGGAGCGGAGACCCTCATCCAGAGGAGCAGAGATGCTCATCCAGAGGAGCGGAGACCCTCATCCAGAGGAGCGGAGACCCTCATCCAGAGGAGCGGAGACCCTCATCTAGAGCAGCAGAGACCCTCGTCCAGAGGAGCAGAGACCCTCATCCAAAGGAGGAACAGAGACCCTCATCCAGAGGAGAAGAGACCCTCATCCAGGGGAACAAAGACCCTAATCCAGAGGAGCAGAGACTCTTGTCTAGAGGAGAAGAGACCCTCATCCAGAGGAGCGGAGACCCTCATCCAGAGCAGCAGAGACCGTCACACAGAGGAGCAGAGACCATCAACCAGAGGAGCAGAGACCCTCATCTAGAGGAGCAGAGACCCTCATCCAGAGCAGCAGAGACCCTCATCTAGAGCAGCAGAGACCCTCGTCCAGAGGAGCAGAGACCCTCATCCAAAGGAGGAACAGAGACCCTCATCCAGAGGAGAAGAGACCCTCATCCAGGGGAACAAAGACCCTAATCCAGAGGAGCAGAGACTCTCATCTAGAGGAGAAGAGACCCTCATCCAGAGGAGCGGAGACCCTCATCCAGAGCAGCAGAGACCCTCATTCAGAGCAGCAGAGACCCTCATTCAGAGGAGCGGAGACCCTCATCCAGAGGAGCGGAGACCCTCATCCAGAGGAGCGGAGACCCTCATCCAGAGGAGGAATAGAGACCCTCATCCAGAGGAGCAGAGACCCTCTCTCAGAGGAGCAGAGACCCTCATCCAGAGGAGCAGAGACCGTCACACAGAGGAGCAGAGACCATCAACCAGAGGAGCAGAGACTCTCATCTAGAGGAGCAGAGACCCTCATCCAGAGCAGCAGAGACCCTCATCCAGAGGAACAGGGACCCTCATTCAGTGGAGCAGAGACCCTCATTCAGAGGAGCGGAGACCCTCATCCAGAGGAGCCGAGACCCTCATCCAGAGGAGCGGAGACCCTCATCCAGAGGATGAATAGAGACCCTCATCCAGAGGAGCAGAGACCCTCTCTCAAAGGAGCAGAGACTTGTAATGCACTGTGTATGGCACTTTACTTTATATATAATGTATGTCAAGGTAGTAATCATAACTTGTTTGCAATAACGCTTATCGCATATGTTATAGTAAGTCTATATCGATACTTGGATGCGACACCTTGCACATTTTGCACATTTTGCACAATGCACACTGCACTTTATTCCCTGTTCTTGTATGGGCACTCTACATGGATTACTTCCTTATACCTTTGGTGGCATTTTATATGCTTGAATGTTACTCTACAATGTGTATGGAGGTTGTGACATGTAGTTTTTTTTTTTCTTTTGGCACTTTGCACATTGCACTTTATCTTGTGCGACATTGATATTTCGCTGCACTGGTAGCAGTAGGTGTTGAGCTGGTTTCGTATGGCACTTTGCACATTGCATAATGCACTTTATTTTTTAAAGTACTGTGTAGATTGTACTACATACGATTTTACTTAGTGAGGTATTGAAGCATTGGAGTACTTTTGTATTGTGTCCCTCACAAAGTTGGTATTGTTACTATGTAAGTAAGCTGCGGGGTCTCCGAAGTATGCTGTATACTTAACTATTCTGGGATTAATATTGACAGAGGTGTCAGTGAGGAGAGGGGGAGGATGTGCTCTCGGTGCCCAACCAAGGCACCTTGTGGTTATTGGGAGGTGGTGGTGGTGAGGGAAGGGCAGCCTCACTCCACAGACAGTTTGGGGTGGATAGAAGGGTGGGGGGTAAGGGGGCAGCATTAGAAAAATGAGCGTATAAATAACAGGCAGACTAGGAATGGTGGCAAAGCAGAAAAGGACAGGGTCTCTGTTACTAAACAGGTTGAGTTGGTTTTATCGAGGGGCCGGATACAAGTAGAAGAAGGTTCCAAAAGAGCTGAAAAGGACAATATAAAGGTCCTCTTTGGAAAAAATTGTATAAAAAAATGACACAAGGGTTGAAGGTAGTTTCATGTAATGTAAATGGTTTCTTGAATGCACAAAAAAGAGGAGCAATGTTAAAATGGTTGGAATCCTTCTCCCCCAAGTGATTTTTTTGCAGGAGACACATCTCAAATCTAGTTCCCCCAACTTCACCCTTCCAAAGAAATACGCTCAAGCATATTTTGCCTCAGCCCAGGCGGCAGTGCGAGGAGTGGGTATTCTTCTATCTTCGGATCTAGATTGGGAGGTGGGTAAGGTGATTCGGGATGAGCGAGCTAGGTGGTTGTGGTTAGAAGTTGTAGTTAATGGGATAGCTTTAGTGCTGCTTAACTATTATGGCCCAATCACTGATGACTGTGTGGCTCTGGAACAGGCATACGATCTGTTGGTGGGTGCGCAGGGGTTGATAATTATGGGGGGAGATTTTAACCTAATTCAAGATTTACATTTGGACACCTCTAACAAGGGAAAAAAGCAATTAAAACCTAAAACAGATAGGCTCTTAAAAATTATTAAGGAGGATTTTGCTTTGCTGGACCCATGGAGAATAGATCACCCAGGTGCCACTGAGTTTACGTGCCATTCAGCGAGATTCAAGACAGCATCTCGATTGGATTTCTTTCTGATCAGTAATCTGTTCGCAAGGGGGGAATCATTGATTCTCTCCAATCCTTTTTCAGACCGCTCTTTAGTGTCCTTGTTATTGCATTTGCCCGCTTCCAGGAGAAAGAGTAATAGGTGGCATTTTGACAAAGTATTGCTATCAGATCAAAAGTGGATCGATGAAACTCGCGATTTTATAGGATGGTTTTTTAAGGAGAATGTGAACTCGGCATCAGGTTTTATGGTATGGGAGGCCTTTAAAGCTACATTTAGGGGAATGGTGGTGGCATATAGAGCTAATCTTTATAAGGAAAGGAAACTTAAGATTGCCGGACTCCAGCAAGCGGTAGAGCGGGCTAGAAGAGAACTTCTGGGGAGGTCCGTAGGGGAACGTGAGGAAGAGACATCTAAGCAGGAACTTTCTAGGACCAAGGAGGAGCTAAAAAGTTTCTTTTTGCTCGAGGAAATTGCTGGAAGTAAAGCTGCTCACCAAAAGGTGTACGAGGAAAGCCAGCATATCGGGAAATTTTTGGCATGGTCTACAAAATCGCGACAGAGTAAACAGACCATTCCGCAAATTTGAAATCCAAGGACTAGGTGTCTAGTGAGTGATAAGGATGGAATTGCTGACATTTTTATATCTCTCTTTAATAAGATATACGCGGATGTTCAGATAGTTGATCCCCAAGCTCTTGCTGATTATTTTAAAACGGTACACTTGCCAAAAGTTAGTGAGGAGGATTGCAAGCTCTTGAATGAGTCGATTACTGATGCAGAATTAAGTGAAACCGTTAATAAAATGGCAAATGGGAAGGCGAGCGGCAATGACGGGATCCCTATTGAAGTTTATAAACTGTTTTTAAATGAACTTACACCCTTCTTAGTACTATTATACAACCAAGTACTGGCAGGAGTACAGGTCTCAGATAGATTTAAAGAATCAGTGGTGATCTCAATTTTAAAGAAAGATAAGGACCCTAAGGACCCAAGTTCTTATCGCCCAATAAGTCTACTTAATGTAGACTATAAACTTCTTATGAAAATTTGGGCGAATAGAATTGCAGGCTGTACACACTATTTGGTGCATGTAGATCAGGCAGGGTTTGTGCCTGGGAGATCTATGGCTGCAAATACTTTCTATCTGATGCAAGCTATTGATTATTTTTCTACTATGTAGGAATCTGCGGCCATCTTAATGATGGACGCAGAAAAAGCATTTGATTTGGTAGATTGGCAGGCTCTCTTTTTATTTTGGCTGAGTTTGGCTTTCCACGCCAATTGATTGAGATGTTGGAGAGAATATATAGGGGAGCCATTGCAAGAATTATTATAAATTCAGAGGAGGCGGGAGAGGTAGTGATAAGGAGGGGCACCAGGCAGGGATGCCCCCTCTCCCCCTTCTGTTTTCACTTTTTATCGAGCCATTAGCAATAAAAATTCGTTCAAATATACTAATCCGGGCCCCCCTATTAGAAATGGCTAAAATAAAGCTGTTCGCTGATGATCTTATTCTGTATTTGAATCCGGAAAAATCTAACATTGAGAGAGCATTGGGCGAAATCCAGGCATTCACAGAATTAGGGGGTTATAGGGTCAATCAATCTAAAACGGAACTCCTTTTATTTAATGCATCAGGAACAGAGTTGCCGGAAGGGCTTACATTTGCACCTCTTAAACCCATTAGATATCTGGGCCTGTATGTTACAGTAGATTTTCTCCAACTTTTTCAGCTAAACTATGGTAAAACACTTGATAAAATAAAAAGTCTGCTAGTAAGATGGACATTATTGCCCTTGTCAATAATAGGGCGAGTCTCTCTGATAAAAATGATGATTCTTCCTTTGTTGCTATTTTTATTTTTAAATCTCCTTTAAAGATCCCAATTTCGTATTTTAATGAAATTGATAGGATTTTTCGTGAGTTTATTTGGGCTAAGAAAAAGTCTCGAATTAAGTTATCTATTCTGCAACTGGATGTAGACCAGGGTGGTTTGGCACTACCTCATTTAGCTAGTTATTATCAAGCCTCATTACTTAGCTTAACTACTCAGCTCTTGTCCCCGTCCTCAAAGTTTGATAATTTTTTAATTAACCATATGCTTGAGGAGAGTGCTATTAAGTTACCAGTATTCTTACGCACTGCAAAGCTACCAAAGAAAACAAGATATAAGGTGGTGAATATAATACTGAGTCGTATTCAGCGTTTCAATAGAAATCATAATATCCCTTCATGCCATGCATACTCCTCTCTTTGTGATTGTGAGATATGGGGTCTTAAACTTCCACAAAAGGGGCTACAGCCTTATGTTCGGTTGGGGTTTTGTAAGTTGGGCGATTTTTACAATGGTACTAACCGGATTATGTGGGAGGCCTTTGAGACACAATTTGCATTGCAGAGTATGGATCTCTGGTTAAGTTTTAGGCAGATCTCATGCTTTCTTCAGACTAATTTTAGAGGAATTACTGAAAGTACTAGAGTTATTTTGAAAGCTGCCTTCGAGTCATATTTATCAGGGATTGGGAACTGGTATAAGGTATTACGCCAAGAAAAGAATAAGAAACTTATTGAACAAATGCTCCCAAAGATTGCCCAGGAAACTAATTGTAGGTTTAGTAAACAGGAATGGCTACGAGTCTGTGAGCTGGGCCATAGGGCACTGAGAGCGGCCAATTTCCAGCGAATGTCTTTTTCTCTAGATGGGTGGCTTACTACACTCCCTCTAGGCTGCATAAATGGTTTCCCACGATTCCGAATGACTGTTTTAGATGTAATTTGCCGGATGCAGGAGACTGGTAACATATATTCTTCACCTGCCCGAGACTACAACACTTCTGGGAGGAAATCTTCAGGTTTATTAGTAAGTGTGTTTCAATAAACATCCCTCCAGGTGCATCGCTGGTGCTATTTGGCTTCTCCTATGTAATTGATCAGATTCCATTATATGAGCAATTTTTTGTCTCCTTAGCCATAGCAGTTGCTAGATCCTTAATTTTACAAAATTGGAGATCTCAGAAATCGCCTACAATGGCTCAATGGTTATACAAAATGGAGAGGACCTTTAAATTTGAGGAGGCGTATGCTAAGCGGATAGGGGCGGTGCGGAAACGTGGAATGATATGGAAGGGTTATGTTGCAACTACACATATTAACGATGCAATTGGATTTATTTATAGGGAGATCTCTAGATGAAGAGTGAAAGCATATAGATTGTTAAGCCAAGTGAGATATTCCATTATAGATTTGATGTTTACAATGCGGGTTTTGTACATCATGTAGGAAAAAAGGAGTATGAATTTATATCTCGCTTTTTTATTGTATATCCTGAATGTGAGACTTAATATGCAACAGGTTTTATTTTTTCTTAGCCTTTTAGTATATTGGATGTATCATATTTATTATGTGCTAATGAATTAGGAGATTGGGTAAATTTATTGTCTATTTATTATATGGCAGAGATGAGTCTGCAAATCTGTCTGTACGATGCTTGTTTTTTTTTTTATGTTTTTTTTTTTACGCTCAATAAAGAAAATATAAAAAAAAAAAAAAGAGCAGAGACCCTCATCCAGAGGAGCAGAGACCATCACACAGAGGAGCAGAGACCATCAACCAGAGGAGCAGAGACCCTCATCTAGAGGAGCAGAGACCCTCATCCAGAGCAGCAGAGACCCTCATCCAGAGCAGCAGAGACCCTAATCCAGAGGAGTAGAGACCCTAATCCAGAGGAACAGAGACCCTCATCCAGAGGAACAGAGACCCTCATCCAGAGGAGCAGAGACCTTCATCCAGAGGAGCGGAGACCCTCATCCAGAGGAGCAGAGATGCTCATCCAGAGGAGCGGAGACCCTCATCCAGAGGAGCGGAGACCCTCATCCAGAGGAGCGGAGACCCTCATCTAGAGCAGCAGAGACCCTCGTCCAGAGGAGCAGAGACCCTCATCCAAAGGAGGAACAGAGACCCTCATCCAGAGGAGAAGAGACCCTCATCCAGGGGAACAAAGACCCTAATCCAGAGGAGCAGAGACTCTTGTCTAGAGGAGAAGAGACCCTCATCCAGATTAGCGGAGACCCTCATCCAGAGCAGCAGAGACCGTCACACAGAGGAGCAGAGAACATCAACCAGAGGAGCAGAGACCCTCATCTAGAGGAGCAGAGACCCTCATCCAGAGCAGCAGAGACCCTCATCTAGAGCAGCAGAGACCCTCGTCCAGAGGAGCAGAGACCCTCATCCAAAGGAGGAACAGAGACCCTCATCCAGAGGAGAAGAGACCCTCATCCAGGGGAACAAAGACCCTAATCCAGAGGAGCAGAGACTCTCATCTAGAGGAGAAGAGACCCTCATCCAGAGGAGCGGAGACCCTCATCCAGAGCAGCAGAGACCCTCATTCAGAGCAGCAGAGACCCTCATCCAGGAGAGCAGACACCCTCATCCAGAGGAGCGGAGACCCTCATCCAAAGGAGCAGAGACCCTCATCCAGGGGAACAGAGATCCTCATCCAGAGGAGCAGAGACTCTCGTCCAGAGGAGAAGAGACCCTCATACAGAGCAGCAGAGACCCTCATCCAGAGCAGCAGAGACCCTCATTCAGAGCAGCAGAGACCTTCATCCAGAGGAGCAGAGACTCTTATCCAGAGGAGAAGAGACCCTCATCCAGAGGAGCGGAGACCCTCATCCAGAGCAGCAGAGACCCTCATCCAGAGCAGCAGAGACCCTCATTCAGAGCAGCAGAGACCCTCATCCAGAGGAGCAGAGACCCATCCAGAGGAGCAGAGACCCTCATCCAGAGGAGCAAAGACCCTCATCCAGGAGAGCAGAGACCCTCATCCAGAGGAGCAGAGACCCTCATCTAGAGGAGCAGAGACCCTCATCCAGAGAAGCAGAGACCATCACCCAGAGGAGCAGAGACCCTCATCCAGAGGAGCAGAGACCCTCATTCAGAGAAGCAGAGACCCTCATTCAGAGGAGCGGAGACCCTCATTCAGAGGAGCGGAGACCCTCATCCTGAGGAGCGGAGACCCTCATCCAGAGGAGTAGAAACCCTCATCCAGAGGAGCAGAGACCCTCATCCAGAGGGGCAGAGACCCTCTCTCAGAGGAGCAGAGACCCTCATCTAGAGGAGCAGAGCCCCCCGCACCCCTCCCAGGAGCAGAGACCCTCTCTCAGAGGAGCAGAGACCCTCATCCAGAGGGGCAGAGACCCTCATCAAGTGCAACAGGTGTGGCGCAGCGGCCAGGGTGTCTGACTCCGGACCACGGGGTTCACGGTTCTATCCCTGGCGCCGGCAGCAGATTAGCCCAGCACCATGTATTGTATTGTTGTATTGTAATTGCATTTATATAGTGCTTACTACCCCTGACGAGGCATCGAAGCGCATGTCACTCTGGGCAATAGCTCGCTTAATCTTCCCGACGGCCCCCAGCGCCGGGACACCTCTCCGGAAGTAGCTGTGCACATTACAAATGCTGATATTTCATTTTCATTTCATCCAGAGGAACAGAGACCCTCATCCAGCAGAACAGAGACCCTCATCCAGCGGAACAGAGACCCTCATCTAGAGGAGGAATAGAGACCCTCATCCAGAGGAGAAATAGAGACCCTTATCCAGAGGAGCATAGTCCCTCATCCAGAGGAGGAATAGAGACCCTCATCCAGAGGAGGAATAGAGACCCTCATTCAGTGGAGGAATAGAGACCCTCATCCAGAGGAGCAGAGACCCTCTCTCAGAGGAGCAGAGACCCTCACCCAGAGGAGCAGAGACTCTCATCCAGAGGAGCAGAGACCCTCATTCAGAGGAACAGAGACCCTCATCCAGGAGAGCAGAGACCCTCATCCAGAGGAGCGGAGAGCCTCATCCAGAGGAGCACAGCCCCTCATCCAGAGGAGCAGAGGCCCTCATCCAGAGGAGCGGAGACCCTCATCCAGCAGAACAGAGACCCTCATCCAGCAGAACAGAGACCCTCATCCAGAGGAGGAATAGAGACCCTCATCCAGAGGAGAAATAGAGACCCTCATCCAGAGGAGCAGAAACCATCGTCCAGAGGAGGAATAGAGACCCTCATACAGAGGCGGAATAGAGACCCTCATCCAGAGGAGGAATAGAGACCCTCATCCAGAGGAGCAGAGACCATCTCTCAGAGGAGCAGAGACCCTCATCCAGAGGAGCAGAGACCCTCATTCAGGGGAGTAGAGACCCTCATCCAGAGGAGCGGAGACCCTCATCCAGCAGAACAGAGACCCTCATCCAGCAGAGCAGAGACCCTCATCCAGAGGAGAAATAGAGACCCTCATCCAGAGGAGCAGAGTCCATCATCCAGAGGAGGAATAGAGACCCTCATCCAGAGGAGGAAAAGAGACCCTCATCCAGAGGAGGAATAGAGACCCTCATCCAGAGAAGCAGAGACCCTCATCCAGAGAAGTAGAGACCCTCATCCAGAGGAACGGAGACCCTCATCCAGAGGAGCAGAGACCCTCAATCAGGGGAGCCGAGATCCTCATCCGGAGGAACAGAGACCCTCATCCAGAGGATCAGAGACCCTCATCCAGAGGATCAGAGACCCTAAGACAGAGGATCAGACACTCTCAGGCAGAGGAGGAACAGAGACCCTCAGACAGAGGAGGAACAGAGACCCTCAGACAGAGGAGGAACAGAGACCCTCAGACAGAGGAGGAGCAGAGTCCCTCATCCAGAGGAGCAGAGACCCTCATCCAGAGGGGCAGAGGTCCTCATCCAGAGCAGCAGAGACCCTCGTCCAGAGGAGCAGAGACCCTCATCCAGAGGAGCAGAGACCCTCATCCAGGAGAGTAGAGACCCTCATCCAGGAGAGCAGAGACCCTCATCCAGAGGAGTGGAGACCCTCATCCAGAGGATCAGAGACCCTCATCCAGAGGAGCAAAACCCTCATCCAGGAGAGGAGACCCTCAACCAGAGGAGCGGAGACCCTCATCCAGAGGAGCAGAGACCCTCTCTCAGAGGAGCAGAGACCCTCATCCAGAGGAGCAGAGACCATCACCCAGAGGAGCAGAGACCATCAACCAGAGGAGCAGAGACCCTCATATAGAGGAGCAGAGACCCTCATCCAGAGGAGCAGAGACCCTCATCCAGAGGAGCAGAGACCCTCATCTAGAGGAGCAGAGACCCTCATCCAGAGAAGCAGAGACCATCACCCAGAGGAGCAGAGACCCTCATCCAGAGGAGCAGAGACCCTCATTCAGAGGAGCAGAGACCCTCATTCAGAGGAGCGGAGACCCTCATTCAGAGGAGCGGAGACCCTCATCCTGAGGAGCAGAGACCCTCATCCAGAGGAGTAGAAACCCTCATCCAGAGGAGCAGAGACCCTCATCCAGAGGGGCAGAGACCCTCTCTCAGAGGAGCAGAGACCCTCATCTAGAGGAGCAGAGCCCCCCCGCACCCTCCCAGGAGCAGAGACCCTCTCTCAGAGGAGCAGAGATCCTCATCCAGAGGGGCAGAGACCCTCATCAAGTGGAAGAGGTGTGGCGCAGCGGCCAGGGTGTCTGACTCCGGACCACGGGGTTCACGGTTCTATCCCTGGTGCCGGCAGCAGATTAGCCCAGCACCATGTATTGTATTGTTGTATTGTAATTGCATTTATATAGTGCTTACTACCCTTGACGAGGCGTCGAAGCACATGTCACTCTGGGTAATAGCTCGCTTAATCTTCCCGACGGCCCCCAGTGCCGGGACACCTCTCCGGAAGTAGCTGTGCACATTACAAATGCTGATATTTCATTTTCATTTCATCCAGAGGAACAGAGACCCTCATCCAGCAGAACAGAGACCCTCATCCAGCGGAACAGAGACCCTCATCTAGAGGAGGAATAGAGACCCTCATCCAGAGGAGAAATAGAGACCCTTATCCAGAGGAGCAGAGTCCCTCATCCAGAGGAGGAATAGAGACCCTCATCCAGAGGAGGAATAGAGACCCTCATTCAGAGGAGGAATAGAGACCCTCATCCAGAGGAGCAGAGACCCTCTCTCAGAGGAGCAGAGACCCTCATCCAGAGGAGCAGAGACTCTCATCCAGAGGAGCAGAGACCCTCATCCAGAGGAACAGAGACCCTCATCCAGGAGAGCAGAGACCCTCATCCAGAGGAGCGGAGAGCCTCATCCAGAGGAGCAGAGACCCTCATCCAGCAGAACAGAGACCCTCATCCAGAGGAGGAATAGAGACCCTCATCCAGAGGAGCAGAGACCATCGTCCAGAGGAGGAATAGAGACCCTCATACAGAGGAGGAATAGAGACCCTCATCCAGAGGAGGAATAGAGACCCTCATCCAGAGGAGCAGAGACCATCTCTCAGAGGAGCAGAGACCCTCATCCAGAGGAGCAGAGACCCTCATTCAGGGGAGTAGAGACCCTCATCCAGAGGAGCGGAGACCCTCATCCAGCAGGACAGAGACCCTCATCCAGCAGAACAGAGACCCTCATCCAGAGGAGAAATAGAGACCCTCATCCAGAGGAGCAGAGTCCATCATCCAGAGGAGGAATAGAGACCCTCATCCAGAGGAGGAATAGAGACCCTCATCCAGAGGAGGAATAGAGACCCTCATCCAGAGAAGCAGAGACCCTCATCCAGAGGAGCAGAGACCCTCTCTCAGAGGAGCAGAGACCCTCATCCAGAGGAGCAGAGACCCTCTCTCAGAGGAACAGAGACTCTCATTCAGAGGAGCAAAGACCCTCATCTAGAGGAGCAGAGACCCTCATCCAGAGAAGCATAGACCCTCTCTCAGAGAAGCAGAGACCCTCATCCAGAGGAGCAGAGACCCTCATCCAGAGGCGGATAGACCCTCTCTCAGAGGAGCAGAGACCCTCATCCAGAGGAGCATAGACCCTCTCTCAGAGGAGCAGAGACCCTCATTCAGAGGAGCAAAGACCCTCATCTAGAGGACCAGAGACCCTCATCCAGAGGAGCAGAGACCATCATTAGGAGCAGAGACCATAAACCAGAGGAGCAGAGACCCTCATATAGAGGAGCAGAGACCCTCATCCAGAGCAGCAGAGAGCCTAATCCAGAGCAGCAGAGACCCTAATCCAGAGGAGCATAGACCCTCTCTCAGAGGAGCAGAGACCTTCACCCAGAGGAGCAGAGACCCTCATCCAGAGGAGCATAGACCCTTTCTCAGAGGAGCAGAGACCCTCATCCAGAGGAGCAGAGACCCTCATCCAGAGGAGAAACAGAGACCCTCTCTCAGAGGAGCAGAGACCCTCATCCAGAGGAGCATAGACCCTCTCTCACAGGAGCAGAGACCCTCATCCAGAGGAGCAGAGACCCTCATCCAGAGGAGCATAGACCCTCTCTCAGAGGAGCAGAGACCCTCATCCAGAGGAGCAGAGACCCTCTCTCAGAGGGGCAGAGACCCTCATTCAGAGAAGCAAAGACCCTCATCCAGAGGAGCAGAGACCCTCATCCAGAGGAGCATAGACCCTCTCTCAAAGGAGCAGAGACCCTTATCCAGAGGAGCAGAGACCCTCAGACAGAGGAGGAACAGAGACCCTCTCTCAGAGGAGCAGAGACCCTCATCCAGAGGAGCAGAGACCCTCATCCAGAGGAGCAGAGACCCTCTCTCAGAGGAGCAGAGACCCTCATCCAGAGGAGCAGAGACCCTCTCTCAGAGGAGCAGAGACCCTCATTCAGAGGAGCAAAGACCCTCATCTAGAGGAGCAGAGACCCTCATCCAGAGAAGCATAGACCCTCTCTCAGAGAAGCAGAGACCCTCATCCAGAGGAGCATAGACCCTCTCTCAGAGGAGCAGAGACCCTCATCCAAAGGAGCAGAGACCCTCATCCAGAGGCGGATAGACCCTCTCTCAGAGGAGCAGAGACCCTCATCCAGAGGAGCATAGACCCTCTCTCAGAGGAGCAGAGACCCTCATTCAGAGGAGCAAAGACCCTCATCTAGAGGACCAGAGACCCTCATCCAGAGGAGCAGAGACCATCATTAGGAGCAGAGACCATAAACCAGAGGAGCAGAGACCCTCATATAGAGGAGCAGAGACCCTCATCCAGAGCAGCAGAGAGCCTAATCCAGAGCAGCAGAGACCCTAATCCAGAGGAGCATAGACCCGCTCTCAGAGGAGCAGAGACCTTCATCCAGAGGAGCAGAGACCCTCATCCAGAGGAGCATAGACCCTTTCTCAGAGGAGCAGAGACCCTCATCCAGAGGAGCAGAGACCCTCATCCAGAGGAGAAACAGAGACCCTCTCTCAGAGGAGCAGAGACCCTCATCCAGAGGAGCATAGACCCTCTCTCACAGGAGCAGAGACCCTCATCCAGAGGAGCAGAGACCCTCATCCAGAGGAGCATAGACCCTCTCTCAGAGGACCAGAGACCCTCATCCAGAGGAGCAGAGACCCTCTCTCAGAGGGGCAGAGACCCTCATTCAGAGGAGCAAAGACCCTCATCCAGAGGAGCAGAGACCCTCATCCAGAGGAGCATAGACCCTCTCTCAACGGAGCAGAGACCCTTATCCAGAGTAGCAGAGACCCTCAGACAGAGGAGGAACAGAGACCCTCTCTCAGAGGAGCAGAGACCCTCATCCAGAGGAGCAGAGACCCTCATCCAGAGGAGCATTGACCCTCTCTCAGAGGAGCAGAGACCCTCATCCAGAGGAGCAAAGACCCTCATCTAGAGGAGCAGAGCCCCTCATCCAGAGGAGAAGAGACCCTCATCCAGAGGAGCAGAGACCCTCATCTAGAGGAGCAGAGACCCTCATCCAGAGGAGCACAGACCCTCATCCAGAGGAACATGGACCCTCATTCAGTGGAGCAGAGACCCTCATTCAGAGGAGCGGAGACCCTCATCCAGAGGAGCCGAGACCCTCATCCAGAGGAGCCGAGACCCTCATCCAGAGGAGCGGAGACCCTCATCCAGAGGAGGAATAGAGACCCTCATCCAGAGGAGCAGAGACCCTCTCTCAGAGGAGCAGAGACCCTCATCCAGAGGAGTAGAGACCATCACACAGAGGAGCAGAGACCATCAACCAGAGGAGCAGAGACCCTCATCTAGAGGAGCAGAGACCCTCATCCAGAGCAGCAGAGACCCTCATCCAGAGCAGCAGAGACCCTAATCCAGAGGAGCAGAGACCCTAATCCAGAGGAACAGAGACCCTCATCCAGAGGAACAGAGACCCTCATCCAGAGGAGCAGAGACCTTCATCCAGAGGAGCGGAGACCCTCATCCAGAGGAGCAGAGATGCTCATCCAGAGGAGCGGAGACCCTCATCCAGAGGAGCGGAGACCCTCATCCAGAGGAGCGGAGACCCTCATCTAGAGCAGCATAGACCCTCGTCCAGAGGAGCATAGAGCCTCATCCAAAGGAGGAACAGAGACCCTCATCCAGAGGAGAAGAGACCCTCATTCAGGGGAACAAAGACCCTAATCCAGAGGAGCAGAGACTCTTGTCTAGAGGAGAAGAGACCCTCATCCAGAGGAGCGGAGACCCTCATCCAGAGCAGCAGAGACCGTCACACAGAGGAGCAGAGACCATCAACCAGAGGAGCAGAGACCCTCATCTAGAGGAGCAGAGACCCTCATCCAGAGCAGCAGAGACCCTCATCCAGAGCAGCAGAAACCCTCGTCCAGAGGAGCAGAGACCCTCATCCAAAGGAGGAACAGAGACCCTCATCCAGAGGAGAAGAGACCCTCATCCAGGGGAACAAAGACCCTCATCCAGAGGAGCGGAGACCCTCATCCAAAGGAGCAAATACCCTCATCTAGAGGAGCAGAGCCCCTCATCCAGAGGAGAAGAGACCCTCATCCAGAGGAGCAGAGACCCTCATCTAGAGGAGCAGAGACCCTCATCCAGAGGAGTACAGACCCTCATCCAGAGGAACAGGGACCCTCATTCAGTGGAGCAGAGACCCTCATTCAGAGGAGCGGAGACCCTCATCCAGAGGAGTGGAGACCCTCATCCAGAGGAGGAATAGAGACCCTCATCCAGAGGAGCAGAGACCCTCTCTCAGAGGAGCAGAGACCCTCATCCAGAGGAGTAGAGACCATCACACAGAGGAGCAGAGACCATCAACCAGAGGAGCAGAGACCCTCATCTAGAGGAGCAGAGACCCTCATCCAGAGCAGCAGAGACCCTCATCCAGAGCAGCAGAGACCCTAATCCAGAGGAGCAGAGACCCTAATCCAGAGGAACAGAGACCCTCATCCAGAGGAACAGAGACCCTCATCCAAAGGAGCAGAGACCTTCATCCAGAGGAGCGGAGACCCTCATCCAGAGGAGCAGAGATGCTCATGCAGAGGAGCGGAGACCCTCATCCAGAGGAGCGGAGACCCTCATCCAGAGGAGGAACAGAGACCCTCATCTAGAGGAGAAGAGACCCTCATCCAGGGGAACAAAGACCCTAATCCAGAGGAGCAGAGACTCTTGTCTAGAGGAGAAGAGACCCTCATCCAGAGGAGCGGAGACCCTCATCCAGAGCAGCAGAGACCGTCACACAGAGGAGCAGAGACCATCAACCAGAGGAGCAGAGACCCTCATCTAGAAGAGCAGAGACCCTCATCCAGAGCAGCAGAGACCCTCATCTAGAGCAGCAGAAACCCTCATCCAGAGGAGCAGAGACCCTCATCCAAAGGAGGAACAGAGACCCTCATCCAGAGGAACAGAGACCCTCATCCAGAGGAGCAGAGACCTTCATCCAGAGGAGCGGAGACCCTCATCCAGAGGAGCAGAGATGCTCATCCAGAAGAGCGGAGACCCTCATCCAGAGGAGAAGAGACCCTCGTCCAGGGGAACAAAGACCCGAATCCAGAGGAGCAGAGACTCTCGTCTAGAGGAGAAGAGACCCTCATCCAGAGGAGCGGAGACCCTCATCCAGAGCAGCAGAGACCCTCATTCAGAGCAGCAGAGACCCTCATCCAGGAGAGCAGACACCCTCATCCAGAGGAGCGGAGACCCTCATCCAAAGGAGCAGAGACCCTCATCCAGGGGAACAGAGATCCTCATCCAGAGGAGCAGAGACTCTCATCCAGAGGAGAAGAGACCCTCATCCAGAGCAGCAGAGACCCTCATCCAGAGCAGCAGAGACCCTCATTCAGAGCAACAGAGACCCTCATCCAGAGGAGCAGAGACTCTCATCCAGAGGAGAAGAGACCCTCATCCAGAGGAGCGGAGACCCTCATCCAGAGCAACAGAGACCCTCATCCAGAGCAGCAGAGACTCTCATCCAAAGGAGCAGAGACTCTCATCCAGGGGAACAGAGATCCTCATCCAGAGGAGCAGAGACTCTCATTCAGAGCAGAAGAGACCCTCATCCAGAGCAGCAGAGACCCTCATCCAGAGGAGCAGAGACTCTCGTCCAGAGGAGCAGAGACCCTCATCTAGAGGAGCAGAGACCCTCATCCAGAGCAGCAGAGACCCTCATCCAGAGCAGCAGAGACCCTAATCCAGAGGAGCAGAGACCCTAATCCAGAGGAACAGAGACCCTCATCCAGAGGAACAGAGACCCTCATCCAGAGGAGCAGAGACCTTCATCCAGAGGAGCGGAGACCCTCATCCAGAGGAGCAGAGATGCTCATCCAGAAGAGCGGAGACCCTCATCCAGAGGAGCGGAGACCCTCATCCAGAGGAGCGGAGACCCTCATCTAGAGCAGCAGAGACCCTCGTCCAGAGGAGCAGAGACCCTCATCCAAAGGAGGAACAGAGACCCTCATCCAGAGGAGAAGAGACCCTCATTCAGGGGAACAAAGACCCTAATACAGAGGAGCAGAGACTCTTGTCTAGAGGAAAAGAGACCCTCATCCAGAGGAGCGGAGACCCTCATCCAGAGCAGCAGAGACCGTCACACAGAGGAGCAGAGACCATCAACCAGAGGAGCAGAGACCCTCATCTAGAGGAGCAGAGACCCTCATCCAGAGCAGCAGAGACCCTCATCTAGAGCAGCAGAAACCCTCGTCCAGAGGAGCAGAGACCCTCATCCAAAGGAGGAATAGAGACCCTCATCCAGAGGAGAAGAGACCCTCATCCAGGGGAACAAAGACCCTAATCCAGAGGAGCAGAGACTCTCGTCTAGAGGAGAAGAGACCATCATCCAGAGGAGCAGAGACCCTCATCTAGAGGAGTAGAGACCCTCATCCAGAGGAGCACAGACCCTCATCCAGAGGAACAGGGACCCTCATTCAGTGGAGCAGAGACCCTCATTCAGAGGAGCGGAGACCCTCATCCAGAGGAGCGGAGACCCTCATCCAGAGGAGCCGAGACCCTCATCCAGAGGAGCGGAGACCCTCATCCAGAGGAGGAATAGAGACCCTCATCCAGAGGAGCAGAGACCCTCTCTCAGAGGAGCAGAGACCCTCATCCAGAGGAGTAGAGACCATCACACAGTGGAGCAGAGACCATCAACCAGAGGAGCAGAGACCCTCATCTAGAGGAGCAGAGACCCTCATCCAGAGCAGCAGAGACCCTCATCCAGAGCAGCAGAGACCCTAATCCAGAGGAGCAGAGACCCTAATCCAGAGGAACAGAGACCCTCATCCAGAGGAACAGAGACCCTCATCCAGAGGAGCAGAGACCTTCATCCAGAGGAGCGGAGACCCTCATCCAGAGGAGCAGAGATGCTCATCCAGAGGAGCGGAGACCCTCATCCAGAGGAGCGGAGACCCTCATCCAGAGGAGCGGAGACCATCATCCAGAGCAGCAGAGACCCTCATCTAGAGCAGCAGAGACCCTCGTCCAGAGGAGCAGAGACCCTCATCCAAAGGAGGAACAGAGACCCTCATCCAGAGGAGAAGAGACCCTCATCCAGGGGAACAAAGACCCTAATCCAGAGGAGCAGAGACTCTCGTCTAGAAGAGAAGAGACCCTCATCCAGAGGAGCGGAGACCCTAAGACAGAGGATCAGACACCCTCAGGCAGAGGAGGAACAGAGACCCTCAGACAGAGGAGGAACAGAGACCCTCAGACAGAGGAGGAGCAGAGACCCTCATCCAGAGGAGCAGAGACCCTCATCCAGAGGGGCAGAGGTCCTCATCCAGAGCAGCAGAGACCCTCGTCCAGAGGAGCAGAGACCCTCATCCAGAGGAGCAGAGACCCTCATCCAGGAGAGTAGAGACCCTCATCCAGGAGAGCAGAGACCCTCATCCAGAAGAGCGGAGACCCTCATCCAGAGGAGCAGAGACCCTCATCCAGAGGAGCAAAGACCCTCATCCAGGAGAGCAGAGACCCTCATCCAGAGGAGCGGAGACCCTCATCCAGAGGAGCAGAGACCCTCTCTCAGAGGAGCAGAGACCCTCATCCAGAGGAGCAGAGACCATCACCCAGAGGAGCAGAGACCATCAACCAGAGGAGCAGAGACCCTCATCTAGAGGAGCAGAGACCCTCATCCAGAGGAGCAGAGACCCTCATCCAGAGGAGCAGAGACCCTCATCTAGAGGAGCAGAGACCCTCATCCAGAGAAGCAGAGACCATCACCCAGAGGAGCAGAGACCCTCATCCAGAGGAGCAGAGATCCTCATTCAGAGAAGCAGAGACCCTCATTCAGAGGAGCGGAGACCCTCATTCAGAGGAGCGGAGACCCTCATCCTGAGGAGCGGAGACCCTCATCCAGAGGAGTAGAAACCCTCATCCAGAGGAGCAGAGACCCTCATCCAGAGGGGCAGAGACCCTCTATCAGAGGAGCAGAGACCCTCATCTAGAGGAGCAGAGCCCCCCCGCACCCCTCCCAGGAGCAGAGACCCTCTCTCAGAGGAGCAGAGACCCTCATCCAGAGGGGCAGAGACCCTCATCCAGCGGGGCAGAGACCCTCATCAAGTGGAAGAGGTGTGCGCGCAGCGGCCAGGGTGTCTGACTCCGGACCACGGGGTTCACGGTTCCATCCCTGGCGCCGGCAGCAGATTAGCCCAGCACCATGTATTGTATTGTTGTATTGTAATTGCATTTATATAGTGCTTACTACCCCTGACGAGGCATCGAAGCGCATGTCACTCTGGGCAATAGCTCGCTAATCTTCCCGACGGCCCCCAGCGCCGGGACACCTCTCCGGAAGTAGCTGTGCACATTACAAATGCTGATATTTCATTTTCATTTCATCCAGAGGAACAGAGACCCTCATCCAGCAGAACAGAGACCCTCATCCAGCGGAACAGAGACTCTCATCTAGAGGAGGAATAGAGACCCTCATCCAGAGGAGAAATAGAGACCCTTATCCAGAGGAGCATAGTCCCTCATCCAGAGGAGGAATAGAGACCCTCATCCAGAGGAGGAATAGAGACCCTCATTCAGTGGAGGAATAGAGACCCTCATCCAGAGGAGCAGAGACCCTCTCTCAGAGGAGCAGAGACCCTCACCCAGAGGAGCAGAGACTCTCATCCAGAGGAGCAGAGACCCTCATTCAGAGGAACAGAGACCCTCATCCAGGAGAGCAGAGACCCTCATCCAGAGGAGCGGAGAGCCTCATCCAGAGGAGCACAGCCCCTCATCCAGAGGAGCAGAGGCCCTCATCCAGAGGAGCGGAGACCCTCATCCAGCAGAACAGAGACCCTCATCCAGCAGAACAGAGACCCTCATCCAGAGGAGGAATAGAGACCCTCATCCAGAGGAGAAATAGAGACCCTCATCCAGAGGAGCAGAGACCATCGTCCAGAGGAGGAATAGAGACCCTCATACAGAGGCGGAATAGAGACCCTCATCCAGAGGAGGAATAGAGACCCTCATCCAGAGGAGCAGAGACCATCTCTCAGAGGAGCAGAGACCCTCATCCAGAGGAGCAGAGACCCTCATTCAGGGGAGTAGAGACCCTCATCCAGAGGAGCGGAGACCCTCATCCAGCAGAACAGAGACCCTCATCCAGCAGAACAGAGACCCTCATCCAGAGGAGAAATAGAGACCCTCATCCAGAGGAGCAGAGTCCATCATCCAGAGGAGGAATAGAGACCCTCATCCAGAGGAGGAATAGAGACCCTCATCCAGAGGAGGAATAGAGACCCTCATCCAGAGAAGCAGAGACCCTCATCCAGAGAAGTAGAGACCCTCATCCAGAGGAACGGAGACCCTCATCCAGAGGAGCAGAGACACTCAATCAGGGGAGCCGAGATCCTCATCCGGAGGAACAGAGACCCTCATCCAGAGGATCAGAGACCCTCATCCAGAGGATCAGAGACCCTAAGACAGAGGATCAGACACCCTCAGGCAGAGGAGGAACAGAGACCCTCAGACAGAGGAGGAACAGAGACCCTCAGACAGAGGAGGAACAGAGACCCTCAGACAGAGGAGGAACAGAGACCCTCAGACAGAGGAGGAGCAGAGACCCTCATCCAGAGGAGCGGAGACCCTCATCCAGAGGAGGAATAGAGACCCTCATCCAGAGGAGCAGAGACCCTCTCTCAGAGGAGCAGAGACCCTCATCCAGAGGAGTAGAGACCATCACACAGTGGAGCAGAGACCATCAACCAGAGGAGCAGAGACCCTCATCTAGAGGAGCAGAGACCCTCATCCAGAGCAGCAGAGACCCTCATCCAGAGCAGCAGAGACCCTAATCCAGAGGAGCAGAGACCCTAATCCAGAGGAACAGAGACCCTCATCCAGAGGAACAGAGACCCTCATCCAGAGGAGCAGAGACCTTCATCCAGAGGAGCGGAGACCCTCATCCAGAGGAGCAGAGATGCTCATCCAGAGGAGCGGAGACCCTCATCCAGAGGAGCGGAGACCCTCATCCAGAGGAGCGGAGACCATCATCCAGAGCAGCAGAGACCCTCATCTAGAGCAGCAGAGACCCTCGTCCAGAGGAGCAGAGACCCTCATCCAAAGGAGGAACAGAGACCCTCATCCAGAGGAGAAGAGACCCTCATCCAGGGGAACAAAGACCCTAATCCAGAGGAGCAGAGACTCTCGTCTAGAAGAGAAGAGACCCTCATCCAGAGGAGCGGAGACCCTAAGACAGAGGATCAGACACCCTCAGGCAGAGGAGGAACAGAGACCCTCAGACAGAGGAGGAACAGAGACCCTCAGACAGAGGAGGAGCAGAGACCCTCATCCAGAGGAGCAGAGACCCTCATCCAGAGGGGCAGAGGTCCTCATCCAGAGCAGCAGAGACCCTCGTCCAGAGGAGCAGAGACCCTCATCCAGAGGAGCAGAGACCCTCATCCAGGAGAGTAGAGACCCTCATCCAGGAGAGCAGAGACCCTCATCCAGAAGAGCGGAGACCCTCATCCAGAGGAGCAGAGACCCTCATCCAGAGGAGCAAAGACCCTCATCCAGGAGAGCAGAGACCCTCATCCAGAGGAGCGGAGACCCTCATCCAGAGGAGCAGAGACCCTCTCTCAGAGGAGCAGAGACCCTCATCCAGAGGAGCAGAGACCATCACCCAGAGGAGCAGAGACCATCAACCAGAGGAGCAGAGACCCTCATCTAGAGGAGCAGAGACCCTCATCCAGAGGAGCAGAGACCCTCATCCAGAGGAGCAGAGACCCTCATCTAGAGGAGCAGAGACCCTCATCCAGAGAAGCAGAGACCATCACCCAGAGGAGCAGAGACCCTCATCCAGAGGAGCAGAGATCCTCATTCAGAGAAGCAGAGACCCTCATTCAGAGGAGCGGAGACCCTCATTCAGAGGAGCGGAGACCCTCATCCTGAGGAGCGGAGACCCTCATCCAGAGGAGTAGAAACCCTCATCCAGAGGAGCAGAGACCCTCATCCAGAGGGGCAGAGACCCTCTATCAGAGGAGCAGAGACCCTCATCTAGAGGAGCAGAGCCCCCCGCACCCTCCCAGGAGCAGAGACCCTCTCTCAGAGGAGCAGAGACCCTCATCCAGAGGGGCAGAGACCCTCATCCAGCGGGGCAGAGACCCTCATCAAGTGGAAGAGGTGTGGCGCAGCGGCCAGGGTGTCTGACTCCGGACCACGGGGTTCACGGTTCCATCCCTGGCGCCGGCAGCAGATTAGCCCAGCACCATGTATTGTATTGTTGTATTGTAATTGCATTTATATAGTGCTTACTACCCCTGACGAGGCATCGAAGCGCATGTCACTCTGGGCAATAGCTCGCTTAATCTTCCCGACGGCCCCCAGCGCCGGGACACCTCTCCGGAAGTAGCTGTGCACATTACAAATGCTGATATTTCATTTTCATTTCATCCAGAGGAACAGAGACCCTCATCCAGCAGAACAGAGACCCTCATCCAGCGGAACAGAGACTCTCATCTAGAGGAGGAATAGAGACCCTCATCCAGAGGAGAAATAGAGACCCTTATCCAGAGGAGCATAGTCCCTCATCCAGAGGAGGAATAGAGACCCTCATCCAGAGGAGGAATAGAGACCCTCATTCAGTGGAGGAATAGAGACCCTCATCCAGAGGAGCAGAGACCCTCTCTCAGAGGAGCAGAGACCCTCACCCAGAGGAGCAGAGACTCTCATCCAGAGGAGCAGAGACCCTCATTCAGAGGAACAGAGACCCTCATCCAGGAGAGCAGAGACCCTCATCCAGAGGAGCGGAGAGCCTCATCCAGAGGAGCACAGCCCCTCATCCAGAGGAGCAGAGGCCCTCATCCAGAGGAGCGGAGACCCTCATCCAGCAGAACAGAGACCCTCATCCAGCAGAACAGAGACCCTCATCCAGAGGAGGAATAGAGACCCTCATCCAGAGGAGAAATAGAGACCCTCATCCAGAGGAGCAGAGACCATCGTCCAGAGGAGGAATAGAGACCCTCATACAGAGGCGGAATAGAGACCCTCATCCAGAGGAGGAATAGAGACCCTCATCCAGAGGAGCAGAGACCATCTCTCAGAGGAGCAGAGACCCTCATCCAGAGGAGCAGAGACCCTCATTCAGGGGAGTAGAGACCCTCATCCAGAGGAGCGGAGACCCTCATCCAGCAGAACAGAGACCCTCATCCAGCAGAACAGAGACCCTCATCCAGAGGAGAAATAGAGACCCTCATCCAGAGGAGCAGAGTCCATCATCCAGAGGAGGAATAGAGACCCTCATCCAGAGGAGGAATAGAGACCCTCATCCAGAGGAGGAATAGAGACCCTCATCCAGAGAAGCAGAGACCCTCATCCAGAGAAGTAGAGACCCTCATCCAGAGGAACGGAGACCCTCATCCAGAGGAGCAGAGACACTCAATCAGGGGAGCCGAGATCCTCATCCGGAGGAACAGAGACCCTCATCCAGAGGATCAGAGACCCTCATCCAGAGGATCAGAGACCCTAAGACAGAGGATCAGACACCCTCAGGCAGAGGAGGAACAGAGACCCTCAGACAGAGGAGGAACAGAGACCCTCAGACAGAGGAGGAACAGAGACCCTCAGACAGAGGAGGAACAGAGACCCTCAGACAGAGGAGGAGCAGAGACCCTCATCCAGAGGAGCAGAGACCCTCATCCAGAGGGGCAGAGGTCCTCATCCAGAGCAGCAGAGACCCTCGTCCAGAGGAGCAGAGACCCTCATCCAGAGGAGCAGAGACCCTCATCCAGGATAGTAGAGACCCTCATCCAGGAGAGCAGAGACCCTCATCCAGAGGAGTGGAGACCCTCATCCAGAGGATCAGAGACCCTCATCCAGAGGAGCAAAGACCCTCATCCAGGAGAGGAGACCCTCAACCAGAGGAGCGGAGACCCTCATCCAGAGGAGCAGAGACCCTCTCTCAGAGGAGCAGAGACCCTCATCCAGAGGAGCAGAGACCATCACCCAGAGGAGCAGAGACCATCAACCAGAGGAGCAGAGACCCTCATATAGAGGAGCAGAGACCCTCATCCAGAGGAGCAGAGACCCTCATCCAGAGGAGCAGAGACCCTCATCTAGAGGAGCAGAGACCCTCATCCAGAGAAGCAGAAACCATCACCCACAGGAGCAGAGACCCTCATCCAGAGGAGCAGAGACCCTCATTCAGAGGAGCAGAGACCCTCATTCAGAGGAGCGGAGACCCTCATTCAGAGGAGCAGAGACCCTCATCCTGAGGAGCAGAGACCCTCATCCAGAGGAGTAGAAACCCTCATCCAGAGGAGCAGAGACCCTCATCCAGAGGGGCAGAGACCCTCTCTCAGAGGAGCAGAGACCCTCATCTAGAGGAGCAGAGCCCCCCCGCACCCCACCAGGAGCAGAGACCCTCTCTCAGAGGAGCAGAGATCCTCATCCAGAGGGGCAGAGACCCTCATCAAGTGGAAGAGGTGTGGCGCAGCGGCCAGGGTGTCTGACTCCGGACCACGGGGTTCACGGTTCTATCCCTGGTGCCGGCAGCAGATTAGCCCAGCACCATGTATTGTATTGTTGTATTGTAATTGCATTTATATAGTGCTTACTACCCCTGACGAGGCGTCGAAGCACATGTCACTCTGGGCAATAGCTCGCTTAATCTTCCCGACGGCCCCCAGCGCCGGGACACCTCTCCGGAAGTAGCTGTGCACATTACAAATGCTGATATTTCATTTTAATTTCATCCAGAGGAACAGAGACCCTCATCCAGCAGAACAGAGACCCTCATCCAGCGGAACAGAGACCCTCATCCAGAGGAGAAATAGAGACCCTTATCCAGAGGAGCAGAGTCCCTCATCCAGAGGAGGAATAGAGACCCTCATCCAGAGGAGGAATAGAGACCCTCATTCAGAGGAGGAATAGAGACCCTCATCCAGAGGAGCAGAGACCCTCTCTCAGAGGAGCAGAGACCCTCATCCAGAGGAGCAGAGACTCTCATCCAGAGGAGCAGAGACCCTCATCCAGAGGAACAGAGACCCTCATCCAGGAGAGCAGAGACCCTCATCCAGAGGAGCGGAGAGCCTCATCCAGAGGAGCACAGACCCTCATCCAGAGGAGCAGAGGCCCTCATCCAGAGGAGCGGAGACCCTCATCCAGCAGAACAGAGACCCTCATCCAGCAGAACAGAGACCCTCATCCAGAGGAGGAATAGAGACCCTCATCCAGAGGAGCAGAGACCATCGTCCAGAGGAGGAATAGAGACCCTCATACAGAGGAGGAATAGAGACCCTCATCCAGAGGAGGAATAGAGACCCTCATCCAGAGGAGCAGAGACCATCTCTCAGAGGAGCAGAGACCCTCATCCAGAGGAGCAGAGACCCTCATTCAGGGGAGTAGAGACCCTCATCCAGAGGAGCGGAGACCCTCATCCAGCAGAACAGAGACCCTCATCCAGCAGAACAGAGACCCTCATCCAGAGGAGAAATAGAGACCCTCATCCAGAGGAGCAGAGTCCATCAACCAGAGGAGGAATAGAGACCCTCATCCAGAGGAGGAATAGAGACCCTCATCCAGAGGAGGAATAGAGACCCTCATCCAGAGAAGCAGAGACCCTCATCCAGAGGAGCAGAGACCCTCTCTCAGAGGAGCAGAGACAATCATCCAGAGGAGCAGAGACCCTCTCTCAGAGGAGCAGAGACCCTCATTCAGAGGAGCAAAGACCCTCATCTAGAGGAGCAGAGACCCTCATCCAGAGAAGCATAGACCCTCTCTCAGAGAAGCAGAGACCCTCATCCAGAGGAGCAGAGTCCATCAACCAGAGGAGGAATAGAGACCCTCATCCAGAGGAGGAATAGAGACCCTCATCCAGAGGAGGAATAGAGACCCTCATCCAGAGGAGCAGAGACCCTCATCCAGAGGCGGATAGACCCTCTCTCAGAGGAGCAGAGACCCTCATCCAGAGGAGCATAGACCCTCTCTCAGAGGAGCAGAGACCCTCATTCAGAGGAGCAAAGACCCTCATCTGGAGGACCAGAGACCCTCATCCAGAGGAGCAGAGACCATCATTAGGAGCAGAGACCATAAACCAGAGGAGCAGAGACCCTCATATAGAGGAGCAGAGACCCTCATCCAGAGCAGCAGAGAGCCTAATCCAGAGCAGCAGAGACCCTAATCAAGAGGAGCATAGATCCTCTCTCAGAGGAGCAGAGACCTTCATCCAGAGGAGCAGAGACCCTCATCCAGAGGAGCATAGACCCTTTCTCAGAGGAGCAGAGACCCTCATCCAGAGGAGCAGAGACCCTCATCCAGAGGAGAAACAGAGACCCTCTCTCAGAGGAACAGAGACCCTCATCCAGAGGAGCATAGACCCTCTCTCACAGGAGCAGAGACCCTCATCCAGAGGAGCAGAGACCCTCATCCAGAGGAGCATAGACCCTCTCTCAGAGGAGCAGAGACCCTCATCCAGAGGAGCAGAGACCCTCTCTCAGAGGGGCAGAGACCCTCATTCAGAGAAGCAAAGACCCTCATCCAGAGGAGCAGAGACCCTCATCCAGAGGAGCATAGACCCTCTCTCAAAGGAGCAGAGACCCTTATCCAGAGGAGCAGAGACCCTCAGACAGAGGAGGAACAGAGTCCCTCTCTCAGAGGAGCAGAGACCCTCATCCAGAGGAGCAGAGACCCTCATCCAGAGGAGCAGAGACCCTCTCTCAGAGGAGCAGAGACCCTCATCCAGAGGAGCAGAGACCCTCTCTCAGAGGAGCAGAGACCCTCATTCAGAGGAGCAAAGACCCTCATCTAGAGGAGCAGAGACCCTCATCCAGAGAAGCATAGACCCTCTCTCAGAGAAGCAGAGACCCTCATCCAGAGGAGCATAGACCCTCTCTCAGAGGAGCAGAGACCCTCATCCAGAGGAGCAGAGACCCTCATCCAGAGGCGGATAGACCCTCTCTCAGAGGAGCAGAGACCCTCATCCAGAGGAGCATAGACCCTCTCTCAGAGGAGCAGAGACCCTCATTCAGAGGAGCAAAGACCCTCATCTAGAGGACCAGAGACCCTCATCCAGAGGAGCAGAGACCATCATTAGGAGCAGAGACCATAAACCAGAGGAGCAGAGACCCTCATATAGAGGAGCAGAGACCCTCATCCAGAGCAGCAGAGAGCCTAATCCAGAGCAGCAGAGACCCTAATCCAGAGGAGCATAGACCCTCTCTCAGAGGAGCAGAGACCTTCATCCAGAGGAGCAGAGACCCTCATCCAGAGGAGCATAGACCCTTTCTCAGAGGAGCAGAGACCCTCATCCAGAGGAGCAGAGACCCTCATCCAGAGGAGAAACAGAGACCCTCTCTCAGAGGAGCAGAGACGCTCATCCAGAGGAGCATAGACCCTCTCTCACAGGAGCGGAGACCCTCATCCAGAGGAGCAGAGACCCTCATCCAGAGGAGCATAGACCCTCTCTCAGAGGAGCAGAGACCCTCATCCAGAGGAGCAGAGACCCTCTCTCAGAGGGGGAATAGAGACCCTCATTCAGAGGAGCAAAGACCCTCATCCAGAGGAGCAGAGACCCTCATCCAGAGTAGCATAGACCCTCTCTCAAAGGAGCAGAGACCCTTATCCAGAGGAGTAGAGACCCTCAGACAGAGGAGGAACAGAGACCCTCTCTCAGAGGAGCAGAGACCCTCATCCAGAGGAGCAGAGACCCTCATCCAGAGGAGCATTGACCCTCTCTCAGTGGAGCAGAGACCCTCATCCAGAGGAGCAAAGTCCCTCATCTAGAGGAGCAGAGCCCCTCATCCAGAGGAGAAGAGACCCTCATCCAGAGGAGCAGAGACCCTCATCTAGAGGAGCAGAGACCCTCATCCAGAGGAGCACAGACCCTCATCCAGAGGAACAGGGACCCTCATTCAGTGTAGCAGAGACCCTCATTCAGAGGAGCGGAGACCCTCATCCAGAGGAGCCGAGACCCTCATCCAGAGGAGCCGAGACCCTCATCCAGAGGAGCCGAGACCCTCATCCAGAGGAGGAATAGAGACCCTCATCCAGAGGAGCAGAGACCCTCTCTCAGAGGAGCAGAGACCCTCATCCAGAGGAGTAGAGACCATCACACAGAGGAGCAGAGACCATCAACCAGAGGAGCAAAGACCCTCATCTAGAGGAGCAGAGACCCTCATCCAGAGCAGCAGAGACCCTCATCCAGAGCAGCAGAGACCCTAATCCAGAGGAGCAGAGACCCTAATCCAGAGGAACAGAGACCCTCATCCAGAGGAACAGAGACCCTCATCCAGAGGAGCAGAGACCTTCATCCAGAGGAGCGGAGACCCTCATCCAGAGGAGCAGAGATGCTCATCCAGAGGAGCGGAGACCCTCATCCAGAGGAGCGGAGACCCTCATCCAGAGGAGCGGAGACCCTCATCTAGAGCAGCAGAGACCCTCGTCCAGAGGAGCAGAGACCCTCATCCAAAGGAGGAACAGAGACCCTCATCCAGAGGAGAAGAGACCCTCATTCAGGGGAACAAATACCCTAATCCAGAGGAGCAGAGACTCTTGTCTAGAGGAGAAGAGACCCTCATCCAGAGGAGCGGAGACCCTCATCCAGAGC
The DNA here is from genome assembly GCA_963921515.1 of Calotriton arnoldi. Lineage (NCBI taxonomy): Eukaryota > Metazoa > Chordata > Amphibia > Caudata > Salamandridae > Calotriton > Calotriton arnoldi. Next base: position 188,356 of record CAWUFW010016091.1, read on the forward strand.
AGCAGAGACCGTCACACAGAGGAGCAGAGACCATCAACCAGAGGAGCAGAGACCCTCATCTAGAGGAGCAGATACCCTCATCCAGAGCAGCAGAGACCCTCATCTAGAGCAGCAGAAACCCTCGTCCAGAGGAGCAGAGACCCTCATCCAAAGGAGGAACAGAGACCCTCATCCAGAGGAGAAGAGACCCTCATCCAGGGGAACAAAGACCCTAATCCAGAGGAGCAGAGACTCTCGTCTAGAGGAGAAGAGACCATCATCCAGAGGAGCGGAGACCCTCATCCAGAGCAGCAGAGACCCTCATTCAGAGCAGCAGAGACCCTCATCCAGGAGAGCAGACACCCTCATCCAGAATAGCGGAGACCCTCATCCAAAGGAGCAAATACCCTCATCTAGAGGAGCAGAGCCCCTCATCCAGAGGAGAAGAGACCCTCATCCAGAGGAGCAGAGACCCTCATCTAGAGGAGCAGAGACCCTCATCCAGAGGAGCACAGACCCTCATCCAGAGGAACAGGGACCCTCATTCAGTGGGGCAGAGACCCTCATTCAGAGGAGCGGAGACCCTCATCCAGAGGAGTGGAGACCCTCATCCAGAGGAGGAATAGAGACCCTCATCCAGAGCAGCAGAGACCCTCTCTCAGAGGAGCAGAGACCCTCATCCAGAGGAGTAGAGACCATCACACAGAGGAGCAGAGACCATCAACCAGAGGAGCAGAGACCCTCATCTAGAGGAGCAGAGACCCTCATCCAGAGCAGCAGAGACCCTCATCCAGAGCATCAGAGACCCTAATCCAGAGGAGCAGAGACCCTAATCCAGAGGAACAGAGACCCTCATCCAGAGGAACAGAGACCCTCATCCAAAGGAGCAGAGACCTTCATCCAGAGGAGCGGAGACCCTCATCCAGAGGAGCAGAGATGCTCATGCAGAGGAGCGGAGACCCTCATCCAGAGGAGCGGAGACCCTCATCCAGAGGAGGAACAGAGACCCTCATCCAGAGGAGAAGAGACCCTCATCCAGGGGAACAAAGACCCTAATCCAGAGGAGCAGAGACTCTTGTCTAGAGGAGAAGAGACCCTCATCCAGAGGAGCGGAGACCCTCATCCAGAGCAGCAGAGACCGTCACACAGAGGAGCAGAGACCATCAACCAGAGGAGCAGAGACCCTCATCTAGAGGAGCAGAGACCCTCATCCAGAGCAGCAGAGACCCTCATCTAGAGCAGCAGAAACCCTCATCCAGAGGAGCAGAGACCCTCATCCAAAGGAGGAACAGAGACCCTCATCCAGAGGAACAGAGACCCTCATCCAGAGGAGCAGAGACCTTCATCCAGAGGAGCGGAGACCCTCATCCAGAGGAGCAGAGATGCTCATCCAGAAGAGCGGAGACCCTCATCCAGAGGAGAAGAGACCCTCATCCAGGGGAACAAAGACCCTAATCCAGAGGAGCAGAGACTCTCGTCTAGAGGAGAAGAGACCCTCATCCAGAGGAGCGGAGACCCTCATCCAGAGCAGCAGAGACCCTCATTCAGAGCAGCAGAGACCCTCATCCAGAGGAGCGGAGACCCTCATCCAAAGGAGCAGAGACCCTCATCCAGGGTAACAGAGATCCTCATCCAGAGGAGCAGAGACTCTCATCCAGAGGAGAAGAGACCCTCATCCAGAGCAGCAGAGACCCTCAACCAGAGCAGCAGAGACCCTCATTCAGAGCAACAGAGACCCTCATCCAGAGGAGCAGAGACTCTCATCCAGAGGAGAAGAGACCCTCATCCAGAGGAGCGGAGACCCTCATCCAGAGCAACAGAGACCCTCATCCAGAGCAGCAGAGACTCTCATCCAAAGGAGCAGAGACTCTCATCCAGGGAAGAGAGATCCTCATCCAGAGGAGCAGAGACTCTCATCCAGAGGAGAAGAGACCCTCATCCAGTGCAGCAGAGACCCTCATCCAGAGGAGCAGAGACTCTCGTCCAGAGGAGCAGAGACCCTCATCTAGAGGAGCAGAGACCCTCATCCAGAGCAGCAGAGACCCTCATCCAGAGCAGCAGAGACCCTCTCTCAGAGGAGCAGAGACCCTCATCCAGAGGAGTAGAGACCATCACACAGAGGAGCAGAGACCATCAACCAGAGGAGCAGAGACCCTCATCTAGAGGAGCAGAGACCCTCATCCAGAGCAGCAGAGACCCTCATCCAGAGCATCAGAGACCCTAATCCAGAGGAGCAGAGACCCTAATCCAGAGGAACAGAGACCCTCATCCAGAGGAACAGAGACCCTCATCCAAAGGAGCAGAGACCTTCATCCAGAGGAGCGGAGACCCTCATCCAGAGGAGCAGAGATGCTCATGCAGAGGAGCGAAGACCCTCATCCAGAGGAGCGGAGACCCTCATCCAGAGGAGGAACAGAGACCCTCATCCAGAGGAGAAGAGACCCTCATCCAGGGGAACAAAGACCCTAATCCAGAGGAGCAGAGACTCTTGTCTAGAGGAGAAGAGACCCTCATCCAGAGGAGCGGAGACCCTCATCCAGAGCAGCAGAGACCGTCACACAGAGGAGCAGAGACCATCAACCAGAGGAGCAGAGACCCTCATCTAGAGGAGCAGAGACCCTCATCCAGAGCAGCAGAGACCCTCATCTAGAGCAGCAGAAACCCTCATCCAGAGGAGCAGAGACCCTCATCCAAAGGAGGAACAGAGACCCTCATCCAGAGGAACAGAGACCCTCATCCAGAGGAGCAGAGACCTTCATCCAGAGGAGCGGAGACCCTCATCCAGAGGAGCAGAGATGCTCATCCAGAAGAGCGGAGACCCTCATCCAGAGGAGAAGAGACCCTCATCCAGGGGAACAAAGACCCTAATCCAGAGGAGCAGAGACTCTCGTCTAGAGGAGAAGAGACCCTCATCCAGAGGAGCGGAGACCCTCATCCAGAGCAGCAGAGACCCTCATTCAGAGCAGCAGAGACCCTCATCCAGAGGAGCGGAGACCCTCATCCAAAGGAGCAGAGACCCTCATCCAGGGTAACAGAGATCCTCATCCAGAGGAGCAGAGACTCTCATCCAGAGGAGAAGAGACCCTCATCCAGAGCAGCAGAGACCCTCAACCAGAGCAGCAGAGACCCTCATTCAGAGCAACAGAGACCCTCATCCAGAGGAGCAGAGACTCTCATCCAGAGGAGAAGAGACCCTCATCCAGAGGAGCGGAGACCCTCATCCAGAGCAACAGAGACCCTCATCCAGAGCAGCAGAGACTCTCATCCAAAGGAGCAGAGACTCTCATCCAGGGGAAGAGAGATCCTCATCCAGAGGAGCAGAGACTCTCATCCAGAGGAGAAGAGACCCTCATCCAGTGCAGCAGAGACCCTCATCCAGAGGAGCAGAGACTCTCGTCCAGAGGAGCAGAGACCCTCATCTAGAGGAGCAGAGACCCTCATCCAGAGCAGCAGAGACCCTCATCCAGAGCAGCAGAGACCCTAATCCAGAGGAGCAGAGACCCTAATCCAGAGGAACAGAGACCCTCATCCAGAGGAACAGAGACCCTCATCCAGAGGAGCAGAGACCTTCATCCAGAGGAGCGGAGACCCTCATCCAGAGGAGCAGAGATGCTCATCCAGAAGAGCGGAGACCCTCATCCAGAGGAGCGGAGACCCTCATCCAGAGGAGCGGAGACCCTCATCCAGAGGAGCGGAGACCCTCATCTAGAGCAGCAGAGACCCTCGTCCAGAGGAGCAGAGACCCTCATCCAAAGGAGGAACAGAGACCCTCATCCAGAGGAGAAGAGACCCTCATTCAGGGGAACAAAGACCCTAATACAGAGGAGCAGAGACTCTTGTCTAGAGGAAAAGAGACCCTCATCCAGAGGAGCGGAGACCCTCATCCAGAGCAGCAGAGACCGTCACACAGAGGAGCAGAGACCATCAACCAGAGGAGCAGAGACCCTCATCTAGAGGAGCACAGACCCTCATCCAGAGCAGCAGAGACCCTCATCTAGAGCAGCAGAAACCCTCGTCCAGAGGAGCAGAGACCCTCATCCAAAGGAGGAATAGAGACCCTCATCCAGAGGAGAAGAGACCCTCATCCAGGGGAACAAAGACCCTAATCCAGAGGAGCAGAGACTCTCGTCTAGAGGAGAAGAGACCATCATCCAGAGGAGCAGAGACCCTCATTCAGAGCAGCAGAGACCCTCATCCAGGAGAGCAGACACCCTCATCCAGAGGAGCGGAGACCCTCATCCAAAGGAGCAAATACCCTCATCTAGAGGAGCAGAGCCCCTCATCCAGAGGAGAAGAGACCCTCATCCAGAGGAGCAGAGACCCTCATCTAGAGGAGCAGAGACCCTCATCCAGAGGAACAGGGACCCTCATTCAGTGGAGCAGAGACCCTCATTCAGAGGAGCGGAGACCCTCATCCAGAGGAGCAGAGACCCTAATCCAGAGGAACAGAGACCCTCATCCAGAGGAACAGAGACCCTCATCCAAAGGAGCAGAGACCTTCATCCAGAGCAGCGGAGACCCTCATCCAGAGGAGCAGAGATGCTCATCCAGAGGAGCGGAGACCCTCATCCAGAGGAGCGGAGACCCTCATCCAGAGGAGCAGAGATGCTCATCCAGAGGAGCAGAGAACCTCATCCAGAGGAGCGGAGACCCTCATCCAGAGGAGCGGAGACCCTCATCTAGAGCAGCAGAGACCGTCGTCCAGAGGAGCAGAGACCCTCATCCAAAGGAGGAACAGAGACCCTCATCCAGAGGAGAAGATACCCTCATCCAGGGGAACAAAGACCCTAATCCAGAGGAGCAGAGACTCTTGTCTAGAGGAGAAGAGACCCTCATCCAGAGAAGCGGAGACCCTCATCCAGAGCAGCAGAGACCGTCACACAGAGGAGCAGAGACCATCAACCAGAGGAGCAGAGACCCTCATCTAGAGGAGCAGAGACCCTCATCCAGAGCAGCAGAGACCCTCATCTAGAGCAGCAGAAACCCTCATCCAGAGGAGCAGAGACCCTCATCCAAAGGAGGAACAGAGACCCTCATCCAGAGGAGAAGAGACCCTCATCCAGGGGAACAAAGACCCTAATCCAGAGGAGCAGAGACTCTCGTCTAGAGGAGAAGAGACCATCATCCAGCTGAGCGGAGACCCTCATCCAGAGCAGCAGAGACCCTCATTCAGAGCAGCAGAGACCCTCATCCAGGAGAGCAGACACCCTCATCCAGAGGAGCGGAGACCCTCATCCAAAGTAGCAGAGACCCTCATCCAGGGGAACAGAGATCCTCATCCAGAGGAGCAGAGACTCTCATCCAGAGGAGAAGAGACCCTCATCCAGAGCAGCAGAGACCCTCATCCAGAGCAGCAGACACCCTCATTCAGAGCAACAGAGACCCTCATCCAGAGGAGCAGAGACTCTCATCCAGAGGAGAAGAGACCCTCATCCAGAGGAGCGGAGACCCTCATCCAGAGCAGCAGAGACCCTCATCCAGAGCAGCAGAGACTCTCATCCAAAGGAGCAGAGACCCTCATCCAGAGGAGCGGAGACCCTCATCCAGAGCAGCAGAGACCCTCATTCAGAGCAGCAGAGACCCTCATCCAGGAGAGCAGACACCCTCATCCAGAAGAGCGGAGACCCTCATCCAAAGGAGCAAAGACCCTCATCTAGAGGAGCAGAGCCCCTCATCCAGAGGAGCAGAGCCCCTCATCCAGAGGAGAAGAGACCCTCATCCAGAGGAGCAGAGACCCTCATCTAGATGAGCAGAGACCCTCATCCAGAGGAGCACAGACCCTCATCCAGAGGAACAGGGACCCTCATTCAGTGGAGCAGAGACCCTCATTCAGAGGAGTGGAGACCCTCATCCAGAGGAGCGGAGACCCTCATCCAGAGGAGGAATAGAGACCCTCATCCAGAGGAGCAGAGACCCTCTCTCAGAGGAGCAGAGACCCTCATCCAGAGGAGTAGAGACCATCACACAGAGGAGCAGAGACCATCAACCAGAGGAGCAGAGACCCTCATCTAGAGGAGCAGAGACCCTCATCCAGAGCAGCAGAGACCCTCATCCAGAGCAGCAGAGACCCTCATTCAGAGCAGCAGAGACCCTCATCCAGAGGAGCAGACTCTCATCCAGAGGAGAAGAGACCCTCATCCAGAGGAGCGGAGACCCTCATCCAGAGCAGCAAAGACCCTCATCCAGAGCAGCAGAGACCCTCATTCAGAGCAGCAGAGACCCTCATCCAGAGGAGCAGAGACCCTAATCCAGAGGAGCAGAGACCCTCATCCAGAGGAGCAAAGACCCTCATCCAGGAGAGCAGAGACCCTCATTCAGAGGAGCGGAGACCCTCATCCAGAGGAGCAGAGACCCTCATCCAGAGGAGCAGAGAACAACATCCAGAGGAGCAAAGACCCTCATCCAGGAGAGCAGAGACACTCATCCAGAGGAGCAGAGACCCTCATCCAGAGGAGCAGAGACCCTCGTCCAGAGGAGCAGAGACCCTCATCCAGAGGAGCAGAGACCCTCATCCAGAGGAGCAGATACCCTCATCCAGAGGAGCAGAGACCCTCATCCAGGAGAGCAGAGACCCTCATCTAGAGGAGCAGAGACCCTCATCCAGAGGAGCAGAAACCCTTATCCAGAGGAGCATAGACCCTCTCTCACAGGAGCAGAGACCCTCTCTCAGAGGGGCAGAGACCCTCATTCAGAGGAGCAAAGACCCTCATCCAGAGGAGCAGAGACCCTCATCCAGAGGAGCATAGACCCTCTCTCAAAGGAGCAGAGACCCTTATCCAGAGGGAGCAGAGACCCTCAGACAGAGGGGGAACAGAGACCCTCTCTCAGAGGAGCAGAGACCCTCATCCAGAGGAGCAGAGACCCTCATCCAGAGGAGCATTGACCCTCTCTCAGAGGAGCAGAGACCCTCATCCAGAGGAGCAGAGACCCTCTCTCAGAGAAGCAGAGACCCTCATTCAGAGGAGCAAAGACCCTCATCTAGAGGAGCAGAGCCCCTCATCCAGAGGAGAAGAGACCCTCATCCAGAGGAGCAGAGACCTCAACTAGAGGAGCAGAGACCCTCATCCAGAGGAGCACAGACCCTCATCCAGAGGAACAGGCACCCTCATTCAGTGGAGCAGAGACCCTCATTCAGAGAAGCGGAGACCCTCATCCAGAGGAGCCGAGACCCTCATCCAGAGGAGCGGAGACCCTCATCCAGAGGAGGAATAGAGACCCTCATCCAGAGGAGCAGAGACCCTCTCTCAGAGGAGCAGAGACCCTCATCCAGAGGAGCAGAGACCGTCACACAGAGGAGCAGAGACCATCAACCAGAGGAGCAGAGACCCTCATCTAGAGGAGCGGAGACCCTCATCCAGAGGAGCGGAGACCCTCATCCAGAGGAGCGGAGACCCTCAACCAGAGCAGCAGAGACCCTCATCTAGAGCAGCTGAGACCCTCGTCCAGAGGAGCAGAGACCCTCATCCAAAGGAGGAACAGAGACCCTCATCCAGAGGAGAAGAGACCCTCATCCAGGGGAACAAACACCCTAATCCAGAGGAGCAGAGACTCTTGTCTAGAGGAGAAGAGACCCTCATTCAGAGGAGCGGAGACCCTCATCCAGAGCAGCAGAGACCGTCACACAGAGGAGCAGAGATCATCAACCAGAGGAGCAGAGACCCTCATCTAGAGGAGCAGAGACCCTCATCCAGAGGAGAAGAGACCCTCATCCAGTTGAACAAAGACACTAATCCAGAGGAGCAGAGACTCTCGTCTAGAGGAGAAGGGACCCTCATCCAGAGGAGCGGAGACCCTCATCCAGAGCAGCAGAGACCCTCATTCAGAGCAGCAGAGACCCTCATCCAGGAGAGCAGACACCCTCATCCAGAGGAGCGGAGACCCTCATCTAAAGGAGCAGAGACCCTCATCCAGGGGAACAGAGATCCTCATCCAGAGGAGCAGAGACTCTCGTCCAGAGGAGAAGAGACCTCATCCAGAGCAGCAGAGACCCTCATCCAGAGCAGCAGACACCCTCATTCAGAGCAACAGAGACCCTCATCCAGAGGAGCAGAGACTCTCATCCAGAGGAGAAGAGACCCTCATCCAGAGGAGCGGAGACCCTCATCCAGAGCAGCAGAGACCCTCATCCAGAGCAGCAGAGACTCTCATCCAAAGGAGCAGAGACCCTCATCCAGGGGAACAGAGATCCTCATCCAGAGGATCAGAGACCCTCATCCAGAGGAGCGGAGACCCTCATCCAGAGCAGCAGAGACCCTCATTCAGAGCAGCAGAGACCCTCATCCAGGAGAGCAGACACCCTCATCCAGAAGAGCGGAGACCCTCATCCAAAGGAGCAAAGACCCTCATCTAGAGGAGCAGAGCCCTCATCCAGAGGAGCAGAGCCCTCATCCAGAGGAGAAGAGACCCTCATCCAGAGGAGCAGAGACCCTCATCTAGATGAGCAGAGACCCTCATCCAGAGGAGCACAGACCCTCATCCAGAGGAACAGGGACCCTCATTCAGTGGAGCAGAGACCCTCATTCAGAGGAGTGGAGACCCTCATCCAGAGGAGTGGAGACCCTCATCCAGAGGAGGAATAGAGACCCTCATCCAGAGGAGCAGAGACCCTCTCTCAGAGGAGCAGAGACCCTCATCCAGAGGAGTAGAGACCATCACACAGAGGAGCAGAGACCATCAACCAGAGGAGCAGAGACCCTCATCTAGAGGAGCAGAGACCCTCATCCAGAGCAGCAGAGACCCTCATCCAGAGCAGCAGAGACCCTCATTCAGAGCAGCAGAGACCCTCATCCAGAGGAGCAGACTCTCATCCAGAGGAGAAGAGACCCTCATCCAGAGGAGCGGAGACCCTCATCCAGAGCAGCAAAGACCCTCATCCAGAGCAGCAGAGACCCTCATTCAGAGCAGCAGAGACCCTCATCCAGAGGATCAGAGACCCTAATCCAGAGGAGCAGAGACCCTCATCCAGAGGAGCAAAGACCCTCATCCAGGAGAGCAGAGACCCTCATTCAGAGGAGCGGAGACCCTCATCCAGAGGAGCAGAGACCCTCATCCAGAGGAGCAGAGAACAACATCCAGAGGAGCAAAGACCCTCATCCAGGAGAGCAGAGACACTCATCCAGAGGAGCAGAGACCCTCATCCAGAGGAGCAGAGACCCTCGTCCAGAGGAGCAGAGACCCTCATCCAGAGGAGCAGAGACCCTCATCCAGAGGAGCAGATACCCTCATCCAGAGGAGCAGAGACCCTCATCCAGGAGAGCAGAGACCCTCATCTAGAGGAGCAGAGACCCTCATCCAGAGGAGCAGAAACCCTTATCCAGAGGAGCATAGACCCTCTCTCACAGGAGCAGAGACCCTCTCTCAGAGGGGCAGAGACCCTCATTCAGAGGAGCAAAGACCCTCATCCAGAGGAGCAGAGACCCTCATCCAGAGGAGCATAGACCCTCTCTCAAAGGAGCAGAGACCCTTATCCAGAGGAGCAGAGACCCTCAGACAGAGGAGGAACAGAGACCCTCTCTCAGAGGAGCAGAGACCCTCATCCAGAGGAGCAGAGACCCTCATCCAGAGGAGCATTGACCCTCTCTCAGAGGAGCAGAGACCCTCATCCAGAGGAGCAGAGACCCTCTCTCAGAGAAGCAGAGACCCTCATTCAGAGGAGCAAAGACCCTCATCTAGAGGAGCAGAGCCCCTCATCCAGAGGAGAAGAGACCCTCATCCAGAGGAGCAGAGACCCTCAACTAGAGGAGCAGAGACCCTCATCCAGAGGAGCACAGACCCTCATCCAGAGGAACAGGCACCCTCATTCAGTGGAGCAGAGACCCTCATTCAGAGGAGCGGAGACCCTCATCCAGAGGAGCCGAGACCCTCATCCAGAGGAGCGGAGACCCTCATCCAGAGGAGGAATAGAGACCCTCATCCAGAGGAGCAGAGACCCTCTCTCAGAGGAGCAGAGACCCTCATCCAGAGGAGCAGAGACCGTCACACAGAGGAGCAGAGACCATCAACCAGAGGAGCAGAGACCCTCATCTAGAGGAGCGGAGACCCTCATCCAGAGGAGCGGAGACCCTCATCCAGAGGAGCGGAGACCCTCAACCAGAGCAGCAGAGACCCTCATCTAGAGCAGCTGAGACCCTCGTCCAGAGGAGCAGAGACCCTCATCCAAAGGAGGAACAGAGACCCTCATCCAGAGGAGAAGAGACCCTCATCCAGGGGAACAAACACCCTAATCCAGAGGAGCAGAGACTCTTGTCTAGAGGAGAAGAGACCTCATTCAGAGGAGCGGAGACCCTCATCCAGAGCAGCAGAGACCGTCACACAGAGGAGCAGAGATCATCAACCAGAGGAGCAGAGACCCTCATCTAGAGGAGCAGAGACCCTCATCCAGAGGAGAAGAGACCCTCATCCAGTTGAACAAAGACACTAATCCAGAGGAGCAGAGACTCTCGTCTAGAGGAGAAGAGACCCTCATCCAGAGGAGCGGAGACCCTCATCCAGAGCAGCAGAGACCCTCATTCAGAGCAGCAGAGACCCTCATCCAGGAGAGCAGACACCCTCATCCAGAGGAGCGGAGACCCTCATCTAAAGGAGCAGAGACCCTCATCCAGGGGAACAGAGATCCTCATCCAGAGGAGCAGAGACTCTCGTCCAGAGGAGAAGAGACCCTCATCCAGAGCAGCAGAGACCCTCATCCAGAGCAGCAGAGACCCTCATTCAGAGCAGCAGAGACCCTCATCCAGAGGAGCAGAGACTCTCATCCAGAGGAGAAGAGACCCTCATCCAGAGGAGCGGAGACCCTCATCCAGAGCAGCAGAGACCCTCATCCAGAGCAGCAGAGACTCTCATCCAAAGGAGCAGAGACTCTCATCCAGGGGAACAGAGATCCTCATCCAGAGGAGCAGAGACTCTCGTCCAGAGGAGAAGAGACCCTCATCCAGAGCAGCAGAGACCCTCATCCAGAGCAGCAGAGACCCTCATCCAGAGCAGCAGAGACCCTCATTCAGAGCAGCAGAGACCCTCATCCAGAGGAGCAGAGACCCTAGTCCAGAGGAGCAGAGACTCTCATCTAGAGTAGCAAAGACCCTCATCCAGGAGAGCAGAGACCCTCATTCAGAGGAGCGGAGACCCTCATCCAGAGGAGCAGAGACCCTCATCCAGAGGAGCAGAGACCAACATCCAGAGGAGCAAAGACCCTCATCCAGGAGAGCAGAGACACTCATCCAGAGGAGCAGAGACCCTCATCCAGAGGAGCAGAGGCCCTCGTCCAGAGGAGCAGAGACCCTCATCCAGAGGAGCAGAGACCCTCATCCAGAGGAGCAGAGACCCTCATCCAGGAGAGAAGAGACCCTCATCTAGAGGAGCAGAGACCCTCATCCAGAGGAGCAGAAACCCTTATCCAGAGGAGCATAGACCCTCTCTCACAGGAGCAGAGACCCTCATCCAGAGGAGCAGAGACCCTCATCCAGAGGAGCATAGACCCTCTCTCAGAGGAGCAGAGACCCTCATCCAGAGGAGCAGAGACCCTCTCTCAGAATGGCAGAGACCCTCATTCAGAGGAGCAAAATCCCTCATTCAGAGGAGCAGAGACCCTCATCCAGAGGAGCATAGACCCTCTCTCAAAGGAGAAGAGACCCTTATCCAGAGGAGCAGAGACCCTCAGACAGAGGAGGAACAGAGACCCTCTCTCAGAGGAGCAGAGACCCTCATCCAGAGGAGAAGAGACCCTCATCCAGTTGAACAAAGACACTAATCCAGAGGAGCAGAGACTCGTCTAGAGGAGAAGAGACCCTCATCCAGAGGAGCGGAGACCCTCATCCAGAGCAGCAGAGACCCTCATTCAGAGCAGCAGAGACCCTCATCCAGGAGAGCAGACACCCTCATCCAGAGGAGCGGAGACCCTCATCTAAAGGAGCAGAGACCCTCATCCAGGGGAACAGAGATCCTCATCCAGAGGAGCAGAGACTCTCGTCCAGAGGAGAAGAGACCCTCATCCAGAGCAGCAGAGACCCTCATCCAGAGCAGCAGACACCCTCATTCAGAGCAACAGAGACCCTCATCCAGAGGAGCAGAGACTCTCATCCAGAGGAGAAGAGACCCTCATCCAGAGGAGCGGAGACCCTCATCCAGAGCAGCAGAGACCCTCATCCAGAGCAGCAGAGACTCTCATCCAAAGGAGCAGAGACCCTCATCCAGGGGAACAGAGATCCTCATCCAGAGGATCAGAGACCCTCATCCAGAGGAGCGGAGACCCTCATCCAGAGCAGCAGAGACCCTCATTCAGAGCAGCAGAGACCCTCATCCAGGAGAGCAGACACCCTCATCCAGAAGAGCGGAGACCCTCATCCAAAGGAGCAAAGACCCTCATCTAGAGGAGCAGAGCCCCTCATCCAGAGGAGAAGAGACCCTCATCCAGAGGAGCAGAGACCCTCATCTAGATGAGCAGAGACCCTCATCCAGAGGAGCACAGACCCTCATCCAGAGGAACAGGGACCCTCATTCAGTGGAGCAGAGACCCTCATTCAGAGGAGTGGAGACCCTCATCCAGAGGAGTGGAGACCCTCATCCAGAGGAGGAATAGAGACCCTCATCCAGAGGAGCAGAGACCCTCTCTCAGAGGAGCAGAGACCCTCATCCAGAGGAGTAGAGACCATCGCACAGAGGAGCAGAGACCATCAACCAGAGGAGCAGAGACCCTCATCTAGAGGAGCAGAGACCCTCATCCAGAGCAGCAGAGACCCTCATCCAGAGCAGCAGAGACCCTCATTCAGAGCAGCAGAGACCCTCATCCAGAGGAGCAGACTCTCATCCAGAGGAGAAGAGACCCTCATCCAGAGGAGCGGAGACCTCATCCAGAGCAGCAAAGACCCTCATCCAGAGCAGCAGAGACCCTCATTCAGAGCAGCAGAGACCCTCATCCAGAGGATCAGAGACCCTAATCCAGAGGAGCAGAGACCCTCATCCAGAGGAGCAAAGACCCTCATCCAGGAGAGCAGAGACCCTCATTCAGAGGAGCGGAGACCCTCATCCAGAGGAGCAGAGACCCTCATCCAGAGGAGCAGAGAACAACATCCAGAGGAGCAAAGACCCTCATCCAGGAGAGCAGAGACACTCATCCAGAGGAGCAGAGACCCTCATCCAGAGGAGCAGAGACCCTCGTCCAGAGGAGCAGAGACCCTCATCCAGAGGAGCAGAGACCCTCATCCAGAGGAGCAGATACCCTCATCCAGAGGAGCAGAGACCCTCATCCAGGAGAGCAGAGACCCTCATCTAGAGGAGCAGAGACCCTCATCCAGAGGAGCAGAAACCCTTATCCAGAGGAGCATAGACCCTCTCTCACAGGAGCAGAGACCCTCTATCAGAGGGGCAGAGACCCTCATTCAGAGGAGCAAAGACCCTCATCCAGAGGAGCAGAGACCCTCATCCAGAGGAGCATAGACCCTCTCTCAAAGGAGCAGAGACCCTTATCCAGAGGAGCAGAGACCCTCAGACAGAGGAGGAACAGAGACCCTCTCTCAGAGGAGCAGAGACCCTCATCCAGAGGAGCAGAGACCCTCATCCAGAGGAGCATTGACCCTCTCTCAGAGGAGCAGAGACCCTCATCCAGAGGAGCAGAGACCCTCTCTCAGAGAAGCAGAGACCCTCATTCAGAGGAGCAAAGACCCTCATCTAGAGGAGCAGAGCCCCTCATCCAGAGGAGAAGAGACCCTCATCCAGAGGAGCAGAGACCCTCAACTAGAGGAGCAGAGACCCTCATCCAGAGGAGCACAGACCCTCATCCAGAGGAACAGGCACCCTCATTCAGTGGAGCAGAGACCCTCATTCAGAGGAGCGGAGACCCTCATCCAGAGGAGCCGAGACCCTCATCCAGAGGAGCGGAGACCCTCATCCAGAGGAGGAATAGAGACCCTCATCCAGAGGGAGCAGAGACCCTCTCTCAGAGGAGCAGAGACCCTCATCTAGAGGAGCAGAGACCGTCACACAGAGGAGCAGAGACCATCAACCAGAGGAGCAGAGACCCTCATCTAGAGGAGCGGAGACCCTCATCCAGAGGAGCGGAGACCCTCATCCAGAGGAGCGGAGACCCTCAACCAGAGCAGCAGAGACCCTCATCTAGAGCAGCTGAGACCCTCGTCCAGAGGAGCAGAGACCCTCATCCAAAGGAGGAACAGAGACCCTCATCCAGAGGAGAAGAGACCCTCATCCAGGGGAACAAACACCCTAATCCAGAGGAGCAGAGACTCTTGTCTAGAGGAGAAGAGACCCTCATTCAGAGGAGCGGAGACCCTCATCCAGAGCAGCAGAGACCGTCACACAGAGGAGCAGAGATCATCAACCAGAGGAGCAGAGACCCTCATCTAGAGGAGCAGAGACCCTCATCCAGAGGAGAAGAGACCCTCATCCAGTTGAACAAAGACACTAATCCAGAGGAGCAGAGACTCTCGTCTAGAGGAGAAGAGACCCTCATCCAGAGGAGCGGAGACCCTCATCCAGAGCAGCAGAGACCCTCATTCAGAGCAGCAGAGACCCTCATCCAGGAGAGCAGACACCCTCATCCAGAGGAGCGGAGACCCTCATCTAAAGGAGCAGAGACCCTCATCCAGGGGAACAGAGATCCTCATCCAGAGGAGCAGAGACTCTCGTCCAGAGGAGAAGAGACCCTCATCCAGAGCAGCAGAGACCCTCATCCAGAGCAGCAGAGACCCTCATTCAGAGCAGCAGAGACCCTCATCCAGAGGAGCAGAGACTCTCATCCAGAGGAGAAGAGACCATCATCCAGAGGAGCGGAGACCCTCATCCAGAGCAGCAGAGACCCTCATCCAGAGCAGCAGAGACTCTCATCCAAAGGAGCAGAGACTCTCATCCAGGGGAACAGAGATCCTCATCCAGAGGAGCAGAGACTCTCGTCCAGAGGAGAAGAGACCCTCATCCAGAGCAGCAGAGACCCTCATCCAGAGCAGCAGAGACCCTCATCCAGAGCAGCAGAGACCCTCATTCAGAGCAGCAGAGACCCTCATCCAGAGGAGCAGAGACCCTAGTCCAGAGGAGCAGAGACTCTCATCCAGAGTAGCAAAGACCCTCATCCAGGATAGCAGAGACCCTCATTCAGAGGAGCGGAGACCCTCATCCAGAGGAGCAGAGACCCTCATCCAGAGGAGCAGAGACCAACATCCAGAGGAGCAAAGACCCTCATCCAGGAGAGCAGAGACACTCATCCAGAGGAGCAGAGACCCTCATCCAGAGGAGCAGAGACCCTCGTCCAGAGGAGCAGAAACCCTCATCCAGAGGAGCAGAGACCCTCATCCAGAGGAGCAGAGACCCTCATCCAGGAGAGCAGAGACCCTCATCTAGAGGAGCAGAGACCCTCATCCAGAGGAGCAGAAACCCTTATCCAGAGGAGCATAGACCCTCTCTCACAGGAGCAGAGACCCTCATCCAGAGGAGCAGAGACCCTCATCCAGAGGAGCATAGACCCTCTCTCAGAGGAGCAGAGACCCTCATCCAGAGGAGCAGAGACCCTCTCTCAGAATGGCAGAGACCCTCATTCAGAGGAGCAAAATCCCTCATTCAGAGGAGCAGAGACCCTCATCCAGAGGAGCATAGACCCTCTCTCAAAGGAGAAGAGACCCTTATCCAGAGGAGCAGAGACCCTCAGACAGAGGAGGAACAGAGACCCTCTCTCAGAGGAGCAGAGACCCTCATCCAGAGGAGCAGAGACCCTCATCCAGAGAAGCATTGACCCTCTCTCAGAGGAGCAGAGACCCTCATCCAGAGGAGCAGAGACCCTCTCTCAGAGAAGCAGAGACCCTCATTCAGAGGAGCAAAGACCCTCATCTAGAGGAGCAGAGCCCCTCATCCAGAGGAGAAGAGACCCTCATCCAGAGGAGCAGAGACCCTCATCTAGAGGAGCAGAGACCCTCATCCAGAGGAGCACAGACCCTCATCCAGATGAACAGGCACCCTCATTCAGTGGAGCAGAGACCCTCATTCAGAGGAGCGGAGACCCTCATCCAGAGGAGCCGAGACCCTCATCCAGAGGAGCGGAGACCCTCATCCAGAGGAGGAATAGAGACCCTCATCCATAGGAGCAGAGACCCTCTCTCAGAGGAGCAGAGACCCTCATCCAGAGGAGCAGAGACCGTCACACAGAGGAGCAGAGACCATCAACCAGAGGAGCAGAGACCCTCATCTAGAGGAGCAGAGAGCCTCATCCAGAGCAGCAGAGACCCTCATCCAGAGCAGCAGAGACCCTAATCCAGAGGAACAGAGACCCTCATCCAGAGGAACAGAGACCCTCATCCAGAGGAGCAGAGATGCTCATCCAGAGTAGCGGAGACCCTTATTCAGAGGAGCGGAGACCCTCATCCAGAGGAGCGGAGACCCTCATCCAGAGCAGCAGAGACCCTCATCTAGAGGAGCAGAGACCCTCGTCCAGAGGAGCAGAGACCCTCATCCAAAGGAGGAACAGAGACCCTCATCCAGAAGAGAAGAGACCCTCATCCATGGGAACAAAGACCCTAATCCAGAGGAGCAGAGACTCTTGTCTAGAGGAGAAGAGACCCTCATCCAGAGGAGCGGAGACCCTCATCCAGAGCAGCAGAGACCATCACACAGAGGAGCAGAGACCATCAACCAGAGGAGCAGAGACCCTCATCTAGAGGAGCAGAGACCCTCATCCAGAGCAGCAGAGACCCTCATCTAGAGCATCAGAGACCCTCGTCCAGAGGAGAAGAGACCCTCATCCAAAGGAGGAACAGAGACCCTCATCCAGAGGAGCAGAGACCCTCATCCAGAGCAGCAGAGACCCTCATCTAGAGCAGCAGAGACTCTCATTCAGAGCAGCAGAGACCCTCATCCAGAGGAGCAGAGACCCTAATCCAGAGGAGCAGAGACCCTCATCCAGAGGAGCAAAGACCCTCATCCAGGAGAGCAGAGACCCTCATTCAGAGGAGCGGAGACCCTCATCCAGAGGAGCAGAGACCAACATCCAGAGGAGCAAAGACCCTCATCCAGGAGAGCAGAGACACTCATCCAGAGGAGCAGAGACCCTCATCCAGAGGAGCAGAGACCAACATCCAGAGAAGCAAAGACCCTCATCCAGAGGAGCAGAGACCCTCATCCAGAGGAGCAGAGACCCTCATCCAGGAGAGCAGAGACACTCATCTAGAGGAGCAGAGACCCTCATCCAGAGGAGCAGAAACCCTTATCCAGAGGAGCATAGACCCTCTCTCACAGGAGCAAAGACCCTCATCCAGAGGAGCAGAGACCCTCATCCAGAGGAGCATAGACCCTCTCTCAGAGGAGCAGAGACCCTCATCCAGAGGAGCAGAGACCCTCTCTCAGAGGGGCAGAGACCCTCATTCAGAGGAGCAAAGACCCTCATCCAGAGGAGCAGAGACCCTCATCCAGAGGAGCATTGACCCTCTCTCAGAGGAGCAGAGACCCTCATCCAGAGGAGCAGAGACCCTCTCTCAGAGAAGCAGAGACCCTCATTCAGTGGAGCAAAGACCCTCATCTAGAGGAGCAGAGCCCCTCATCCAGAGGAGAAGAGACCCTCATCCAGAGGAGCAGAGACCCTCATCTAGAGGAGCAGAGACCCTCATCCAGAGGAGCACATACCCTCATCCAGAGGAACAGGCACCCTCATTCAGTGGAGCAGAGACCCTCATTCAGAGGAGCGGAGACCCTCATCCAGAGGAGCGGAGACCCTCATCCAGAGGAGGAATAGAGACCCTCATCCAGAGGAGCAGAGACCCTCTCTCAGAGGAGCAGAGACCCTCATCCAGAGGAGCAGAGACCGTCACACAGAGGAGCAGAGACCATCAACCAGAGGAGCAGAGACCCTCATCTAGAGGAGCCGAGACCCTCATCCAGAGCAGCAGAGACCCTCATCCAGAGCAGCAGAGACCCTAATCCAGAGGAGCAGAGACCCTAATCCAGAGGAACAGAGACCCTCATCCAGAGGAACAGAGACGCTCATCCAGAGGAGCAGAGACCTTCATCCAGAGGATCGGAGACCCTCATCCAGAGGAGCAGAGATGCTCATCCAGAGGAGCGGAGACCCTCATCCAGAGGAGCGGAGACCCTCATCCAGAGGAGCGGAGACCCTCATCCAGAGCAGCAGAGACCCTCATCTAGAGCAGCAGAGACCCTCGTCCAGAGGAGCAGAGACCCTCATCCAAAGGAGAAACAGTGACCCTCATCCAGAGGAGAAGAGACCCTCATCCAGGGGAACAAAGACCCTAATCCAGAGGAGCAGAGACTCTTGTCTAGAGGAGAAGAGACCCTCATCCAGAGCAGCAGAGACCGTCACACAGAGGAGCAGAGACCATCAACCAGAGGAGCAGAGACCCTCATCTAGAGGAGCAGAGACCCTCATCCAGAGCAGCAGAGACCCTCATCTAGAGCAGCAGAGACCCTCGTCCAGAGGAGCAGAGACCCTCATCCAAAGGAGGAACAGAGACCCTCATCCAGAGGAGAAGAGACCCTCATCCAGTTGAACAAAGACCCTAATCCAGAGGAGCAGAGACTCTCGTCTAGAGGAGAAGAGACCCTCATACAGAGGAGCAGAGACCCTCATCTAGAGGAGCAGAGACCCTCATCCAGAGGAGCACAGACCCTCATCCAGAGGAACAGGCACCCTCATTCAGTGGAGCAGAGACCCTCATTCAGAGGAGCGGAGACCCTCATCCAGAGGAGCCGAGAACCTCATCCAGAGGAGCGGAGACCCTCATCCAGAGGAGGAATAGAGACCCTCATCCAGAGGAGCAGAGACACTCTCTCAGAGGAGCAGAGACCCTCATCCAGAGGAGCAGAGACCGTCACACAGAGGAGCAGAGACCATCAACCAGAGGAGCAGAGACCCTCATCTAGAGGAGCAGAGACCCTCATCTAGAGGAGCAGAGACCCTCATCTAGAGGAGCAGAGACCCTCATCCAGAGCAGCAGAGACCCTAATCCAGAGGAGCAGAGACCCTAATCCAGAGGAGCAGAGACCCTAATCCAGAGGAACAGAGACCCTCATCCAGAGGAGCAGAGACCTTCATCCAGAGGAGCGGAGACCCTCATCCAGAGGAGCAGAGATGCTCATCCAGAGGAGCGGAAACCCTCATCCAGAGGAGCGGAGACCCTCATCCAGAGGAGCGGAGACCCTCATCCAGAGCAGCAGAGACCCTCATCTAGAGCAGCAGAGACCTTCATCCAGAAGAGCGGAGACCCTCATCCAGAGGAGCAGAGATGCTCATCCAGAGGAGCGGAGACCCTCATCCAGAGGAGTGGAGACCCTCATCCAGAGGAGTGGAGACCCTCATCCAGAGCAGCAGAGACCCTCATCTAGAGCAGCAGAGACCCTCGTCCAGAGGAGCAGAGACCCTCATCCAAAGGAGGAACAGAGACCCTCATCCAGAGGAGAAGAGACCCTCATCCAGGGGAACAAAGACCCTAATCCAGAGGAGCAGAGACTCTTGTCTAGAGGAGAAGAGACCCTCATCCAGAGGAGTGGAGACCCTCATCCAGAGCAGCAGAGACCGTCACACAGAGGAGCAGAGACCATCAACCAGAGGAGCAGAGACCCTCATCTAGAGGAGCAGAGAACTTCATCCAGAGCAGCAGAGACCCTCATCTAGAGCATCAGAGACCCTCGTCCAGAGGAGCAGAGACCCTCATCCAAAGGAGGAACAGAGACCCTCATCCAGAGGAGAAGAGACCCTCATCCAGTTGAACAAAGACCCTAATCCAGAGGAGCAGAGACTCTCGTCTAGAGGAGAAGAGACCCTCATCCAGAGGAGCGGAGACCCTCATCCAGAGCAGCAGAGACCCTCATTCAGAGTAGCAGAGACCCTCATCCAGGAGAGCAGACACCCTCATCCAGAGGAGCGGAGACCCTCATCCAAAGGAGCAGAGACCCTCATCCAGGGGAACAGAGATCCTCATCCAGAGGAGCAGAGACTCTCGTCCAGAGGAGAAGAGACCCTCATCCAGAGCAGCAGAGACCCTCATCCAGAGCAGCAGAGACCCTCATTCAGAGCAGCAGAGACCCTCATCCAGAGGAGCAGAGACTCTCATCCAGAGGAGAAGAGACCCTCATCCAGAGGAGCGGAGACCCTCATTCAGAGCAGCAGAGACCCTC
Source organism: Calotriton arnoldi (assembly GCA_963921515.1). NCBI lineage: Eukaryota > Metazoa > Chordata > Amphibia > Caudata > Salamandridae > Calotriton > Calotriton arnoldi. The sequence goes on from CAWUFW010016091.1 coordinate 208,453, forward strand.
ATCCAGAGCAGCAGAGACTCTCATCCAAAGGAGCAGAGACCCTCATCCAGGGGAACAGAGATCCTCATCCAGAGGAGCAGAGACTCTCGTCCAGAGGAGAAGAGACCCTCATTCAGAGCAGCAGAGACCCTCATCCAGAGCAGCATAGACCTTCATCCAGAGGAGCAGAGACTCTCATCCAGAGGAGAAGAGACCCTCATCCAGAGGAGCGGAGACCCTCATCCAGAGCAGCAGAGACCCTCATCCAGAGGAGCAGAAACCCTCATCCAGAGAAGCAGAGACCCTCATCCAGAGGAGCAGAGACCTTCATCCAGAGGAGCGGAGACCCTCATCCAGAGGAGCAGAAACCCTCATCCAGAGGAGCCGAGACCCTCATCCAGAGGGGCAGAGACCCTCTCTCAGAGGAGCAGAGACCCTCATCTAGAGGAGCAGAGCCCCCCCCTGTTTCCCCCCAGGAGCAGAGACCCTCTCTCAGAGGAGCAGAGACCCTCATCCAGAGGGGCAGAGACCATCATCAAGTGGAAGAGGTGTGGCACAGCGGCCTGGATGCCTGACTCCGGACCACGGGTTTGATGGTTCTATCCCTGGCGCCGGCAACAGATTAGCCCAGCACCATGTGACTCTGGGCAATAGCTCGCTTAATCTTCCCGACGGCCCCCAGCGCCGGGACACCTCTCCGGAAGTAGCTGTGCGCATTACAAATGCTGGTATTTGATTTTCATTTCATCCAGAGGAATAGAGGCCCTCATCCAGCAGAACAGAGACCCTCTCTCTGAGCAGCAGAGACCCTCATCCAGAGGAGCAGAGACCCTCAGACAGAGGAGGAACAGAGACCCTCTCTCAGTGGAGCAGAGACCCTCATCCAGAGGAGCAGAGACCCTCATGCAGAGGAGCATAGACCCTCTCTCAGAGGAGCAGAGACCCTCATCCAGAGGAGCAGAGACCCTCTCTCAGAGGAGCAGAGACCATCATTCAGAGGAGCAAAGACCCTCATCTAGAGGAGAAGAGACCCTCATCCGGAGGAGCAGAGACCCTCATCCAGAGGAGCAGAGACCCTCATCTAGAGGAGCAGAGACCCTCATCCAGAGGATCACAGACCCTCATCCAGAGGAACAGAGACCCTCATTCAGAGGAGCAGAGACCCTCATTCAGAGGAGCAGAGACCCTCATCCAGAGGAGCGGAGACCCTCATCCAGAGGAGCGGAGACACTCATCCAGAGGAGGAATAGAGACCCTCATCCAGAGGAGCAGAGACCCTCTCTCATAGGAGCAGAGACCCTCATCCAGAGGAGCAGAGACCATCACCCAGAGGAGCAGAGACCATCAACCAGAGGAGCAGAGACCCTCATCTAGAGGAGCAGAGACCCTCATCCAGAGCAGCAGAGACCCTCATCCAGAGCAGCAGAAACCCTAATCCAGAGGAGCAGAGACCCTAATCCAGAGGAACAGAGACCCTCATCCAGAGGAGCAGAGACCTTCATCCAGAGAAGCGGAGACCCTCATCCAGAGGAGCGGAGACCCTCATCCAGAGCAGCAGAGACCCTCGTCCAGAGGAGCAGAGACCCTCATCCAAAGGAGGAACAGAGACCCTCATCCAGAGGAGCAGAGACCCTCATCCAGAGGAGCAAAGACTCTCATCCAGAGGAGCAAAGACCCTCATCCAGGAGAGCAGAGACCCTCATCCAGAGGAGCGGAGACCCTCATCCAGAGGAGCAGAGACCCTCATCCAGAAGAGCAAAGTCCCTCATACAGGAGAGCAGAGACCCTCATCCAGAGGAGCAGAGACCCTCATCCAGAGGAGCAGAGGTCCTCATCCAGAGCAGCAGAGACCCTCGTCCAGAGGAGCAGAGACCCTTGTCCAGAGGAGCAGAGACCCTCATCCAGGAGAGCAGAGACCCTCATCCAGGAGAGCAGAGACCCTCATCCAGAGGAGCGGAGACCCTCATCCAGAGGAGCAGAGACCCTCATCCAGAGGAGCAAATACCCTCATCCAGGAGAGCAGAGACCCTCATCCAGAGGAGCGGAGACCCTCGTCCAGAGGAGCAGAGACCCTCTCTCAGAGGAGAAGAGACCCTCATCCAGAGGAGCAGAGACCATCACCCAGAGGAGCAGAGACCCTCATCCAGAGGAGCAGAGACCCTCATCCAGAGGAGCAGAGACCCTTATCTAGAGGAGCAGAGACCATCTCCCAGAGGAGCAGATACCCTCATCCAGAGGAGCAGAGACCCTCATTCAGAGGAGCAGAGACACTCATTCAGAGGAGCGGAGACCCTCATCCTGAGGAGTGGAGACCCTCATCCAGAGAAGCAGAAACCCTCATCCAGAGGAGCAGAGACCCTCATCCAGAGGAGTAGAGACCTTCATCCAGAGGAGCGGAGAACCTCATCCAGAGGAGCAGAGACCCTCATCCAGAGGAGCAGAAACCCTCATCCAGAGGAGCTGAGACCCTCATCCAGAGGGGCAGAGACCCTCTCTCAGAGGAGCAGAGACCCTCATCTAGAGGAGCAGAGCCCCCCCCGTCCCCCCCAGGAGCAGAGACCCTCTCTCAGAGGAGCAGAGACCCTCATCCAGAGGGGCAGAGACCCTCATCAAGTGGAAGAGGTGTGGCGCAGCAGCCAGGATGCCTGACTCCGGACCATGGGGTTCACGGTTCTATCCCTAGTGCCGGCAGCAGATTAGCCCAGCACCATGTGACTCTGGGCAATAGCTCGCTTAATCTTCCCGATGGCCCCCAGCGCCGGGACACCTCTCCGGAAGTAGCTGTGCTCATTACAAATGCTGGTATTTGATTTTCATTTCATCCAGCAGAACAGAGACCCTCATCCAGCAGAACAGAGACCCTCATCCAGAGGAGCATAGAGACCCTCATCCAGAGGAGCAGAGACCCTCATCCAGAGGAGAAATAGAGACCCTCATCCAGAGGAGCAGAGTCCCTCATCCAGAGGAGGAATAGAGACCCTCATCCAGAGGAGGAATAGAGACCCTCATCCAGAGGAGGAATAGAGACTCTCATACAGAGGAGGAACAGAGACCCTCATCCAGAGGAGGAATAGAGACCCTCATCCAGAGGAGCAGAGTCCCTCATCCAGAGGAGGAATAGAGACCCTAATCCAGAGGAGAAATAACGACCCTCATCCAGAGGAGCAGAGTCCCTCATCCAGAGGAGGAATTGAGACCCTCATCCAGAGGAGGAATAGAGACCCTCATCCAGAGGAGCAGAGACCCTCATCCAGAAGAGCAGAGACCCTCATCCAGAGGAGCAGAGACCCTCTCTCAGAGGAGCAGAGACCCTCATCCTGAGGAGCATAGACCCTCTCTCAGAGGAGCAGAGTCCCTCATCCAGAGGAAAAATAGAGACTCTCATCCAGAGGAGGAATAGAGACCCTCATCCAGAGGAGCAGAGACCCTCTCTCAAAGGAACAGAGACCTTCATCCAGAGGAGCAGAGACCCTCATCCAGGGGAGCAGAGACCCTCATCCAGAGGAGCGGAGACCCTCATCCAGAGGAGCAGAGACCCTCATCCAGAGGAACAGAGACCCTCATCCAGGAGAGCAGAGACACTCATCCAGAGGAGCGGAGAGCCTCATCCAGAGGAGCACAGACCCTCATCCAGAGGAGCAGAGACCCTCATCCAGATGAGCGGAGACCCGCATCCAGAGGAACAGAGACCCTCATCCAGAGGAGCAGAGACCTTCATCCAGAGAAGTGGAGACCCTCATCCAGAGGAGCGGAGACCCTCATCCAGAGCAGCAGAGACCCTCGTCCAGAGGAGCAGAGACCCTCATCCAAAGGAGGAACAGAGACCCTCATCCAGAGGAGCAGAGACCCTCATCCAGAGGAGCAAAGACTCTCATCCAGAGGAGCAAAGACCCTCATCCAGGAGAGCAGAGACCCTCATCCAGAGGAGCGGAGACCCTCATCCAGAGGAGCAGAGACCCTCATCCAGAAGAGCAAAGTCCCTCATACAGGAGAGCAGAGACCCTCATCCAGAGGAGCAGAGACCCTCATCCAGAGGAGCAGAGGTCCTCATCCAGAGCAGCAGAGACCCTCGTCCAGAGGAGCAGAGACCCTTGTCCAGAGGAGCAGAGACCCTCATCCAGGAGAGCAGAGACCCTCATCCAGGAGAGCAGAGACCCTCATCCAGAGGAGCGGAGACCCTCATCCAGAGGAGCAGAGACCCTCATCCAGAGGAGCAAATACCCTCATCCAGGAGAGCAGAGACCCTCATCCAGAGGAGCGGAGACCCTCGTCCAGAGGAGCAGAGACCCTCTCTCAGAGGAGCAGAGACCCTCATCCAGAGGAGCAGAGACCATCACCCAGAGGAGCAGAGACCCTCATCCAGAGGAGCAGAGACCCTCATCCAGAGGAGCAGAGACCCTCATCCAGAGGAGCAGAGACCCTTATCTAGAGGAGCAGAGACCATCTCCCAGAGGAGCAGATACCCTCATCCAGAGGAGCAGAGACCCTCATTCAGAGGAGCGGAGACCCTCATCCTGAGGAGTGGAGACCCTCATCCAGAGAAGCAGAAACCCTCATCCAGAGGAGCAGAGACCCTCATCCAGAGGAGTAGAGACCTTCATCCAGAGGAGCGGAGAACCTCATCCAGAGGAGCAGAGACCCTCATCCAGAGGAGCAGAAACCCTCATCCAGAGGAGCTGAGACCCTCATCCAGAGGGGCAGAGACCCTCTCTCAGAGGAGCAGAGACCCTCATCTAGAGGAGCAGAGCCCCCCGTTCCCCCAGGAGCAGAGACCCTCTCTCAGAGGAGCAGAGACCCTCATCCAGAGGGGCAGAGACCCTCATCAAGTGGAAGAGGTGTGGCGCAGCAGCCAGGATGCCTGACTCCGGACCATGGGGTTCACGGTTCTATCCCTAGTGCCGGCAGCAGATTAGCCCAGCACCATGTGACTCTGGGCAATAGCTCGCTTAATCTTCCCGATGGCCCCCAGCGCCGGGACACCTCTCCGGAAGTAGCTGTGCTCATTACAAATGCTGGTATTTGATTTTCATTTCATCCAGAGGAACAGAGACCCTCATCCAGCAGAACAGAGACCCTCATCCAGCAGAACAGAGACCCTCATCCAGAGGAGCATAGAGACCCTCATCCAGAGGAGCAGAGACCCTCATCCAGAGGAGAAATAGAGACCCTCATCCAGAGGAGCAGAGTCCCTCATCCAGAGGAGGAATAGAGACCCTCATCCAGAGGAGGAATAGAGACCCTCATCCAGAGGAGGAATAGAGACCCTCATACAGAGGAGGAACAGAGACCCTCATCCAGAGGAGGAATAGAGACCCTCATCCAGAGGAGCAGAGTCCCTCATCCAGAGGAGGAATAGAGACCCTAATCCAGAGGAGAAATAACGACCCTCATCCAGAGGAGCAGAGTCCCTCATCCAGAGGAGGAATTGAGACCCTCATCCAGAGGAGGAATAGAGACCCTCATCCAGAGGAGCAGAGACCCTCATCCAGAAGAGCAGAGACCCTCATCCAGAGGAGCAGAGACCCTCTCTCAGAGGAGCAGAGACCCTCATCCTGAGGAGCATAGACCCTCTCTCAGAGGAGCAGAGACCCTCATCCAGAGGAACAGAGTCCCTCATCCAGAGGAGGACTAGAGAACCTCATCCAGAGGAGCAGAGTCCCTCATCCAGAGGAAAAATAGAGACTCTCATCCAGAGGAGGAATAGAGACCCTCATCCAGAGGAGCAGAGACCCTCTCTCAAAGGAACAGAGACCTTCATCCAGAGGAGCAGAGACCCTCATCCAGGGAGCAGAGACCCTCATCCAGAGGAGCGGAGACCCTCATCCAGAGGAGCAGAGACCCTCATCCAGAGGAACAGAGACCCTCATCCAGGAGAGCAGAGACCCTCATCCAGAGGAGCGGAGAGCCTCATCCAGAGGAGCACAGACCCTCACCCAGAGGAGCAGAGACCCTCATCCAGATGAGCGGAGACCCGCATCCAGAGGAGCAGAGACCCTCATCCAGAGCAGCAGAGACCCTCAGAGGAGCAGAGACCCTCATTCAGAGGAGCAGGGACCCTCATCCAGAGGAGCATAGACCCTCTCTCAGAGGAGCAGAGACCATCATCCAGAGGAGCATAGACCCTCTCTCAGAGGAGCAGAGGCCCTCATTCAGAGGAGCAAAGACCCTCATCCAGAGGAGCATAGACCCTCTCTCAGAGGAGCAGAGACCCTTATCCAGAGGAGCAGATCCCCTCATCTAGAGGAGCAGAGAGCCTTATCCAGAGGAGCAGAGACCCTCATCCAGAGGAGCAGAGACCATCACCCAGAGGAGCAGAGACCATCAACCAGAGGAGCAGAGACCCTCATTTAGAGGAGCAGAGACCCTCATCCAGAGGAGCAGAGACCCTCATCCAGAGGAGCAGAGACCATCACCCAGAGGAGCAGAGACCATCAACCAGAGGAGCAGAGACCCTCATCAAGAGGACCAAAGACCCTCATCCAGAGCAGCAGAGACCCTCATCCAGAGGAGCAGAGACCCTCATCCAGCAGAACTGAGACCCTCATCCAGCAGAACAGATACCCTCATCCAGAGGAGAAATAGAGACCCTCATCTAGAGGAGCAGAGTCCCTCATCCAGAGGAGGAATAGAAACCCTCATCCAGAGGAGGAATAGAGACCCTCATCCAGAGGAGGAATAGAGAACCTCATCCAGAGGAGTAATAGAGACCCTCATCCAGATGAGCAGAGACCCTCTCTCAGAGGAGCAGAGACCCTCATCCAGAGGAGCAGAGACCCTCATCCAGGGGAGCAGAGACCCTCATCCAGAGGAGCGGAGACCCTCATTCAGAGCAGCAGAGACCCTCATCCAGAGGAGCGGAGACCCTCATCCAGGAGAGCAGAGACCCTCATCCAGAGGAGCAGAGACCCTCATCCAGGAGAACAAAGACCCCCATCCAGAGGACCGGAGACCCTCATCCAGAGGAGCAGAGACATTCATCCAGAGAAGGGAGACCCTCATCCAGAGGAGCAGAGACCCTCTTCCAGAGGAGCAGAGACCCTCATTCAGGAGAGCAGAGACCCTCATCCAGAGGAGCAGAGACCCTCATCCAGGGGAGCAGAGACCCTCATCCAGGGGAGCGGAGACCCTCAGCCAGAGGAACGGAGACCCTCTCCCAGAGGAGCTGAGACCCTCATCCAGGAGAGCAGAGACCCACATCCAGAGCAGCAGAGACCCTCATCCAGAGCAGCAGAGACCCTCATCCAGAGGAGGAACAGAGACCCTCATGCAGAGGAGGAATAGAGACCCTCATCCAGAGGAGAAGAGACCCTCATCCAGGAGAGCAGAGACCCTCATCCAGGAGAGCAGAGACCCTCATCCAGAGGAGCAGAGGTCCTCATCCAGAGGAGGAACAGAGACCCTCATCCAGAGGAGCAGAGACCCTCATCCAGAGGAGCAGAGACCCTCATCCAGGAGAGCAGAGACCCTCATCCAGAGGAGCAGAGGTCCTCATCCAGAGCAGGAACAGAGACCCTCATCCAGAGGAGCAGAGACCCTCATCCAGAGGAGCAGAAACCCTCATCCAGAGGAGCCGAGACCCTCATCCAGAGGGGCAGAGACCCTCTCTCAGAGGAGCAGAGACCCTCATCCAGAGGGGCAGAGACCCTCATCAAGTGGAAGAAGTGTGGCGCAGCAGCCAGGATGCCTGACTCCGGACCATGGGGTTCACAGTTCTATCCCTGGTGCCGGCAGCAGATTAGCCCAGCACCATGTGACTCTGGGCAATAGCTCGCTTAATCTTCCCGATGGCCCCCAGCGCCGGGACACCTCTCCGGAAGTAGCTGTGCTCATTACAAATGCTGGTATTTGATTTTCATTTCATCCAGAGGAACAGAGACCCTCATCCAGCAGAACAGAGACCCTCATCCAGTGGAACAGAGACCCTCATCCAGAGGAGAAATAGAGACCCTCATCCAGAGGAGCAGAGACCCTCATCCAGAGGAGAAATAGAGACCCTCATCCAGAGGAGCAGAGTCCCTCATCCAGAGGAGGAATAGAGACCCTCATCCAGAGGAGGAATAGAGACCCTCATCCAGAGTAGGAATAGAGACCCTCATACAGAGGAGGAACAGAGACCCTCATCCAGAGGAGGAATAGAGACCCTCATCCAGAGGAGCAGAGTCCCTCATCCAGAGGAGGAATAGAGACCCTCATCCAGAGGAGAAATAACGACCCTCATCCAGAGGAGCAGAGTCCCTCATCCAGAGGAGGAATTGAGACCCTCATCCAGAGGAGAAATAGAGACCCTCATCCAGAGGAGCAGAGTCCATCATCCAGAGGAGGAATAGAGACCCTCATCCAGAGGAGCAGAGACCCTCATCCAGAAGAGCAGAGACCCTCATCCAGAGGAGCAGAGACCCTCTCTCAGAGGAGCAGAGACCCTCATCCAGAGGAGCATAGACCCTCTCTCAGAGGAGCAGAGACCCTCATCCAGAGGAACAGAGTCCCTCATCCAGAGGAGGACTAGAGACCCTCATCCAGAGGAGCAGAGTCCCTCATCCAGAGGAAAAATAGAGACTCTCATCCAGAGGAGGAATAGAGACCCTCATCCAGAGGAGGAGAGACCCTCTCTCAGAGGAACAGAGACCTTCATCCAGAGGAGCAGAGACCCTCATCCAGGGGAGCAGAGACCCTCATCCAGAGGAGCGGAGACCCTCATCCAGAGGAGCGGAGACCCTCATCCAGAGGAACAGAGACCCTCATCCAGGAGAGCAGAGACCCTCATCCAGAGGAGCAGAGAGCCTCATCCAGAGGAGCACAGACCCTCATCCAGAGGAGCAGAGACCGTCATCCAGATGAGCAGAGACCTGCATCCAGAGGCGCAGAGACCCTCATCCAGAGCAGCAGAGACCCTCAGAGGAGCTGAGACCCTCATTCAGAGGAGCAGGGACCCTCATCCAGAGGAGCATAGACCCTCTCTCAGAGGAGCAGAGACCCTCATCCAGAGGAGCATAGACCCTCTCTCAGAGGAGCAGAGTCCCTCATTCAGAGGAGCAAAGACCCTCATCCAGAGGAGCATAGACCCTCTCTCAGAGGAGCAGAGACCCTTATCCAGAGGAGCAGATACCCTCATCTAGAGGAGCAGAGAGCCTCATCCAGAGGAGCAGAGACCCTCATCCAGAGGAGCAGAGACCCTCATCCAGAGGAGCAGAGACCCTCATCCAGAGGAGCAGAGACCATCACCCAGAGGAGCAGAGACCATCAACCAGAGGAGCAGAGACCCTCATTTAGAGGAGCAGAGACCCTCATCCAGAGGAGCAGAGACCCTCATTTAGAGGAGCAGAGACCATCACCCAGAGGAGCAGAGACCATCAACCAGAGGAGCAGAGACCCTCATCAACAGGACCAGAGACCCTCATCCAGAGCAGCAGAGACCCTCATCCAGAGGAGCAGAGACCCTCATCCAGCAGAACTGAGACCCTCATCCAGCAGAACAGATACCCTCATCCAGAGGAGAAATAGAGACCCTCATCTAGAGGAGCAGAGTCCCTCATCCAGAAGAGGAATAGAAACCCTCATCCAGAGGAGGAATAGAGACCCTCATCCAGAGGAGGAATAGAGAACCTCATCCAGAGGAGTAATAGAGACCCTCATCCAGATGAGCAGAGACCCTCTCTCAGAGGAGCAGAGACCCTCATCCAGAGGAGCAGAGACCCTCATCCAGGGGAGCAGAGACCATCATCCAGAGGAGCGGAGACCCTCATCCAGGAGAGCGGAGACCCTCATCCAGAGGAGCGGAGACCCTCATCCAGGAGAGCAGAGACCTTCATACAGAGGAGCAGAGACCCTCATCCAGAGCAGCAGAGGCCCTCATTCAGAGCAGCAGAGACCCTCATCCAGAGGAGCGGAGACCCTCATCCAGGAGAGCAGAGACCCTCATCCAGAGGAGCAGAGACCCTCATCCAGGAGAACAAAGACCCCCATCCAGAGGAGCGGAGACCCTCATCCAGAGGAGCAGAGACATTCATCCAGAGGAGGGAGACCCTCATCCAGAGGAGCAGAGACTCTCGTCTAGAGGAGAAGAGACCATCATCCAGAGGAGCAGAGACCCTCATCCAGAGGAGCAGAGACCCTCATCCAGAGGAGCAGAGACCCTCATCCAGGAGAGCAGAGACCCTCATCCAGAGGAGCAGAGGTCCTCATCCATAGCAAGAACAGAGACCCTCATCCAGAGGAGCAGAGACCCTCATCCAGAGGAGCAGAGACCCTCATCCAGAAGAGCAAAGTCCCTCATACAGGAGAGCAGAGACCCTCATCCAGAGGAGCAGAGACCCTCATCCAGAGGAGCAGAGGTCCTCATCCAGAGCAGCAGAGACCCTCGTCCAGAGGAGCAGAGACCCTTGTCCAGAGGAGCAGAGACCCTCATCCAGGAGAGCAGAGACCCTCATCCAGGAGAGCAGAGACCCTCATCCAGAGGAGCGGAGACCCTCATCCAGAGGAGCAGAGACCCTCATCCAGAGGAGCAAATACCCTCATCCAGGAGAGCAGAGACCCTCATCCAGAGGAGCGGAGACCCTCGTCCAGAGGGAGCAGAGACCCTCTCTCAGAGGAGCAGAGACCCTCATCCAGAGGAGCAGAGACCATCACCCAGAGGAGCAGAGACCCTCATCCAGAGGAGCAGAGACCCTCATCCAGAGGAGCAGAGACCCTCATCCAGAGGAGCAGAGACCCTTATCTAGAGGAGCAGAGACCATCTCCCAGAGGAGCAGATACCCTCATCCAGAGGAGCAGAGACCCTCATTCAGAGGAGCAGAGACACTCATTCAGAGGAGCGGAGACCCTCATCCTGAGGAGTGGAGACCCTCATCCAGAGAAGCAGAAACCCTCATCCAGAGGAGCAGAGACCCTCATCCAGAGGAGTAGAGACCTTCATCCAGAGGAGCGGAGAACCTCATCCAGAGGAGCAGAGACCCTCATCCAGAGGAGCAGAAACCCTCATCCAGAGGAGCTGAGACCCTCATCCAGAGGGGCAGAGACCCTCTCTCAGAGGAGCAGAGACCCTCATCTAGAGGAGCAGAGCCCCCCGTCCCCCCAGGAGCAGAGACCCTCTCTCAGAGGAGCAGAGACCCTCATCCAGAGGGGCAGAGACCCTCATCAAGTGGAAGAGGTGTGGCGCAGCAGCCAGGATGCCTGACTCCGGACCATGGGGTTCACGGTTCTATCCCTAGTGCCGGCAGCAGATTAGCCCAGCACCATGTGACTCTGGGCAATAGCTCGCTTAATCTTCCCGATGGCCCCCAGCGCCGGGACACCTCTCCGGAAGTAGCTGTGCTCATTACAAATGCTGGTATTTGATTTTCATTTCATCCAGAGGAACAGATACCCTCATCCAGAGGAGCAGAGACCCTCATTCAGAGGAGCAGAGACACTCATTCAGAGGAGCGGAGACCCTCATCCTGAGGAGTGGAGACCCTCATCCAGAGAAGCAGAAACCCTCATCCAGAGGAGCAGAGACCCTCATCCAGAGGAGTAGAGACCTTCATCCAGAGGAGCGGAGAACCTCATCCAGAGGAGCAGAGACCCTCATCCAGAGGAGCAGAAACCCTCATCCAGAGGAGCTGAGACCCTCATCCAGAGGGGCAGAGACCCTCTCTCAGAGGAGCAGAGACCCTCATCTAGAGGAGCAGAGCCCCCCGTCCCCCCAGGAGCAGAGACCCTCTCTCAGAGGAGCAGAGACCCTCATCCAGAGGGGCAGAGACCCTCATCAAGTGGAAGAGGTGTGGCGCAGCAGCCAGGATGCCTGACTCCGGACCATGGGGTTCACGGTTCTATCCCTAGTGCCGGCAGCAGATTAGCCCAGCACCATGTGACTCTGGGCAATAGCTCGCTTAATCTTCCCGATGGCCCCCAGCGCCGGGACACCTCTCCGGAAGTAGCTGTGCTCATTACAAATGCTGGTATTTGATTTTCATTTCATCCAGAGGAACAGAGACCCTCATCCAGCAGAACAGAGACCCTCATCCAGCAGAACAGAGACCCTCATCCAGAGGAGCATAGAGACCCTCATCCAGAGGAGCAGAGACCCTCATCCAGAGGAGAAATAGAGACCCTCATCCAGAGGAGGAATAGAGACCCTCATCCAGAGGAGGAATAGAGACCCTCATCCAGAGGAGGAATAGAGACCCTCATACAGAGGAGGAACAGAGACCCTCATCCAGAGGAGGAATAGAGACCCTCATCCAGAGGAGCAGAGTCCCTCATCCAGAGGAGGAATAGAGACCCTAATCCAGAGGAGAAATAACGACCCTCATCCAGAGGAGCAGAGTCCCTCATCCAGAGGAGGAATTGAGACCCTCATCCAGAGGAGGAATAGAGACCCTCATCCAGAGGAGCAGAGACCCTCATCCAGAAGAGCAGAGACCCTCATCCAGAGGAGCAGAGACCCTCTCTCAGAGGAGCAGAGACCCTCATCCTGAGGAGCATAGACCCTCTCTCAGAGGAGCAGAGACCCTCATCCAGAGGAACAGAGTCCCTCATCCAGAGGAGGACTAGAGAACCTCATCCAGAGGAGCAGAGTCCCTCATCCAGAGGAAAAATAGAGACTCTCATCCAGAGGAGGAATAGAGACCCTCATCCAGAGGAGCAGAGACCCTCTCTCAAAGGAACAGAGACCTTCATCCAGAGGAGCAGAGACCCTCATCCAGGGGAGCAGAGACCCTCATCCAGAGGAGCGGAGACCCTCATCCAGAGGAGCGGAGACCCTCATCCAGAGGAACAGAGACCCTCCTCCAGGAGAGCAGAGACCCTCATCCAGAGGAGCGGAGAGCCTCATCCAGAGGAGCACAGACCCTCATCCAGAGGAGCAGAGACCCTCATCCAGATGAGCGGAGACCCGCATCCAGAGGAGCAGAGACCCTCATCCAGAGCAGCAGAGACCCTCAGAGGAGCAGAGACCCTCATTCAGAGGAGCAGGGACCCTCATCCAGAGGAGCATAGACCCTCTCTCAGAGGAGCAGAGACCATCATCCAGAGGAGCATAGACCCTCTCTCAGAGGAGCAGAGGCCCTCATTCAGAGGAGCAAAGACCCTCATCCAGAGGAGCATAGACCCTCTCTCAGAGGAGCAGAGACCCTTATCCAGAGGAGCAGATCCCCTCATCTAGAGGAGCAGAGAGCCTTATCCAGAGGAGCAGAGACCCTCATCCAGAGGAGCAGAGACCATCACCCAGAGGAGCAGAGACCATCAACCAGAGGAGCAGAGACCCTCATTTAGAGGAGCAGAGACCCTCATCCAGAGGAGCAGAGACCCTCATCCAGAGGAGCAGAGACCATCACCCAGAGGAGCAGAGACCATCAACCAGAGGAGCAGAGACCCTCATCAAGAGGACCAAAGACCCTCATCCAGAGCAGCAGAGACCCTCATCCAGAGGAGCAGAGACCCTCATCCAGCAGAACTGAGACCCTCATCCAGCAGAACAGATACCCTCATCCAGAGGAGAAATAGAGACCCTCATCTAGAGGAGCAGAGTCCCTCATCCAGAGGAGGAATAGAAACCCTCATCCAGAGGAGGAATAGAGACCCTCATCCAGAGGAGGAATAGAGAACCTCATCCAGAGGAGTAATAGAGACCCTCATCCAGATGAGCAGAGACCCTCTCTCAGAGGAGCAGAGACCCTCATCCAGAGGAGCAGAGACCCTCATCCAGGGGAGCAGAGACCCTCATCCAGAGGTGCGGAGACCCTCATTCAGAGCAGCAGAGACCCTCATCCAGAGGAGCGGAGACCCTCATCCAGGAGAGCAGAGACCCTCATCAAGAGGAGCAGAGACCCTCATCCAGGAGAACAAAGACCCCCATCCAGAGGACCGGAGACCCTCATCCAGAGGAGCAGAGACATTCATCCAGAGGAGGGAGACCCTCATCCAGAGGAGCAGAGACCCTCTTCCAGAGGAGCAGAGACCCTCATTCAGGAGAGCAGAGACCCTCATCCAGAGGAGCAGAGACCCTCATCCAGGGGAGCAGAGACCCTCATCCAGGGGAGCGGAGACCCTCAGCCAGAGGAACGGAGACCCTCTCCCAGAGGAGCTGAGACCCTCATCCAGGAGAGCAGAGACCCACATCCAGAGCAGCAGAGACCCTCATCCAGAGCAGCAGAGACCCTCATCCAGAGGAGGAACAGAGACCCTCATGCAGAGGAGGAATAGAGACCCTCATCCAGAGGAGAAGAGACCCTCATCCAGGAGAGCAGAGACCCTCATCCAGGAGAGCAGAGACCCTCATCCAGAGGAGCAGAGGTCCTCATCCAGAGGAGGAACAGAGACCCTCATCCAGAGGAGCAGAGACCCTCATCCAGAGGAGCAGAGACCCTCATCCAGGAGAGCAGAGACCCTCATCCAGAGGAGCAGAGGTCCTCATCCAGAGCAGGAACAGAGACCCTCATCCAGAGGAGCAGAGACCCTCATCCAGAGGAGCAGAAACCCTCATCCAGAGGAGCCGAGACCCTCATCCAGAGGGGCAGAGACCCTCTCTCAGAGGAGCAGAGACCCTCATCCAGAGGGGCAGAGACCCTCATCAAGTGGAAGAGGTGTGGCGCAGCAGCCAGGATGCCTGACTCCGGACCATGGGGTTCACAGTTCTATCCCTGGTGCCGGCAGCAGATTAGCCCAGCACCATGTGACTCTGGGCAATAGCTCGCTTAATCTTCCCGATGGCCCCCAGCGCCGGGACACCTCTCCGGAAGTAGCTGTGCTCATTACAAATGCTGGTATTTGATTTTCATTTCATCCAGAGGAACAGAGACCCTCATCCAGCAGAACAGAGACCCTCATCCAGCGGAACAGAGACCCTCATCCAGAGGAGAAATAGAGACCCTCATCCAGAGGAGCAGAGACCCTCATCCAGAGGAGAAATAGAGACCCTCATCCAGAGGAGCAGAGTCCCTCATCCAGAGGAGGAATAGAGACCCTCATCCAGAGGAGGAATAGAGACCCTCATACAGAGGAGGAACAGAGACCCTCATCCAGAGGAGGAATAGAGACCCTCATCCAGAGGAGCAGAGTCCCTCATCCAGAGGAGGAATAGAGACCCTCATCCAGAGGAGAAATAACGACCCTCATCCAGAGGAGCAGAGTCCCTCATCCAGAGGAGGAATTGAGACCCTCATCCAGAGGAGAAATAGAGACCCTCATCCAGAGGAGCAGAGTCCATCATCCAGAGGAGGAATAGAGACCCTCATCCAGAGGAGCAGAGACCCTCATCCAGAAGAGCAGAGACCCTCATCCAGAGGAGCAGAGACCCTCTCTCAGAGGAGCAGAGACCCTCATCCAGAGGAGCATAGACCCTCTCTCAGAGGAGCAGAGACCCTCATCCAGAGGAACAGAGTCCCTCATCCAGAGGAGGACTAGAGACCCTCATCCAGAGGAGCAGAGTCCCTCATCCAGAGGAAAAATAGAGACTCTCATCCAGAGGAGGAATAGAGACCCTCATCCAGAGGAGGAGAGACCCTCTCTCAGAGGAACAGAGACCTTCATCCAGAGGAGCAGAGACCCTCATCCAGGGGAGCAGAGACCCTCATCCAGAGGAGCGGAGACCCTCATCCAGAGGAGCGGAGACCCTCATCCAGAGGAACAGAGACCCTCATCCAGGAGAGCAGAGACCCTCATCCAGAGGAGCGGAGAGCCTCATCCAGAGGAGCACAGACCCTCATCCAGAGGAGCAGAGACCCTCATCCAGATGAGCAGAGACCCGCATCCAGAGGAGCAGAGACCCTCATCCAGAGGAGCGGAGAGCCTCATCCAGAGGAGCACAGACCCTCATCCAGAGGAGCAGAGACCCTCATCCAGTTGAGCAGAGACCCGCATCCAGAGGAGCAGAGACCCTCATCCAGAGCAGCAGAGACCCTCAGAGGAGCAGAGACCCTCATTCAGAGGAGCAGGGACCCTCATCCAGAGGAGCATAGACCCTCTCTCAGAGGAGCAGAGACCCTCATCCAGAGGAGCATAGACCCTCTCTCAGAGGAGCAGAGGCCCTCATTCAGAGGAGCAAAGACCCTCATCCAGAGGAGCATAGACCCTCTCTCAGAGGAGCAGAGACCCTTATCCAGAGGAGCAGATACCCTCATCTAGAGGAGCAGAGAGCCTCATCCAGAGGAGCAGAGACCCTCATCCAGAGGAGCAGAGACCCTCATCCAGAGGAGCAGAGACCCTCATCCAGAGGAGCAGAGACCATCACCCAGAGGAGCAGAGACCATCAACCAGAGGAGCAGAGACCCTCATTTAGAGGAGCAGAGACCCTCATCCAGAGGAGCAGAGACCCTCATTTAGAGGAGCAGAGACCATCACCCAGAGGAGCAGAGACCATCAACCAGAGGAGCAGAGACCCTCATCAAGAGGACCAGAGACCCTCATCCAGAGCAGCAGAGACCCTCATCCAGAGGAGCAGAGACCCTCATCCAGCAGAACTGAGACCCTCATCCAGCAGAACAGATACCCTCATCCAGAGGAGAAATAGAGACCCTCATCTAGAGGAGCAGAGTCCCTCATCCAGAAGAGGAATAGAAACCCTCATCCAGAGGAGGAATAGAGACCCTCATCCAGAGGAGGAATAGAGAACCTCATCCAGAGGAGTAATAGAGACCCTCATCCAGATGAGCAGAGACCCTCTCTCAGAGGAGCAGAGACCCTCATCCAGAGGAGCAGAGACCCTCATCCAGGGGAGCAGAGACCCTCATCCAGAGGAGCAGAGACCCTCATCCAGGAGAGCGGAGACCCTCATCCAGAGGAGCGGAGACCCTCATCCAGGAGAGCAGAGACCTTCATACAGAGGAGCAGAGACCCTCATCCAGAGCAGCAGAGGCCCTCATTCAGAGCAGCAGAGACCCTCATCCAGAGGAGCGGAGACCCTCATCCAGGAGAGCAGAGACCCTCATCCAGAGGAGCAGAGACCCTCATCCAGGAGAACAAAGACCCCCATCCAGAGGAGCGGAGACCCTCATCCAGAGGAGCAGAGACATTCATCCAGAGGAGGGAGACCCTCATCCAGAGGAGCAGAGACCCTCTTCCAGAGGAGCAGAGACCCTCATTCAGGAGAGCAGAGACCCTCATCCAGAGGAGCAGAGACCCTCATCCAGGGGAGCAGAGACCCTCATCCAGGGGAGCGGAGACCCTCAGCCAGAGGAACGGAGACCCTCTCCCAGAGGAGCTGAGACCCTCATCCAGGAGAGCAGAGACCCACATCCAGAGCAGCAGAGACCCTCATCCAGAGCAGCAGAGACCCTCATCCAGAGGAGGAACAGAGACCCTCATGCAGAGGAGGAATAGAGACCCTCATCCAGAGGAGAAGAGACCCTCATCCAGGAGAGCAGAGACCCTCATCCAGGAGAGCAGAGACCCTCATCCAGAGGAGCAGAGGACCTCATCCAGAGAAGGAACAGAGACCCTCATCCAGAGGAGCAGAGACCCTCATCCAGAGGAGCAGAGACCCTCATCCAGGAGAGCAGAGACCCTCATCCAGAGGAGCAGAGGTCCTCATCCAGAGCAGGAACAGAGACCCTCATCCAGAGGAGCAGAGACCCTCATCCAGAGGAGCAGAGACCCTCATGCAGGAGAGCAGAGACCCTCATCCAGAGGAGCGGAGACCCTCATCCAGAGGAGCAGAGACCCTCATCCAGGGGAGCAGAGACCCTCATCCAGAGGAGCAGAGACCCTCAGCCAGAGGAGGAATAGAGACCCTCATCCAGAGGAGCGGAGACCCTCATCCAGAGGAGCAGAGACCCTCATCCAGGAGAGCAGAGACCCTCATCCAGAGCAGCAGAGACTCTCATTCAGAGGAGCAGAGACCATCATCCAGAGGAGGAACAGAGACCCTCATGCAGAGGAGGAATAGATACCCTCATCCAGAGGAGAAGAGACCCTCATCCAGGAGAGCAGAGACCCTCATCCAGCAGAGCATAGACCCTCATCCTGGAGAGCAGAGACCCTCATCCAGGAGAGCAGAGACCCTCATCCAGAGGAGCAGAGGTCCTCATCCAGAGGAGGAACAGAGACCCTCATCCAGAGGATCCGAGACCCTCATCCAGGAGAGCAGAGACCCTCAGCCAGAGGAACAGAGACCCTCATTCAGAGAAGCAGAGACTCTCTGCAGAGGAGCAGAGGCCCTCATCCAGAGGAGCAGAGACCCTTATCCAGAGGAACAGAGACCCTCATCCAGAGGAACAGAGACCCTCATTCAGAGAAGCAGAGACTCTCCGCAGAGGAGCAGAGGCTAGTATCACAGTAGCAGAGGCCAGTCCCACTGGAGCAGAGGCCAGTCCCACAGGAGCAGAGACCAGTGCCACAGCAGCAGAGACCCTCACCCAGAGGAGCAGAACCACTCATTCAGAAATGTAAACGTAAATGTAAATCCGTATTTTTAAAGCGCAAACTACTCACCCTTACGGGTCTCAAGGCGCTGGGGGCCATCGTGGAAATTAAGTGAGCTATTGCCCAGAGTCACATGGTGCTGAGCTGAGCTGCCGCCGGAGCCGGGGATCGAACCGTGAGCCCTGTACTCCGAAGTCAGCTGCCCTGGCCGCTGCACCACACCTCTCCTCAGAGGAGCAGAGACCCTCATTCAGAGAAGCAGAGACCCTCATCCAGAGGAACAGAGACCCTCATTCAGAGAAGCAGAGATTCACCGCAGAAGAGCAGAGGCTAGTACAGTACAGTAGCAGAGGCCAGTACCACAGGAGCAGATGCCAGTCCCACAGGAGCAGAGGCCAATCCCTCAGGAGCAGAGGCCAGTCCCACAGGAGCAGAGGGCAGTCCCACAGGAGCAGAGGGCATTACCACAGGAGCAGAGACCCTCTCCCAGAGGAGCAGAGACCCTCTCCCAGAGGAGCAGAGACCCTCATTCAGAGGAGCAGAGACCCTCGTTCAGAGAAGCTGAGACCCTCATCCAGAGGAACAGAGACCCTCATTCAGAGAAGCAGAGACTCACCGCAGTGGATCAGAGGCCAGTCCCATAGTAGCAGAGGCCAGTCCCACAGTAGCAGAGGCCAGTACCACAGGAGCAGAGGCCAGTGCCACAGGAGCAGAGGGCAGTACCACAGGAGTAGAGACCCTTTCCCAGAGGAGCAGAGGCCAGTACTGCAGTAGCAGAGGGCAGTACTGCAGGAGCAGAGGGCAGTACTGCAGGAGCAGAGGGCAATACTACAGGAGCATAGGGCAGTGCCACAGGAGCAAAAGGCATTACCACAGGAGCATGAGGCCAGTACCACAGGAGCAGAGGGCAGTACCACAGGAGCAGAGGGCAGTACCGCAGGAGCAGAGTTCAGTACCACAGGAGCAGAGTTCAGTACCACAGGATCAGAGGCCAGTACTCTGAGAAGTTGGCCTGGTATATGCTGTCCACTAATTATAGTGGGCACCCTGTACCAGTCCAAACAACCCCTTATTGGAGATAGGTTAAAGACAACCTTTATTGAAAGCTATCCTAGTGGTAGCTATGGAGAGCAGCCTTCAGGCTAAGTCTTGAAGGTATGTAAAGCAGCTTGTTTTACCAGTCTATAATCTCTTGAGTGACCAAATGAAAGAGGACCACACCAGGTATATATTTAAAATATATGTATTTAGTCTTAAACACACCCCTCTAGTCTCTTTATGAGGCTAGAGTTCGAAGTACATAAGTTACAAGTCGAATATCAACAGTAATAGCACAACTACACGTTTGAGCCCTAGGGGCATACCAAACCATATACCAATAAAGTGGTATAAGAACCACGACTGAGCTAGACACAAGGCCTAGAGCCTGTAGAAGTGCTTGGCCCTCAAGGAACCACCCAAGGTAGTGACACAGGGGACCCACGGGGGACGCGTGCAGTGTGAGAACACAGCTGCGAGCCGCCGTTGACTTCTATGGGGAATGTCGCGGTTGGAGTTTTAAAGAAAAAGGACACTTAGAGGAGGACTTGGAGCAAACCCCTTTAGAACTAGGTTCTTCTAGAGTCAATACCCACGGGAGCACCGGAGTACTCGAGTTACCTCACCCAGGGAAGCCGGGTGCATAGGTGTCTTTCGGGGTCGGGTTTCGTCGTCGTTTTCAATGGCAATCTGCTGCAAAGTGCTGCTGGCGACCAAGTCGAAAGTGTTCGGGTGGATCCAAGGGTGGATCGAAGATCTGAAGAACCTGAAAGCAGAGGAGACAGAGTCTGGGTCACTAGCCAGTGACCAGGAAGGCGATGAGCAGATGCCCACCGATGTTGGGTGCTTCAGGTAGGTTGATGGTCATCTTGACTCTTCAGCCACAAGGTCCAGGAGGCGTCGACGACAAACAGGAGCTGGATTCGAGCTGTCCCACGACGTCTGTCGCTTGCTGAGGTGTCGGTGACCGGATTGGACCCAACAAGCCTTGGCAACGGCAAGTCTCGTGGAAATAGAAAAAGGACGGTGGTGCAGACCAGCAAGGTCTGGGGGACTCACCCAGCAAAGGTAAGTCAGGGCACGTATGGAGCAACCAGGAAAGCCCAAGCAGAAGAAGAGTTGCCTTCGGGAGGGCCACTAGCCAACAGACTAGCGACTGCGAAGGAGCCTCGAGTGGACGCACTTGGAGCTGGCTCACAGGACACTCGTGGAGTGGAGGCCAGTGATCTTCGGTACAGTCGGTGCTGGAGGCGAGGGCTACTTGGAGCCCAAAGCACAACTTCGTGGGAGACCAGGAAGAGGATGCACTTGCAAAAGGTTTTGGTGTCCAGGGGTCACGGTTCCACGTTACCCACGACAGCTACGGGCATCAGCTTTGCTGGGGACTCAGGGAAGCCTCGAGGAAGTCTGGAAATCTACCTCTGGTGATGCAAAGACTTCGGTGTCCGGCGGGAGCTTCAGCGATGCAGACCGAACAATTGCTTCTTAGGTGCCTGCCAAGCAGGGGAGTCACTCCTTGACCCCAAGGGAGATTCTTCAGTCCTCTAATCTTAAACTAGAGCGTCGAAGGTCCAGGATTCGGCTTCAGAGTTTCGTTCAGGGTAATCTAAAGTCCTAAGGACTGGGGTCCCATACTTATACTAAGTTAGGGGTTGGACATACTCTGGGGACCCACCTATGGGAGGGTCAGGGAAGAGGGGTGGTTACACCCATTCCCTTTGTCCAGTTTCATGCCAGAGCAGGGGCAGGTAGCCCCTGCAACCGGTTTGAACTGGCATATGCACAGGGACACCAAATGTGCCCCCAGTGCAGGACTTCAAAGCACCAGAGAGTGCTCCCGCCCAGCCCCAATACACACTATCCTGTCTGGGGAGGTGGTTACACCCCCCTGCGACAGGAAACCTATTGTCCAGGCCTCCCCTGCCGGAGTTTCAGTCAGCAGCAGGAGGCCAGACCCGTGTCTGTGGCAGCGGCATCCATTTTGTGATGCCAGGGCTCTGGAAAGAAGTTAGCGGGTAGCCCGGTGTGTACATGTCTCTCCCTCTAGGAGGGTGGAATGCTACCCCCGCCGCCAGGACTGGCGGGGGGGGGTAGTATTCCAAGATGTTTGGCACCAAACACAACATGTTTTGGTGCAGCCAGTCCAAAGTTAGCATTGTACCGCGAGGATATAATGCACTTAAGAGTATATGGTCAGGCTATACCACAAACAGCATCAGAGGAGGGACTCCGAATGCTGCAGAGGGGCTCTGCTCATGCAGGGGCACCCTCTCACATAAAAACCAAGCACTCTGCTTTCAGGATTGTTAAGGCCTGCCATAGGAGTGACTTATAGGTTTATATGTGTGTGCAATTGTAGTGATATAGGTAGCCTATATCACAGTAAGGGGTGCATGCACCACCTTACCCAGGCTGCAGTAGCAGACCTGTGGTTTCATTTTGGCTGGCCTTCCAGGGGTGGCATAATACATGCTTCAGCCCCTGTCAGGCCTCTGAGGTACCTATGCCCTGGGTACATAGTATACCATATACTAGGTGTAGGAGAGTAGGATCTGCTTCACATGGGTACCCCCACTTTTTGCTGATGCTTCACTGTTTTTCGACTTTAGTCTGGCTGGGGCCCTGCTAATCAGAACCCCAGCCTAGCTGCTTCCTCTCTAAAATGGTTTCCATGTACCTTAGGTACATCTCTGATTGGAATCTGGAGTGCCCTTACAAGTCCCTAGTATATGGTATACTATGTACCCAGGGCATAGGTACCTCAGAGGCCTGCCAGGGGCTGAAGCATGTATTATGCCACCCCTGGAAGGCCAGCCAAAATGACACCACAGGTCTGCTACTGCAGCCTGGGTAAGGTGGTGCATGCACCCCTTACTGTGATATAGGTTACCTATATCACTACATATATGCACACATATAAACCTATAAGTCACTCCTATGGCAGGCCTTATCAATCCTGAAGGCAGAGTGCTTGGTTCTTATGTGAGAGGGTGTAGGAGAGTAGGATCTGCCTCTTATGTTGCCCCCACTTTTTTTCTGATGTTTACACTGGTTTCTGGCTATAGTCTGGCTGGGACCCTGCCAATCAGGGCCCCAGCCTCTCTGTTCTCTCTAAACGATTTGGAGTGCACTCTAGGTGCACTAGTGATTGGATACTGTGGTACCTTATGAGTCCCTAGTATATGGTACCTTAGGTACCAAGGGCATAGGTACTTCACAGGCCTACCAGGGGCTGAAGCATGTATTATGCCACCCCTGGGAAGCAGACTAAATCTGACACCACAGGCCTGCTACTGCAGCCTGGGTGAAGAAGTGCTAGCACCCCTCTCTGAGATATAGGTCCCCTATATCTCTCCTGCACACACATTGAGACTTATCAGACACCCCTAAAGCAGGCCCTATCAATCCTGAGGGCAGGGTGCTTAGTTTCCATGTGAGGGGGTGCTCTGCCTGAGCAGGGCCCCTCTGCAGCTCTCAGAGTCCATTCTCTGGGGCTGTTTGTGGATGCGGTTAAACCATATACTCTTAAGTGCATTATATCCTCGCGGTAGAATGCTAACTTTGGAATGGCTGCATCAAAACATGTCGTGTTTGGTGTCAAACATCTAGGAATACTACCCCCCGCCAGTTCTAGCGGCGGGGGTAGCATTCCACCCTTCTAGAGGGATAGACATGTACCTACTGTGGAAACGCTGTAGAATCCTGCAGAGCCCTGGCATCACAAAATGGATGGCACCAGTCACAGACACTGGGCTGCCCTCCTGCTGATGACCAACACTCGCAGTGGAGGAAGCCCAACAATAGATATCCTGTCCCAAGGGGGTGTGACCACCTCCCAGACAGGGTTTAGTGTATTGGGGCTGGGTTGGTGCACTCTTAGAGTGCTTTGAAGTCCTGCACGGGGGGAGCAGAAGGCTCCTCTGTGCATACCCCAGTTCAAACCGGCTCAGGGGCTACCTGCCCCTGCTCTGGCGCGAAACTGGACAAAGGGAAGTAGGTGTAACCACCCACTCCCCTGACCCTTCCATAGGTGGGGTCATAGAGCTAGTCCCTCCCTTTCTTTTAGTATAAGAGGGGGAACCTGTGCATTGCAAACTAGATATCCCTGGATGACGCTCTGAAGAAGAATCCTGGACCTTCGATGTTCCACTACCTTTGGAAGACTGAAGAATCTCCCTTGGAGTCAAGGAGTGACTCCCCTGCTTGGCAGGCACCAAAAACTACAAATGACAGTCGCAAACTACGCCACTCCCGCCGGAGTCCGAAGTCCCTGCAGCCCAAAAAGTAGATTTCCTGACTTCTCAAAGGCCATTGTGAGTCCCCAGCGAAGCTGAGGCCAGTGGACCCCAAGAGTGATGAGGAACCATGACCCCTGGGTACCGTGCACTATTGTCGAGTGCAACCCCTTCACAACGTTCTACGAACTTGTGCTTTAGACCACGTGTGGTCCTGTCCTCCAGCAGGAATCCCTCCGAAGATCAGAGGCCTACCACGTCCCGAGTGACTGTGGGCACCTGTTGAGCGAATCCTCCCAAGGCGTCTCCCTTGCCAGCCGGCTTGTGGGTCCCCTGAAGGCTTTCCTATAGAACCAAAGGGCTCCCCTGGTTGCTCCAGGACTGCCCTGACTTACCCTCGCTGGATGAATCCCTCAGACCTTGCTGGTCTGTGCCATTGACTTTTTACACTTTCCCCGAGACTTGCTGTTACCAAGGCTTGTTGGCTCCAATCGAGTCGCCGACACCGCAGTAATCTGCAGACATCGTGGGACACACCGAATCCAGCTCTTGGTCATCGTCGACACCTCCTGGACCTCGTGGCTGAAGAGTCAAGGCCCCCGTGAATGACCTGATTCTTGCGACGACGGTGGGCATCCATCTTCCTTGCCCCGAGTCACTGCCAAGCGACTTTGAACACTGTCCCCTCTGCTTTCAGGTCTTCCATCTTCTGAATCCAGGCTTGGATTCCTCCGGTCACTTCTCCTGTCGCCGCAAGCAGCAAGTCTTCACTGGCTCCCATTGAAAACGACGCCGCGACCCGACACCAAAGAACACCTATGCACCCGGCTCCCCTGGGTGAGGTAACTTCAGCACTACGGTGCTCCTGTGGGTGTGGGCCCTAGAACTACTTACCCTGTAAGTGACTTGCTTGTAGCTACCCTAGAAGTGCCCTAAAACTCTTACTTTCCAAGTGCGACTATCGTGCTGACTCGTACATGGTTCGCGCCTGTGTTAGACACACCGCGTCCAACTCCCTTGCAACTCTATCTGTAACCGCGTCCTTTGACTCGTACAAGGACCGATCGGTGGTTTCGCCTCGAACACGCAAGGGACCTTTAACATTGAAATCTCAATCACGTTTGTTCGCATAGACTCGTACAGGACTCGCACCGGTGCCAGGACACCACGTCCGTCCCCTGTGGGTCTCCTACAACTACCTGGGGTGGTTCTTGGGGGTCCCTCGATTCTAGATGCCCTAGACCTAGGTCTAGCCAAACTAAGATTGTGATATTGGATTGTGCTAAACTTATTTTGATAACATTTGATTTGTACATATGTTCCTGACTTCTAATCTCATAAAGAGATTAGTAGAGAGTTGTTTATTAATAAATACATATATATTTGATATATATACCTGTGTGGTGTCTTTTCATTTGGTGATTCAAGAGATTGTGTGGTAAAACAAGCTGCTTTACATTCCTTCAAGACTTAGCCTGAAGGCTGCTCTCCACAGCTACCACTAGGATAGCTTTCTTTAAAGGTTGTCTTAAACCTATCTACCATAAGAGTCGAATTGTTCTGGTGCAAGGTGTCCACTTTAATTAGTGAACAGCATATACCAGGCCAACTTCTCACAGAGGGTGCCCCTGCATGAGCAGAGCCCCTCTGCAGCGTTCGGAGACCCTTCTCTGATGCTGTTTGTAGTGCAGCCTGACCATATACTCTTAAGTGCATTATAACCTCGCGTTAAATGCTAACTTTGGGATGGCTGCACGGAAACATGTCGTGTTTGGTGTCAAACATCTTGGAATACTACCCCCCCCCGCCAGTTCTGGCGGCGGGGGTAGCATTCCACCCTTCTAGAGGGAGAGACATGTACACACCGGGCCACCCGGTAACTTCTTTCCAGAGCCCTGGCATCACAAAATGGATGCCACTGCCACAGACACGGGTCTGGCCTCCTGCTGCTGACTGAAACTCCGGCAGGGGATGCCTGGACAATAGGTTTCCTGTCCAAGGGAGGTGTAACCACCTCCCCAGACAGGATGATGTGTATTGGGGCTGGGCGGGAGCACTCTCTGGTGCTTTGAAGTCCTGCACTGGGGGCACATTTGGTGTCCCTGTGCATACCCCAGTTCAAACCAGTTCAGGGGCTTCCAGCCCCTGCTCTGGCATGAAACTGGACAAAGGGAAATGGGTGTAACCACCCCTCTGCCCTGACCCTCCCATAGGTGGGTCCCCAGATTATGTCCAACCCCCTAACTTGGTATAAGTATGGAACCCCAGTCCTTAGGACTTTAGATTACCCTGGACGAAACTCTGACTCTGAATCCTGGACCTTCGACGCTCTACCTGAAGATTAGAGGACTGAAGAATCTCCCTTGGGGTCAAGGAGTGACTCCCCTGCTTGGCAGGCACCTAAGAAGCAATTGTCCAGTCTGTATCTCTGAAGCTCCCGCCGGACGCCGAAGTCTTTGCATCACCAGAGGTAGATTTCCAGACTTCCCCGAGGCTGCCCTGAGTCTCCAGCAAAGCTGAGGCCCGTAGCTGTTGTGGGTAACGTGGAACCATGACCCCTGGACACCGAGTACTTTTGCAAGTGCATCCTCTTCTGGGTCTCCCACAAAGTTGTGCTTTGGGCTCCGAATAGCCCCCGCCTCCTGCACCGACTGCACCGAAGATCACTGGCCTCCACTCCACGAGTGTCCTGTGAGCCAGCTCCAAGTGCGTCCACTTGAGGCTCTTTCGTGGTCGCTAGTCCGTTGGCTAGTGGGCCCTCCCGAAGGCAACTGTTCTTCTGCTTGGGCTTACCTGGTTGACCCAGACGTACCCTGACTTACCTTTGCTGGGTGAGTCCCTCAGACCTTGCTGGTCTGTACCACCGTCCTTTTTCTATTTCCCCGAGACTTGCTGTTGCCAAGGCTTGTTTGGTCCAATCCGGTCGCCGACACCCCTGCAATCGACAGACATCGTGCGACAGCTCGAATCCAGCTCCTGGTCATCGTTGATGCCTCCTGGACCTCGTGGCTGAAGAGTCAAGACGACCGTCAACCTACCTGAAGCACCCGACATCGGTGGGCATCTGCTCATCGCCTTGCTGGTCACTGGCTAGTGACCCAGACTCTGTCCCCTCTGCTTTCAGGTTCTTCAGATCTTCGATCCACCCTTGGATCCACCCGAACACTTTCGACTTGGTCGCCAGCAGCACTTTGCAGCAGATCGCCATTGAAAACGACGACGAAACCCGACCCTGAAAGACACCTATGCACCCGGCTTCCCTGGGTGAGGTAACTCGAGTACTCCAGTGCTCCCATGTGTATAGACTCTAGAACGACCTAGTTCTAAAAGGGTTGGCTCCAAGTCCTCCTCTAAGTGTCCTTATCCTTTAAAACTCCAACCGCGACATTCCCAATAGAAGTCAACGGCGGCTCGCAGCTGTGTTCTCACACTGCACGCGTCCCCCGTGGGTCCCCTGTGTCACTACCTTGGGTGGTTCCTTGAGGGCCAAGCACTTCTACAGGCTCTAGGCCTTGTGTCTAGCTCAGTCGTGGTTCTTATACCACTTTATTGGTATATGGTTTGAGTACGCCCGAGGGCTCAAACGTGTATTTGTGCTATTACTGTTGATAACTGACTTGTAACTTATGTACTTTGAACTCTAGCCTCATAAAGAGACTAGAGGGGTGTGTTTAAGACTAAATACATATATTTTAAATATATACCTGGTGTGGTCCTCTTTCATTTGGTCACTCAAGAGATTATAGACTGGTAAAACAAGCTGCTTTACATTCCTTCAAGACTTAGCCTGAAGGCTGCTCTCCATAGCTACCACTAGGATAGCTTTCAATAAAGGTTGTCTTTAACCTATCTCCAATAAGGGGTTGTTTGGACTGGTGCAAGGAGCCCACTATAATTAGTGGACAGCATATACCAGGCCAACTTCTCACATTAGGGACTTATATGGGCACTCCAGATTCCAATCAAAGATGTACCTAAGGTACATGGAAACCATTTTAGAGAGGAAGCAGCTCGGCTGGGGTTCTGATTAGCAGGGCCCTAGCCAGACTAAAGTCGAAAAACAGTGAAGCATCAGCAAAAAGTGGGGGTACCCATGTGAAGCAGATCCTACTCTCCTACACAACCCCCCAAATGTAGGGACATTAAACTAACCTTGACCAGTTGAGTCTTCATGTTCTAAGTGGAAGTACCTAGAGAGTCCATCTGCATTGGCATGGTTACTCCCAGGTCTATGTTCCACTGTAAAGTCCATCCCCTGTATGGAAATGGACCACCTAAGCAGTTTGGGGTTTTCACCCTTCATTTGTTTTAGCCATAAGAGGGGCTTATGGTCTGTTTGAACAAGGAAGTGAGTACCAAACAAGTATGGCCTCAACTTCTTCAGAGCCCAGACCACAGCAAACCTCCCTCTCAAAGGCTGACCAACGTTTCTCTCTAGGGGTCAGCCTTCTGCTAATAAAAGCTACTGGCTGATCCTGACCTTCATCATTCAATTGTGACAGTACAGCCCCTACCCCCAATTCAGATGCATCTGTTTGGACAATGAACTTCTTGGTGTAATCAGGACTCTGTAGAATGGGAGCAGTGCACATGGCCTGCTTCAGGTCATCAAATGCCTTTTGACAGCTGTCCACTGAACCTTTTTGGGCATTTTCTTGGAAGTTAAGTCATTCAGGGGTGTCACTATTGATCCATACCCCTTGACAAATCTCCTATAGTACCCAGTCAGGCCTAAGAAGGCTCTCACCTGAGTCTGGGTAGTTGGAACAACCCAGTCCATGATGGTCTGGATTTTGCTCTGCAGTGGTTGAACCTGGCCTCCACCAAAAGGTGGCCCAGGTACACAACCTGACTCTGCCCTATCTGGCACTTGGTGGCCTTGATAGTGAGGCCTGCCTTTTGCAGGGCCTCCAAAACATTTCTGAGGTGGACCAGGTGATCCTCCCAGGTGGAGCTAAAGACAGCAATATCATCTAGATATGCTGTGTAGGAGAGTAGGATCTGCTTCACATGGGTACTCCCACTTTTTGCTGATGCTTCACTGTTTTTCGACATTAGTCTGGCTGGGGCCCTGCTAATCAGAACCCCAGCCTAGCTGCTTCCTCTCTAAAATGGTTTCCATGTGCCTTAGGCACATCACTGATTGGGATCTGGAGTGCCCTTATAAGTCCATAGTATATGGTATACTATGTACCAAGGGCATAGGTACCTCAGAGGCCTGCCAAGGGCTGCAGCATGTATTATGCCACCCCTGGAAGGCCATCCAAACTGACACCACAGGTCTGCTACTGCAGCCTGGGTAAGGTGGTGCATGCACCCCTTACAGTGATATAGGTTACCTATATCACTAAATACATACACACATATAAACCTATAAGTCACTCCTAAGGCAGGCCTTATCAATCCTAAAGGCAGAGTGCGTGGTTCCTATGTGAGAGGGTGCCCCTGCGTGAGCAGGGCCCCTCTGCAGCATTCGGAGACCATCTCTGATGCTGTTTGTAGTGCAGCCTGACCATATACTCTTAAGCGCATTATATCCTCGGGGTAAAATGCTAACTTTGGAATGGCTGCACCTAAACATGTCGTGTTTGGTGTCAAACATCTTGGAATACTACCCCCCCCGCCAATTCTGGCGGCGGGGGTAGCATTCCACCCTTCTAGAGGGAAAGACATGTTAACCCTGACTAACCCGGTAACTTCTCTCCAAAGCCCTGGCATCACAAAATGGATGCTGCTGCCACAGACACAAGTCTGGCCTCCTGCTGCTGGACGAAACTCCGGCAGGGGAGGCCTGGACAATAGGTTTCCTGTCCCAGGGAGGTGTGACCACCTCCCCAGACAGGATAATGTGTATTGGGGCTGGGTGGGAGCACCATCTGTGTGCTTTGAAGTCCTGCACTGGGGGCACATTTGGTGTCCCTGTGCATACCCCAGTTCAAACCGGATCAGGGGCTTGCAGCCCCTGCTTTGGCGTGAACTGGACAAAGGGAAAGGGGTGTAGCCACCCCTCTGCCCTGACCCACCCATAGGTGGGGCCACAGAGTAGTCCAACCCCTATCTTTAGTATAAAGATAGGAACCCAGTCCTTAGGACTTTAGATTATCCCTGGACGAAACTCTGAAACAGAATCCTGGACCTTCGACGCTCTACTCACGATTAGAGGACAGAAGAATCTCCCTTGGGGTCAAGGAGTGACTCCCCTGCTTGGCAGGCACCAAAGAAGCATCTGTCCGGTTCACATTTCTGAAGCTCCCGTCGGACGCCGAAGTCATCGCATCACCAGAGGTGGATTCTCAGACTTCCCGAGGCTACCCTGAGTCCCCAGCAAAGCTGAGGCCCGTGGCTATCGTGGGTGACTTGAGACCGTGACCCCTGGACACCGAGCACATTTGCAAGTGCATCATCTTCTGGGTCTCCCAAGAAGTCGTGCTTTCGGCTCCGAGTAGCCCTAGCCTCCCGCACCACCTGCACCGAAGATCACTGGCCCCCACTCCACGAGTGTTCTGTAAACCAGCTCCACGTGCGGCGTCACGAGGCTCCTTCACGGTCGCTAGCCCGTTGGCTAGTAGCCTTTAACGAAGGCCAATCCTTTTCTTACTTGGCATCCTGTTTGCTCCAGGCCTGCCCTCACTTACCCTCGCTGGGTGAGTTCCACAGACCTTGCTGGTCTGCACCATCGACGATCTATATCTTCACCGAGACTTGCCGTTGCCAAGGCTTGTTGGGTTCAATCCGGTCGCCGACACCTCAGCACTCGACAGACATCTTGTACCAGCCCGAATCCTGCTCCTGGTCGCCGACAACGCCTCCTGGACCTCGTGGCTGAAGAGTCAAGATGACCGTCAACGCACCTGAAGCACTCGACATCGGTGGGCATCTGTCCATCGCCTTCCTGGTCACTGGCTAGTGACCCAGACTCTGTCCCCTCTGCTTTCAGGTTCTTCAGAACTCCGATCCACTCTTGGATCCACCCGGACACTTTTCTCTTGGCCGCCAGCAGCACTTTGCAGCACTTTGCAGCAGATCGCCATTCGAATCGACGACGAAACCCGACCCCGAAAGGCACCTATGCACCCGGCTTCCCTGGGTGAGGTAACACGAGTACTCCGGTGCTCCCGTGGGTAGAGACTCTTCAAAGTCCTAGATCTCAAAGGGTTTTGTCCTAGTCCTCTTTTAAGTGTCCCTTTTCTCTAATTTCCCGATCCCGACTTTCTCCATAGAAGTCAACGGCGTATCGCGGTTGTGTGTTTACACTGCACGCGTCTCCCGTGGGTCCCCTGTGTCACTACCTTGGGTGGTTCCTTGTGGTCCAAGCACTTCTAGAGGCTCTAGGCCTAGTGTCTAGTTCAGTCGTGGTTCGCATACCACTTTATTGGTATATGGTTTGGTACGCCCCTAGGGCCCAAACGTGTATTTGTGCTATTACTGTGATTTAATAACTTATAACTTGTGTACTTCGAACTCTAGCCTCATAAAGAGACCAGAGGGGTGTGTTTAGCAATAAATACATATATTTTGAATATATACCTGGTGTGGTGCTCTTTCATTTGATCACTCAAGAGATTATAGACTGGTAAAACAAGCTGCTTTACATTCCTTCAAGACTTAGCCTGAAGGCTGCTCTCCATAGCTACCACTAGGATAGCTTTCAATAAGGTTGTCTTTAACCTATCTCCAATAAGGGGTTGTTTGGACTGGTGCAAGGTGCCCACTATAATTAGTGGACAGCATATGCCAGGCCAACTTCTCACATTGGTGTGCAGCGTGTGGGATTCCAGCTTGCTATTGTTTTACCAGATAATCTCAATTGAATTGATCAACTGAAAACCACTAAAGGTACCTAAGGTACATATAATTTAAGCTTAGAATACAGTAAGTTCTACTGAACTTAGAGTTGTGTGTTAAGGGATAGCACAACCCTTTCTACAACTCAAGAGAGTTTAGTAGGCCACACTAGAGTAGGTAGTGCATACACCACACCACACTAGTAATGTCTTTAAGGGGAGGATCCAAAGAATCCTTGCAGGAAGCCATTGAGCTTCCACCCTCCAAGTATGATACACTCCCATTCTTGGAATTGAGAGCTTTATGCAACTTGAGAAAAATAAGGACAGGCCAAAGCCCCACCACCCAACACCTCAAGGAGTTGTTGGTGGCTTATGACCTTAGTAAGCCCGTGGGGACTGAAGGGGTAGGAGCTGAGGGTGGGGCAGGAGAAGAGGAGGAGGCCAGGGGTACCAATACCCCCAGCCCCCTCTGAGACTGGCCAGGAGGGTGACAATGACCC
This sequence comes from Calotriton arnoldi, assembly GCA_963921515.1. Lineage (NCBI taxonomy): Eukaryota > Metazoa > Chordata > Amphibia > Caudata > Salamandridae > Calotriton > Calotriton arnoldi. The sequence continues at coordinate 240,328 of CAWUFW010016091.1, forward strand.
TGACCTGGATAACCCAATCCCTCCTGTGGAAGATGATGAGGATGATCAGGATGATGCCCTCTTTGTCCCCCAGGAAGGATTAAGAGTGTGCCCAGGAAGTCTAGATCTCCTTCTCAGGAGTCTAACCACTCTGGCACCTCTATAGGGAGCTCTGTCTCCTCTCACAGGAGGGAATCCTCTCATGAGAGGAGAGCCAGACTGGTCCAGTATGAGGAAACTCAGCTGGAAATCAGAAAAAGCAATTGGCTTTAGATAGGGAATCCCTAGATCTCCTTAGAGAGAGAAGAAAGTTGGGACTAGAGTCCCATGGTGGCAGCCTTGTCCCTAGAGATAGGGAAAGGTCCTATGACTATAGGAACCTGAGCAAGATTGTCCCTCCCTATCAGAATGAGGATGACATCCACAAGTGGATAACTGCTCTAGAGAGGGCCTGTAAGGTACAGAAGGTCCCTCAGGAGCAGTGGGCAGCAATCTTGTGGCTCTCCTTTGCTGACAAAGGTAGAGATAAGCTCCTCACTGTTAGAGAGGAGGATGCTGACAATTACAAGGTCTTGAAGAGTGCTCTTATTGATGGGTTTGGCCTAACCACTGAACAGTACAGGTTGAAGTTCAGAGATACCCAAAAGCACAGACTCAAGACTGGGTAGACTATGTGGATTGTTCTGCCAAGGCTCTGGAAGGCTGGTTGATGGGCAGTAAGGTGTGTGACTTCTCAGGATTGTGCAATCTGATAATGAGGGAGCAGATTCTTAATAACTGTCAAAATCAGCTGTTGCATCAATACCTGGTAGACTCTGATCTGACCTCTCCCCAAGAATTGGGAAAGAAGGCAGACAAATGGGTCAGAACCAGGGTGAAGCAGAAGGTACAGAACCAAGGTGGGGAAACCAAGAAGCAAGATGCTAAGAACTCTGAAAAGGGTGGGGAGAAGGGTAAAGATCAAAAGTCTTCATCAGGCCCCCAAAAATCTTCTTCTGGTGGGGATTCACAGTCTACCAAAGGGAAAGGCCAAAGAAAACCATGGTGCAAGGTCTGTAAGCAAAAGACCCACTGGACCAGTGATTGCACCAAGTCCAAAGACTCAAGTCCAGCACCCACCAATGCCCCTAAGGCACCTGTTCCCCCTAGTACAGTTACAGTTGGTGGGAGTGCTCCAGCCAAGGGTTTAGTAGGGTTCACCCTGGGTACTGAGTTGGGCTCTGACCTAGTCAGAGAACTGACTCAGGCTGTGTTAGTCTGTGATGGAGGCATGGATGTGCCCTCCCCTATGAGTCCCAGTAATCTGGGCAAGTACAGACAACATCCTTTAATCAATGGACGTGAGGCTTTGGCATTTAGGGACACAGGGGCAAGTGTCACAATGGTGACACAAGACCTTGTGAATCCTGGGCAAGTTATACTTGGTGAAATGTACCAAGTGACCAATGCTAGCAATGTCAGAACAGACCATACTCTGGCAGTTGTTAACTTCTCCTTGTCTTGTGGATTGTTACCTGCCTTTTTATGTTGGCCTAGGCCTGGCTGCCATGCTGCTTTTCTTTGCGCACGTTACACTGAGCCAGGGCTCCCTCGCCCTTTGCGCTTGCCAAGTTCTTTTGCGCTGTCTGCATTTTCTGTTTTCCACCTTTTCTCCTATTCGATTTGGGCTCAGTCTGCACAACATGTACAAGGTCACATAACAATGTATTTTGGTTCTTCCTGATATGGCCAGTCTCGCGCACCCAGACATAACATTAGGTGCATTTGCCATGAAGAATTTCGTGTGCTTTTAATACTGCAGTTTACTAGCGCTTAACACACTTGGAGAAATCCTTTTCAGTGAGAAGAGCTATGATGTCCTGCTGATGTAATTCTGCATCTAGAGACTGAGGTATGGGGGTTCGCTAGTCAAAGCCCAGAGGTCTTCTATTATTATAATAAACTATCTTGCTGCACGGGGAGGGTGGTAATGTTATTTAGACATTTATCCACTGAGCTCTGAGATGCTTTCCCCGTTTGTATTCTATGGAATTGTAACCATGCTGCTTATATTAGTCATATGCATTATGCTATTAGTACTGACACGTGTACTGTACATTAGAGCACGTAAGTTGGAATAAATATTTTAACCTATCCAGTGTCTCTTCCTACGCACCTTGTGGACAAGTACGAGTGTGAGTGACGAAAGAGTGTTCTTGCTTCTGCGAGTCCTGAGATAAAGATACCGTGTTCTGGGTTGTCTAATCATTGGTACTTGGGTGCTAATGGGATGCTAAGCTAGTTGGGTTGGGGTTTTTGGGTGCTACGGTATATGGTGGCAAACCACTGTATTCCGGGGTCCCATTTTCCTGTGCATAGCTCTGTGTATGTGCAGAAACCTTATGACATGGCGCGACCACCGTGGGGCAGCTTATCTGCGAGACGCTTGAGTAGTACTTGTGCTTGTCCACAAACCCCTCGCGTACGCTTCCGGAGGCGTATGTGATGGTGATACCTCCTATATTGAATGTTTTATAGGTTCTTTCAAGCTTGAAGTTATTAAAAAGGTTGGTTAGCAGACCCATTTTTGTGCTCCCTGTTAGGTTGTCGAATATAATTGTTTAGTCATGGCTGGTGTGGCGATAGCTGCACATAGTCGAGGAGCACTCCGAGACCACTTAGCTGTGTATGGAGTGCCCGATACTGGGGTCGAGTTGGTCTTTGTGGTTCAAGCCGATGCGGCTTATCACTTTGAAGTGTTTTACACTTGGATCACTTTTGAGGCGGTGGATGCAGGTGATAAACTGTTTCATGAATATAAACCCACCGCTATTCCTGCTGCCTATCGACCCTATACTGCTCTTGAAGTGCCTCTCACGGCTTGGCAGCACCGTGTTTGGTTTAATGGCGCCCTACCACAACCAACTACCGCAGTTCGTTTAGGCCCCTTGTCAATTCAGGGGGCCACTTGGCCTGTATTGGCCGGGTATACCCCGCATCCGAATTATCTGGCATTACCGCTTGCGGAACTTCGCACTATGCATACCGAATTGGTGCGAGTGCATCGAGCCCTAGTGACATACGTTACAGGTAGCCTACATGGAGCTGCTCCTGTAGTCGCAGGCCAACCAGCTATAGCCGCTGGAGTGACCATAAGTCCTGTCATGGTAAATTCTGTGATGGGCAAACGTCCACAAAATAAGGACGACTATCCTTACTGGCTTGCCGAAAAGTTCGATCAGATAGAAGCGGTGTTTCCACATACGTCCCCAGTGGATAAACATCGCATCCTTACGATAAGTTTGCCAAAAGACTTAATCCCCGATTTGACATCATGTGAAAACTGGGGTAAGGTATTCGCAGCAGTTTATTCAAAATGTTTTGGAACTCCTTCCATGACGGTTCTACCCTCTGTAATTAAAAAGTACAGGATGAACATGGCCCTGAAGCGGCTGTGGAATTAGGGATGAGACTAGTGGGAGTGTTTGATGTAGTAGCTGAGCTGATCCTTGGAAATGTCAAGGGCGATGCTATGAACTTTCAAGTAGCGAATGCTTTGGCTTTGGTCCCAGAGTTGGACAGGCCTCGCGAATTACCGAAAATAATAGCCCGGGCTTATAAAACAATTGGAAGAAATAGCCTAGGCAACAAGCCTTTTGTAAAAATGCAAACTCAATCGCAAACACAAGTTATACAAACAAAAAGTGCATCTGAGAAAGATGATAAACCAGTCTTCACTAAAAAGAGTTGGAGACAGAAAAAACAGGGTAAGCAACAAAAGAAGCCGGGGTCGAGAGGCGCTTCCCCAGTTTCGGTTTCTTCTGAACGTACTTATGATTTACGTGATAGGTCAAGGATTAAATCACCGGAAAGGTTTCAGAGCTCTGATACGCGTTCTCCTCGTTCTTCACAGGCCCAGACGTCGTCACAGGCTGGTGGAGGAGGACGGCAAGATAGAGGAAGGGGCCGAGAGGCTCCCCAGGAGCGAGACCAACCTCGACAACAAGTCAGAGGGAAAGCAGAAGATTTTCATCTTCCTCGACCGCAATTTCAGAAGAAAAAGGTTGCCGCTGTCACAGCGAAATATGCCTCAGACCGTGAGAACGAGACTCCAGAATTGGACGTGGGCAGTGACCCTCCTAGACAGCGCCGCGGAAGTTACCATAGTGCGGGAGGCGCTACGTCCTCATATGGAGGCGACAGCAACTGAAACATTCGTTACTGTAGAGACGGCTGACACGAGAGTGGCACCCCTGACAGACTTTACAATATAGTCATACAAATTGAAGGTGACATACCGCGTGAAATAAAAGGGATTTTTGGGAAAATCTAACCTCTTCATATGACATTTTGTTAGCAGAGGTGGATTGGCCACCCCCATTCGTTCTTGCTGCACATAAAGGAGAGGAGGTAATCCTTCCAAGCTTTTCACGGCATGTCCCTAAAGACAAAGCCGAAGCACTTGCAGCTGAGTGGGCAGTGTACCTAGCACCAGCGTTATACCGCAACCATGTGGGATGGGATGAAGAATCACCTCCTCATGCAATACCTTTGCGGTCACTACCGCAGCCACAACCCCAATATCCCATCAAACGGCAGGCAAAAGGCCCCGTCTCCGAAATTCTGACACAGTTGGAATATCAGGGAGTAATCGAACCATGCGTATCACCTATGAACAATCCCCTTTTCGTGGTTTTTAAACCCGATGGATCGTACCGCTTAGTTTTAGATTACCGGCATTTAAATTCACATTGTCGGAACTTTGCGGTGCAGAATACACACAGTTCTGCGCTTGTAGACAGTCTTGTTCGTAAAAAATACAAAACGACACTTGACCTTTCAAACGGTTTCTACACGCACAACCTAGCCCCGGAGAGTGGTCAATGGACCGCATTCACATCCGGTGGTAAATTATTCCAGTTCCGGCGATTACCCATGGGCTATAAAAATAGTCCGGGTATATTCGCCGCCCGTGTTGTTTCTTTGCTACATGACATTGATCAAGACGCGTGTTCGTACGTAGATGACATCTATCTGACGGACGACGAATTATTTCAGCATTTGTCCCGTGTGGACCGCATTATTCTTGAATTCGCGGAGCAGGGTTACAAATTTAACTTTGCTAAATCACACATTGCTGAATTTACCGTTCTGTTCTTGGGCTATGAGCTCAATAACGAAGGTAAGGGCTTAGCCCCCATTTCTTGGAGAAATGTGCACACTTGTGCCCCCAAATACTCTGAAGAAACTTCAGTCTTTGCTGGGGTTCCTGAATTTCGGGCGTACTTACATTCCCGAATATGCCCAGCGTATCAAGCCTTTGTATGCTTTGATACAACCTACTTATTCAAGGTCTTGCTGGCTGCCTGAGCACACCTCAATTCTGCAGTCTTTGCAGACAGACCTTTTGGAGTCTAAATATCTTTTGACTCGTGATAACCACACAAACCTGGTGATTAGAATAATTCCGGGGGCGGTGGGATTCACCTATTTAACCTTTAATGAAGGTGATACAGTACCCATCGCATACAAGTCACATCTGTACACTTCCGCTGAATTGCGCTTTACATCTGTTGAAAAAGTTCTGACTGCAGTGCAAATGGCGATTCTAAAAGAACGCGCACTGGCACAGGGAAAGCGGATTCTGGTGGTAACACCCTGTCCTGCCCTGGAGGCAGTAACAAAGGCAAGTGTACCAAACTCAAAAGCAATGCATCCCCGTTGGATACAATGGGCTACATCCTTGACGTCTTCGGACGTCACTTTTGTCTTTGATTCTTCTCTTCAGACTCAGGAGTATTTGCAGTATGAATTCGTTCATCCTCCTCCTTTGTTTTTACTGCCGCTTGAGGATTACAAATGTGTGATCTACACCGATGGTTCGGCGCAACCGGCCACTGGGTCCAAGCACGCTTATTCTGCTGCATGTGCTATTGTTGCGGGATCCTTTGTGGATGGAAAGTTCAAATCCACTGTGGTGCACACTCGCACACTTGGAGATAGTACCGCACAATTGGCCGAGCTGCATGCATTGCTACTAGCGCTTGAGTTTGCTTCTCAGGATGAGACCACTCTAATTGTATGTGATTCTTTTTACTGTGTACAATCTTACAATGACAATCTGTTTTTCTGGTCTAAAAACGACTACAAGGACGCAAAAGGGAGCACAATTAAGCATAAAATGCTTTGGGTTCGAGTGGCAGAATTGCAACAACGTCTGCCCCTCACACAGGTGGTTCACACCTTAGGCCATCAGCGGGTGGGCGCACACGCTATTGGTAACGATCTGGCAGATGAAGCTGCCCGTTCAGCCGTAGTCACGTGTACAGTAGCAGCGGTTACCAGGTCCATGTCTAAAATAGACCCTGTTATATTAGCAGCTATTGCTGCAACCAAGGAAGGTAATAATTACCCTACAGGTTTCCCTTCCAAGTATTCTTACACATTAAGTCCCGATCAGGTTCCTTATGTAACTATACCTGACGTTGGAGATCGGCTGATCCCCAACGCGGACCGCAGGAGTGCCTTGATATCAGCTGCACACGAAGGCATGGCTTCTGCACATGCAGGTGTGTCAGCTACGGTTTCCATCTTGCAGCAGCGTTATTGGTGGCGTGGGTTATATAAAGACACCCGTGCTTTTGTGCTTTCTTGCGACGTTTGTCAACAGATTAAGCCTTCCACGGTAACACGTCCACCACAAACACCGCTCTGCATTGCTAACAGACCCTTTGGGTGTGTTTACTTGGATCACTGCGGTCTATTCTCATCAGACACTGCCTATAAATACATCTTAGTGGCAGTGGACTCGTGCACACGGTTTCTCTGGGTCTGGCCACAACGGAGTGCTGACGCCCGAAATGTAATCAGGGATTTGCGTGTCTTTGTGGGAATTTTCGCATGCGGCACCTTCCATTCGGACCAAGGTCCAGCGTTTGCCTCTAGGGCTTACAAGGATGCAATGGCTTCGCTTGGGGTGCGGGTGAAATTTTCGTCTCCGTATAGGCCTGAGGGCAACTCTATCGTTGAACGAATGAACCGTGACTTAAAGCAATCCTTAACAGCTAGGGTTATAGGTACTGGCAGGAACTGGCTGGCCCATTTGTATACCGTTCAGCGTGCACTTAATAATCTCCCTAGAAGACCTCTGGGTGGGCGGACCCCATACGAAATGCTCTTTGGCATAAGAATGTTTGTGCCTGACCTTGAAGGTCCAGACATCGCGGCGCAATCCGCCAAGTTTGATGTAGATAACCATTCTGCTATGTTACAGGACTTACAAGAAGCCCGAGACAAACTTGCAACTACACACTTGCCTTCAGCCACAGATCCTGCGTTGCAGATTCCGGTAGCCGGCTGGCTTCCTAAAGTTGGAGAACTGGTTCGAGAGAAGGTTGAAAACAAAAAAGAATTTGGCCCCTCTTTTCGTGCACCAGTTCCAGTACTTGGCCTGAAGGGAACACGTACAGTCATTTTACCACCGCTTCCTGGTCGCAAAGAGAACAGATACATCTCAGTTGAAAATGTCAAGCTACAGCGCCTGGCCGATCCTGAATAGTGTCACACCAGCGGTCTCTTGTCCTGCCATTTATCGGACGTATGTTCGTGGCCCATCTACACGAACGGTCGCTGATGCTGTAATTGAGATGGTTGATTTGCCTGAATCCTCTCCTTTGCCTGAAACTATAATTGATCCCCAATTTTCCACCAACATCGACGAGGACGAGTATACCTATCCTGCATCTGAATCGGTGGCGCATCAACCAACAACGCCACTGGGCCCGACTCGTTATTCCTTTGATTCGGATTCCACCTCTTCAAAAGTCCCATCCAAGTTCAGTATTTTTGTATCCTGGTTTAGAGACAATTTTTTGATTCCACCCTGGACATACCTCTGGTTGGTACTTTTCTTGATATTTTTGTTCATGTCCATTGGCTTTGTCACAGTGTTTTTTCTACTAATTAATGGTCACTATTTACCTGAACGCTCTGCTGTAGACTATGTTTCTGGAACTTTGGCTCCTCATTCCTCGTCACACATCATGAAGCGTGACCACACATTTGTGAACATTTCAGCTTTTCCAGTTGCTGATGGCATCGTATGGGATGCAGTGAACTATCAAATCCATGGTCCGACGGAAATTATTAATGTACCTAATGTCCTTCGTGTTTCAATGGGTGATGTAGTACAAAATAATATTCATTCTGATGATTGGGATGTGCATGCCGTTGAAGCATTGTTTGCCGATTTAAAATATTATGCATCTTTTAATGCTGAAGATTTATATATGAATTCTGCGAATTATGCCGATTTGTATTGTTACCAACATTGGGGTAATCATTTTCTCCATAAGCCAAGTGCCCTGCGTAGTTCTGTTAACTACACCCAATGGGAACATTGTCCAAACCCCTTGCCAGGTAGCTCACAAACTCTTCGAAATAAGTTTACCTATTTTACTGATTTTAATCGGTCAAACCCTGCATCATATTATTTTAGACTTAATACCACATCAACTCAGAAAATTATGTTAACACACACCAAATTGCTTTATTCAGGTTCCTTTTTAAGTGCCCTAGCAGTGGGTGGTTATGAGTACTGGGAGGATACAATAGATTTGAAATCTATTTGGTGTTCCAAGCCATGGCAGGTACAGGGAACCGAGGCATTGCATCGTGCTTGCCTCATCCCTACCCAAATTATGTTCCTAAATGCTTCCATCTATCAGACTACATGTTGGGGCTTAGCAACCACTAAACAATTGAATACGCCATCAATACCATCCCTGTCGAGTTTTCCAAATGAAAGCTCACGATTCAATATGTCCCTCGTGTCCCTGCAGGCAATGTTACAAAATAATTCGTTTAATGTTTCTGAGCTGGTTCAGTCACCCTGGTTAGTATGGCCTATATCATCTAATGCATGTCAAATGCGTTTTCACGACTCAGGAGCTAGTTACACACAGGATAGGCCTGATCCGAGATTTACTGATTCCCGTACTGTCACTACATATTCTGTTGGTAAATTATGCAAACAATGGCTTCAACATTCGTCCCTTGATTCTGTTAAACAACATTTGTCCCTCCTTTCAGGCAATATTGATCTGTCCGACTTTGTTTTGGGACCTCGTGGTCCCCGACCTAAGAGATTCATTTATGAAACGTATAATGAACTCTGGAAGCTATCACAAATGGAAGCTGCTTCCCGTCTTAGGGAAATAGATCAAGCAAATTTGGAAAAAGTGCTTGCTGTTGTTGACAATAGTATTAATACCCTGTCTTCTCGCATTTATACTTTAGAGAATATTGTGTCCTCTGTTGTTGATATTGTACAAGATGATGTTTCTGTGTTATATCATGGTCAGAATCAATTGCGCTCAGTTATGCAGTTTGCATGGACTTTGCAAACGCTCAAGTTAGGGAAAGTTCCTTGGCATTTTTTGAACACCTCGGCCTTGTTTCTGCCTTTTAACTTAACTGACAAACAGCAATTTATGTCCATGAAAGATGCAACTTACACTCTGTTACATATCGAAAAGATGGATCCTTTGCCGTTCTCTATTGCAGAACTCGATTCTGCTGTGTGGCTAGTTCATGGGGTTATCGCGTTACCTTTTTCCTTGTTTGAATTTGACTCATGCATGAAACATTATCCTGTGGGCCGTTACCGGCCATTGGGCAGTGCTTTCCTGCATGAACTCTGGTCCTTGCCTTTCATGTATAAATGCCTTCGGGACGGCAAGGAAGTCTTTCTCACGGGGGAGTACTGCGACTCGACTATAGGTCATTCGCTTATTTGTAAACACATTAAATTGCATGGCTCATGTAGCGTTTCCTCTCCTAATCTTGCTTGTGTGCTGAAAGGTATTCCTGCTCCTGTTATTTCACCTACTTTCACTCTCCTTTCCAATGGTAGTTATTTACTTTTAAATAACGAAAACTGTTGTGGCCTGCAGGCTGGCATTCCTTACATTGTAACAGTTTCACACCGGGTTGTCTGCTGCAAAAATGTGCTTTTTCCTCCCCCTCATGGCAAGGTTGATATCTCTATTTGGCCTTCCATCCCTACCATGGAAGCAGATTTCAATAGACTGAGCAGAATAAAGGCACTATTATTAAACGAGGAAGTTATGCTCACGTCCGCCCGGGAGACATTCATTCTCCAGGTGGCGAGTACCCACAGTGAAATACAGGCCCTTTTAAACACTAATCTCCCCCAACATTTTGGGGAGTTAATACATCGTATTTTTAACGCGTCTAACACTGAAGGCCTAGTGCACTTTTTTAAAGTCGTGGGGTCGGGCTTGGTGTCCTCCTTCCAAACTATATTTGGTGTCATCCCGGCCTTCATACATTCTATTTTTTCCAGTGTCTTTGGCGGTTTCCCATTGATCCTCGCTTTAGCGGCTGGTGTCTTGCTCTTAATTTGCTTTCTGCGCAATGGCTGCTCCCCGATGGGACCTGCTCGATCCAGAACGCCTCCAGCTGCTCCGTGAGCGCATTTTGGCTGGTTTTGGTGTCTTGCCATTGGCGACACTGAGTGTGTCATATACTCTTTCATTTCGCTTTGCGTATTTCACTTGCGTGCAACCTGTGATGACTTGTGTCCGCTGTCCTTTCACCTGGACTCTGGATTATTGCCTCTCCAATTCGTCATTGTCTGTTCCGGATTTCGTTCAGTTGATGGGTCCCTTAGAGGCCCATGAGCAGGACTGTTCCGTTGCTGGCTGTATGGCGCGTGCGGCTGCACTGGGGATTTTGGCGCAATGGGATATCTGGGCGGCTGCCCAGGATCTCCTACAACGAAGCTGTTTCAATTATCACGCAAGCTGTCCCGCATTGCTTCTGGATGCTCCCTTTGCTGAGGAGCATTCCTGCTCTTTTGATCTCATGGATTGGATGGCATCTGTGTTTTTTGACGATTCCAATGATGAACTCTTGGAGGGTATGGCTTTTTTCTGCACCTACACTTTCATGGATTGACCTGCCCTTCGCCGTTTGGGCGCTCCCTGTGCTCCAACGGCTTTGTTTTTCCTCTAATGGGCCTCTGTCCTGGCCGCCGGACTGTCCAGGGGAGGGTGTCTTGTGGATTGTTACCTGCCTTTTTATGTTGGCCTAGGCCTGGCTGCCATGCTGCTTTTCTTTGCGCACGTTACACTGAGCCAGGGCTCCCTCGCCCTTTGCGCTTGCCAAGTTCTTTTGCGCTGTCTGCATTTTCTGTTTTCCACCTTTTCTCCTATTCGATTTGGGCTCAGTCTGCACAAACATGTACAAGGTCACATAACAATGTATTTTGGTTCTTCCTGATATGGCCAGTCTCGCGCACCCAGACATAACATTAGGTGCATTTGCCATGAAGAATTTCGTGTGCTTTTAATACTGCAGTTTACTAGCGCTTAACACACTTGGAGAAATCCTTTTCAGTGAGAAGAGCTATGATGTCCTGCTGATGTAATTCTGCATCTAGAGACTGAGGTATGGGGGTTCGCTAGTCAAAGCCCAGAGGTCTTCTATTATTATAATAAACTATCTTGCTGCACGGGGAGGGTGGTAATGTTATTTAGACATTTATCCACTGAGCTCTGAGATGCTTTCCCCGTTTGTATTCTATGGAATTGTAACCATGCTGCTTATATTAGTCATATGCATTATGCTATTAGTACTGACACGTGTACTGTACATTAGAGCACGTAAGTTGGAATAAATATTTTAACCTATCCAGTGTCTCTTCCTACGCACCTTGTGGACAAGTACGAGTGTGAGTGACGAAAGAGTGTTCTTGCTTCTGCGAGTCCTGAGATAAAGATACCGTGTTCTGGGTTGTCTAATCATTGGTACTTGGGTGCTAATGGGATGCTAAGCTAGTTGGGTTGGGGTTTTTGGGTGCTACGGTATATGGTGGCAAACCACTGTATTCCGGGGTCCCATTTTCCTGTGCATAGCTCTGTGTATGTGCAGAAACCTTATGACATCCTGAGGAGGGGTAACTGGCCTTAAGAAGGTTGTGGTAAGTGCAAACCTACCAGTCGAATGCTTGCTTGGCAATGACTTAGAGACTTCTGCTTGGGCAGAAGTGGAGCTCAGGACCCATGCAGAAATGCTGGGGATCCCTGCAGATGTGTTTGCTGTGACCAGGTCACAAGCCAAAATGTCTAGCACTGAACAGGCCTTGGATTCTGGAAGAATGGACCAAGTGCCTTCCAAGAGGAGGAGTAGTAGGGTTAAGGCAGTGCCTTCCCCTTGGCTCAGGAGGAAGATCAGTCCCTTGAGGGGGATGATCTCAGCCCTGAAGAAGGAACTGTCCCAGAGGAACTGGAACCTGACCAGGTTGAGTTCTTGGGGACAGGGGGACCTTCTAGGGCAGATCTGAGCCAGGAGCAGCAGAGCTGCCCTCCCTTGAACCCCTCAGACAGCAAGCTGCTGCTGAGGCTGCTGGGAAAACTAGTGGTCCCCATACAGTGTATTGGGATGATGGACTCCTGTACTCAGAGAGTAGAGACCCCAAGCCTGGTGCTACCAGGAGGTTGGTTATACCTCTGAAGTTCAGGGGCTTCCTATTGACCCTAGCCCATGATATTCCCTTAGCAGGTCACCTGGGCCAGAACAAGACTTGGGACAGAATTGTCCCTCACTTTCACTGGCCCCACATGTCTGAAGACAGTAAGGAGTTTTGTCGCTCCTGTGTAACCTGCCAAGCCAGTGGCAAAGCAGGTGGCACTACAAAGGCCCCCTGATACCACTACCTGTGGTGGGGGTGCCCTTTGAAAGGGTAGGGATTGACATTGTTGGTCCCATGGATCCCCAAACAGCCTCTGGGCACAGGTTTATCCTGGTGGTAGTGGATCATGCCACCAGGTACCCAGAAGCTATTCCCCTCAGGACCACTACAGCACCTGTGGTGGCAAGGGCCCTCCTGGGAATTTTCTCAAGAGTGGGCTTTCCTAAGGAGGTAGTATCAGACAGGGGTGCTAACTTCATGTCTGGGTACTTAAAAGCAATGTGGAAGGAGTGTGGAGTGACTTATAAGTTCACCACACCCTATCACCCACAATGCAATGGTTTAGTTGAGAGATTCAACAAAACCTTGAAGGGCATGATTAAAGGGCTCCCAGAAAAGCTTAGGCGTAGATGGGACATACTCTTGCCCTGCCTTTTATTCGCATATAGGGAGGTGCCTCAGAAGGGGGTTGGTTACAGCCCTTTTGAACTTCTGTTTGGCCACCCTGTGAGGGGTCCACTGTGCTTGGTGAAGGAAGGATGGGAGTTACCTCTCAAGCCCCCAAAGCAAGACATAGTGGACTATGTACTTGGTCTCCGCTCCAGGATGGCTGAGTACATGAAAAAGGCAACCAAAAACCTTGAGGCTAGCCAGGAACTTCAAAAGGCCTGGCATGACCAAAAGGCTGTGCTGACTGTTTACCAGCCAGGACAGAAAGTGTGGGTGTTGGAGCCAGTGGCCCCAGCAGCTCTCCAAGATAAATGGAGTGGACCCCACACTATTGTTGAGCAGAAGGGTGAGGTCACTTACTTAGTGGACCTAGGAACACCCAGGAGTCCCCACAGGGTTCTCCATGTCAACAGGTTAAAACCATATGTGGACAGGACAGACATGGGCTTGCTCATGGCTACTGATGAAGGGCAGGAGGAAGAGAGTGACCAACTCCCTGACCTGCTCTCACAGAACCCTGACGATGGGTCAGTTGATGGGGTAGCCTTGGCAGGCAGCCTCACTACCCAGCAACAAACTGATTGCAGGCAAGTCCTCAATCAGTTTAGACATATGTTTTCACTGACACCCAGTCAGACCACCTGGTGCACTCATGAAGTGGACACTGGGGACAGTCTGCCTATTAAAAACAAGATTTATAGGCAACCTGACCATGTCAGGGACTGTATCAGGACTGAAGTCCAGAAAATGTTGGAGTTGGGAGTTATTGAACCCTCAGATAGCCCTTGGGCAAGTCCAGTGGTCCTTGTACCAAAACCTCACACCAGTGGTGGAAAAAGAGAGATGAGGTTTTGTGTGGACTACAGGGGTCTCAATGCAGTCACTAGGACTGATTCCCATCCAATACCAAGGGCAGATGAGCTCATAGATACTTTGGCCTCAGCCAAATATCTCAGCACATTTGACTTGACAGCTGGCTACTGGCAGATCAGACTAGCTGATACTGCAAAGCCCAAAACAGCATTCTCAACCCCTAGTGGGCATTATCAATTTGTGGTAATGCCCTTTGGTCTGAAGAATGCACCTGCCACTTTCCAGAGGCTGGTGAATACAGTTCTCACAGGTCTGGAAGCCTATAGTGCAGCATATCTAGATGATATTGCTGTCTTTAGCTCCACCTGGGAGGATCACCTGGTCCACCTCAGGAATGTGTTACAGGCCCTGCAAAAGGCAGGCCTGACTATCAAGGCCACTAAGTGCCAGATAGGGCAGAGTCAGGTTGTGTACCTGGGCCACCTTGTGGGTGGAGGCCAGGTTCAACCTTTGCAGAGCAAGATCCAGACTATCATGGACTGGACTGCTCCCACTACCCAGACTCAGGTGAGAGCCTTCTTAGGCCTGACTGGGTACTATAGGAGATTTGTCAAGGGGTATGGATCAATAGTGACACCCCTGAATGACTTAACTTCTAAGAAAATGCCCAAAAAGGTTCAGTGGACAGCTAGCTGTCAAAAGGCATTTGATGACCTGAAGCAGGCCATGTGCACTGCTCCCATTCTGCAGAGTCCTGATTACTCCAAGAAGTTCATTGTTCAAACTGATGCATCTGAATTGGGGGTAGGGGCTGTACTGTCACAATTGAATGAAGAAGGTCAGGATCAGCCAGTAGCTTTCATTAGCAGAAGGCTGACCCCTAGAGAGAAACGTTGGTCAGCCATAGAGAGGGAGGCCTTTGCTGTGGTCTGGGCTCTGAAGAAGTTGAGGCCATACTTGTTTGGTACACACTTCCTGGTTCAGACAGACCATAAGCCCCTCTTATGGCTAAAACAAATGAAGGGTGAAAACCCCAAACTGCTTAGGTGGTCCATTTCCCTACAGGGGATGGACTTTACAGTGGAACATAGGCCTGGGAGTAACCATGCGAAGGCAGATGGACTCTCTAGGTATTTCCACTTAGAACATGAAGACTTAACTGGGCAAGGTTAGTTTAATGTCCCTACGTTTGGGGGGGTTGTGTAGGAGAGTAGGATCTGCTTCACATGGGTACCCCCACTTTTTGCTGATGCTTCACTGTTTTTCGACATTAGTCTGGCTGGGGCCCTGCTAATCAGAACCCCAGCCTAGCTGCTTCCTCTCTAAAATGGTTTCCATGTGCCTTAGGCACATCACTGATTGGGATCTGGAGTGCCCTTATAAGTCCCTAGTATATGGTATACTATGTACCAAGGGCATAGGTACCTCAGAGGCCTGCCAGGGGCTGCAGCATGTATTATGCCACCCCTGGAAGGCCATCCAAACTGACACCACAGGTCTGCTACTGCAGCCTGGGTAAGGGGGTGCATGCACCCCTTACAGTGATATAGGTTACCTATATCACTAAATACATACACACATATAAACCTATAAGTCACTCCTAAGGCAGGCCTTATCAATCCTAAAGGCAGAGTGCGTGGTTCCTATGTGAGAGGGTGCCCCTGCGTGAGCAGGGCCCCTCTGCAGCGTTCGGAGACCATCTCTGATGCTGTTTGTAGTGCAGCCTGACCATATACTCTTAAGCGCATTATATCCTCGCGGTAAAATGCTAACTTTGGAATGGCTGCACCTAAACATGTCGTGTTTGGTGTCAAACATCTTGGAATACTACCCCCCGCCAATTCTGGTGGCGGGGGTAGCATTCCACCCTTCTAGAGGGAAAGACATGTTAACCCTGACTAACCCGGTAACTTCTCTCCAAAGCCCTGGCATCACAAAATGGATGCTGCTGCCACAGACACGAGTCTGGCCTCCTGCTGCTGGACGAAACTCCGGCAGGGGAGGCCTGGACAATAGGTTTCCTGTCCCAGGGAGGTGTGACCACCTCCCCAGACAGGATAATGTGTATTGGGGCTGGGCGGGAGCACCATCTGTGTGCTTTGAAGTCCTGCACTGGGGGCACATTTGGTGTCCCTGTGCATACCCCAGTTCAAACCGGATCAGGGGCTTGCAGCCCCTGCTTTGGCGCGAACTGGACAAAGGAAAGGGGTGTAGCCACCCCTCTGCCCTGACCCACCCATAGGTGGGGCCACAGAGTAGTCCAACCCCTATCTTTAGTATAAAGATAGGAACCCAGTCCTTAGGACTTTAGATTATCCCTGGACGAAACTCTGAAACAGAATCCTGGACCTTCGATGCTCTACTCACGATTAGAGGACAGAAGAATCTCCCTTGGGGTCAAGGAGTGACTCCCCTGCTTGGCAGGCACCAAAGAAGCATCTGTCTGGTTCGCATTTCTGAAGCTCCCGTTGGACGCCGAAGTCATCGCATCACCAGAGGTGGATTCTCAGACTTCCCCGAGGCTACCCTGAGTCCCCAGCAAAGCTGAGGCCCGTGGCTATCGTGGGTGACTTGAGACCGTGACCCCTGGACACTGAGCACATTTGCAAGTGCATCATCTTCTGCATCTCCCAAGAAGTCATGCTTTGGGCTCCGAGTATCCCTAGCCTCCCGCACCACCTGCACCGAAGATCACTGGCCCCCACTCCACGAGTGTCCTGTAAGCCAGCTCCACGTGCGGCGTCACGAGGCTCCTTCGCGGTCGCTAGCCCGTTGGCTAGTAGCCCTTAACGAAGGCCAATCCTTTTCTTACTTGGAATCCTGGTTGCTCCAGGCCTGCCCTCACTTACCTTCGCTGCGTGAGTTCCACAGACCTTGCTGGTCTGCACCATCGACGATCTACATCTTCAACGAGACTTGCCGTTGCCAAGGCTTGTTGGGTCCAATCCGGTCGCTGACACCTCAGCACTCGACAGACATTGTGTCCCAGCCCGAATCCTGCTCCTGGTCGCCGACAACGCCTCCTGGACCTCGTGGCTGAAGAGTCAAGATGACCGTCAACGCACCTGAAGCACTCGACATCGGTGGGCATCTGTCCATCGCCTTCCTGGTCACTGGCTAGTGACCCAGACTCTGTCCCCTCTGCTTTCAGGTTCTTCAGAACTCCGATCCACTCTTGGATCCACCCGGACACTTTTCTCTTGGCCGCCAGCAGCACTTTGCAGCAGATCGCCATTCGAATCGACGACGAAACCCGACCCCGAAAGGCACCTATGCACCCGGCTTCCTGGGTGAGGTAACACGAGTACTCCGGTGCTCCCGTGGGTAGAGACTCTTCAAAGTCCTAGATCTCAAAGGGTTTTGTCCTAGTCCTCTTTTAAGTGTCCCTTTTCTCTAATTTCCCGATCCCGACTTTCTCCATAGAAGTCAACGGCGTATCGCGGTTGTGTGTTTACACTGCACGCGTCTCCCGTGGGTCCCCTGTGTCACTACCTTGGGTGGTTCCTTGTGGTCCAAGCACTTCTAGAGGCTCTAGGCCTAGTGTCTAGTTCAGTCGTGGTTCGCATACCACTTTATTGGTATATGGTTTGGTACGCCCCTAGGGCCCAAACGTGTATTTGTGCTATTACTGTGATTTAATAACTTATAACTTGTGTACTTCGAACTCTAGCCTCATAAAGAGACCAGAGGGGTGTGTTTAGCAATAAATACATATATTTTGAATATATACCTGGTGTGGTGCTCTTTCATTTGATCACTCAAGAGATTATAGACTGGTAAAACAAGCTGCTTTACATTCCTTCAAGACTTAGCCTGAAGGCTGCTCTCCATAGCTACCACTAGGATAGCTTTCAATAAGGTTGTCTTTAACCTATCTCCAATAAGGGGTTGTTTGGACTGGTGCAAGGTGCCCACTATAATTAGTGGATAGCATATGCCAGGCCAACTTCTCACATGCTGCACTATAGGCTTCCAGGCCTGTAAGGACTGTATTCACCAACCTCTGAAAAGTGGCAGGTGCATTCTTCAAACCAAAGGGCATTACCACAAATTGATAATGCCCACTAGGGGTTGAGAATGCTGTTTTTGGCTTTGCATCATCAGCTAGCCTGATTTGCCAGTAGCCAGCTGTTAGGTCAAATGTGCTTAGATACTTGGCTGAGGCCAAAGTGTCTATTAGCTCATCTGCCCTGGGTATTGGATGGGCATCAGTCCTAGTGACTGCATTGAGACCCCTGTAGTCCACACAAAACCTCATCTCTCTTTTCCCACCACTGGTGTGAGGTTTTGTCACAAAGACCACTGGACTAGCCCAAGGGCTATCTGAGGGTTCAATAACTCCCAAATCCAACATTTTCTGGACTTCTGTCCTGATACAGTCCCTGACATGGTCAGGTTGCCTATAAATCTTATTTTTAATAGGCAGACTGTCCCCAGTGTCCACTTCATGAGTGTACCAGGTGGTTTGACTTGGAGTCAGAGAGAACATATGTCTGTACTGATTGAGCACTTGTCTGCAATCAGTTTGCTGCTGAGCAGAGAGGCTGCCTGCCAAGGCTACACAGGTTCTGTGAGAGCAGGTCAGGGAGTGGGTCACTCTCTTCCTCCTGTCCCTCATCAGTGGCCATGAGCAAACCCATGTCTGCCCTGTCCACATATGGTTTCAATCTGTTGACATGGAGAACCCTGTGGGGACTCCTGGGTGTTCCTAGGGCTACTAAATAGGTAACCTCACCCTTCTGTTCAACAATGGTATGGGGTCCACTCCACTTGTCTTGGAGAGCTGCTGGGGCAGCTGGCTCCAGCACCCACACCTTCTGTCCTGGCTGGTAAACGGTCAGTACAGCCTTTTGGTCATGCCAGGCTTTTTGGAGTTCCTGGCTAGCCTCAAGGTTTTTAGTTGCCTTTTTCATGTATTCAGCCATCTGGGAGTGGAGACCAAGTACATAGTCCACTATGTCTTGCTTTGGGGGCTTGAGAGGTAACTCCCATCCTTCCTTCACCAAGCACAATGGACCCCTGACAGGGTGACCAAACAAAAGTTCAAAAGGGCTGTAGCCAACCCCCTTTTGAGGCACCTCCCTGTATGCAAACAAAAGGCAGGGCAAGAGTATGTCCCATCTTCGCCTAAGCTTTTCTGGGAGCCCTTTAATCATGCCCTTTAAGGTTTTGTTGAATCTCTCAACTAAACCATTGCATTGTGGGTGATAGGGTGTGGTGAACTTGTAAGTCACTCCAGACTCCTTCCACATTGCCTTCAAGTATCCAGACATAAAGTTTGTACCCCTGTCTGATACAACCTCCTTAGGGAAGCCCACTCTTGAGAAAATTCCCAGGAGGGCTCTTGCCACCACAGGTGCTGTAGTGGTCCTAAGGGGTATAGCCTCTGGGTACCTAGTGGCATGGTCCAACACCACTAGGATAAAACTGTGCCCAGATGCTGTTTGGGGATCCATGGGACCAACAATATCAATCCCCACTCTTTCAAAGGGAACCCCCACCACAGGTAGTGGTATCAGGGGGCCTTTGTGGTGCCACCTGCCTTCCCACTGGCTTGGCAGGTTACACAGGAGCGACAAAACTCCTTGGTGTCTTCAGACATGTGGGGCCAGTGAAAGTGAGGGACAAGTCTGTCCCAAGTCTTGTTCTGGCCCAGGTGACCTGCTAGAGGAATGTCATGGGCTAGGGTCAATAGGAAGCCCCTGAACTTCAGAGGTATAACCAACCTCCTGGTGGCACCAGGCTTGGGGTCTCTACACTCTGAGTACAAGAGTCCATCATCCCAATACACTTTATGGGGACCACTAGCATTCCCAGCAGCCTCAGCAGCAGCTTGCTGTCTGAGGGGTTCAAGAGAGGGGCAGCTCTGCTGCTCCTGGCTCAGATCTGCCCTGGAAGGGCCCCCTGTCCCCAAGAACTCAACCTGGTCAGGCTCAAGCTCCTCTGGGACAGTTCCTTCCTCAGGACTGAGATCATCCCCTCAAGAGACTGATATTCCTTCTGAGCCAAGGGGAAGGCACTGCCTTAACCCTACTACTCCTCCTCTTAGATGGCACTTGGTCCATTGTTCCAGGATCCAAGGCCTGTTCAGTGTTAGACCTTTTGCTCTGTGACCTGGTCACAGCAAACACATCTGCAGGGATCCCCAGCATTTCTGCATGGGTCCTGAGCTCCACTTCTGCCCAAGCTGAAGTTTCAAGATCATTGCCAAGCAAGCATTCAACTGGTAGGTCTGCACTTACCACAACCTTCTTAAGGCCTGTTACCCCTCCCCAGGAGAAGTTAACAACTGCCAGAGTATGGTCTGTTCTGACACTGCTAGCATTGGTCACTTGGTACATCTCACCAAGTATAATCTGCCCAGGATCCACAAGATCTTGTGTCACCATGGTGACACTTGCTCCTGTGTCCCTAAATGCCAAAGCCTCTTTTCCATTTATTAATGGCTGTTTCCTGTACTTGCCCAGATTACTGGGACTCACAGAGGAGGTCACATCCATGCCTCCATCACAGACTAGGACAGCCTGAGTGAGTTCTCTGACTAGGCCAGAGCTCATCTCATTACCCAGGGTCAACCCTACTAAACCCTTGGCCTGTGTACTCCCACCACCAATTGTAACTGCACTAGGGGGAACAGGTGCCTTAGGGGCATTGGTGGGGGCTGGAATAGAGTCTTTGGACTTGGTGCAATCACTGGTCCAGTGTGTCTTTTGCTTACAGACTTTGCACCATGGTTTCTTTTGGCCTTTTCCCTTGTTAGACTGTGAATCCCCACCTGAAGAAGATTTTTGGGGGCCTTGTGAAGACTTCTGGTCTTTACCCTTCTCCCCACCCTTATCAGAGTTTTTAGAATCTTGCTTCTTAGGGTCACCACCTTGGTTCTGTACCTTCTGCCTCACCCTGGTTCTGACCCATTTGTCTGCCTTCTTTCCCAATTCTTGGGGAGAGGTCAGATCAGAGTCCACCAGGTACTGATGCAACAGCTGATTTTGACAGTTATTAAGAATCTGCTCCCTCATGATAAGATTGTACAATCCTGTGAAGTCACATACCTTACTGCCCATCAACCAACCTTCCAGAGCCTTAGCAGAACAATCAACAAAGTCCACCCTGTCTTGAGTCTGTGCTTTTGGGTATCTCTGAACTTTAACCTGTATTGTTCAGTTGTTAGGCCAAACCCATCAATCAGAGCACTCTTCAAGACTTTGTAATTGTCAGCACCCTCTTCTCTAACAGTGAGGAGCTTATCTCTACCTTTGTCTGCAAAGGAGAGCCACAAGATTGCTGCCCACTGCTCCTGAGGGACCCTCTGTACTTTACAGGCCCTCTCCAGTGCAGTTATCCATTTGTGGATGTCATCCCCACTCTGGTAGGGAGGGACAATCTTGCTCAGGTTTCTATGGTCATAAGACCTTTCCCTACCACTAAGGAGGTTGCTGGCACCATGGGACTCTAGTCCCATCTTTTTTCTTTGCCTTTCAAGCTCTAGGGACTCCCTGTCTATAGCCAACTGCTCTCTTCTGAGTCTCAACTGAGCTTCTCCATTCTTGAGCAGTCTCTCTTTCCTCTCACTGGAGGATTCCCTCCTATGAGAGGAAACAGAGGTCCCTACTGAGGTGTCAGAGTGGTTAGACTCCTGAGAAGGAGATCTAGACCTTCTGGGCACACTCACAACTCTTCCTGGGGGACAAAGGGGAGGTCATTCTGATCCTCCTCCTCATCCTCAGGAGTAGCTGCATTTTCCAGGTCAAGGTCATTGTCACCTTCCTGGCCAGTTTCAGAGGTCAGGTCCTGGGGATTTTCATCCCTGGTTCTTTCCTCCTCTTCTGCCCCACCCTCTCTGCCTACCCTTGCAGACCCTATAGGTCTTCTGAGATCATCTAGGAGGAGCATCTCCATGAGACGTTGGGTGTTGGCACTTTTGCCTGTCTTCAACTTCCTAATCTTGCACAACTCTCTCAATTCCAAGAATGGGAGGTTGTCATATTTGGATGGCAGGAGCCCACTGGTTCCTGGTAGTGAAGACATTACTAGTGAGGTGTGGTGTATGCACTACCTACTCTAGTGTGGCCTACTAAACTCTCTTGAGTTGTAGAAAGGGTGTGCTAGCCCTTAACACACAACTCTAAGTTCAGTAGAACTTACTGTATACTAAGCTTGTTTTTATATGTACCTAACGTACCCTTAGTGGTTTTCAGTTGATCAATTCAATTGAGATTATCTGGTAAAACAATAGCAAGCTGGAATCCTACACGCTGCACACCAATGTGAGAAGTTGGCCTGGTATATGCTGTCCACTAATTATTAGTGGGCACCCTGTACCAGTCCAAACAACCCCTTATTGGAGATAGGTTAAAGACAACCTTTATTGAAAGCTATCCTAGTGGTAGCTATGGAGAGCAGCCTTCAGGCTAAGTCTTGAAGGAATGTAAAGCAGCTTGTTTTACCAGTCTATAATCTCTTGAGTGACCAAATGAAAGAGGACCACACCAGGTATATATTTAAAATATATGTATTTAGTCTTAAACACACCCCTCTAGTCTCTTTATGAGGCTAGAGTTCGAAGTACATAAGTTACAAGTCGAATATCAACAGTAATAGCACAACTACACGTTTGAGCCCTAGGGGCGTACCAAACCATATACCAATAAAGTGGTATAAGAACCACGACTGAGCTAGACACAAGGCCTAGAGCCTGTAGAAGTGCTTGGCCCTCAAGGAACCACCCAAGGTAGTGACACAGGGGACCCACGGGGGACGCGTGCAGTGTGAGAACACAGCCGCGAGCCGCCGTTGACTTCTATGGGGAATGTCGCGGTTGGAGTTTTAAAGAAAAAGGACACTTAGAGGAGGACTTGGAGCAAACCCCTTTAGAACTAGGTTGTTCTAGAGTCAATACCCACGGGAGCACCGGAGTACTCGAGTTACCTCACCCAGGGAAGCCGGGTGCATAGGTGTTTTTCGGGGTCGGGTTTCGTCGTCGTTTTCAATGGCGATCTGCTGCAAAGTGCTGCTGGCGACCAAGTCGAAAGTGTTCGGGTGGATCCAAGGGTGGATTGAAGATCTGAAGAACCTGAAAGCAGAGGGGACAGAGTCTGGGTCACTAGCCAGTGACCAGGAAGGCAATGAGTAGATGCCTACCGATGTCGGGTGCTTCAGGTAGATTGACGGTCGTCTTGACTCTTCAGCCACGAGGTCCAGGAGGCGTCGACGACAACCAGGAGCTGGATTCAAGCTGTCCCACAACGTCTGTCACTTGCTGAGGTGTCGGTGACCGGATTGGACCCAACAAGCCTTGGCAACGGCAAGTCTCATGGAAATGAAGAAAGGATGGTGGTGCAGACCAGCAAAGGTCTGGAGGACTCACCCAGCAAGGGTAAATCAGGGCACGTCTGGCGCAACCAGGAAAGCCCAAGCAGAAGAAAAGTTGCCTTCGGGAGGGCCCACTAGCCAACGGACTAGCAACCGCGAAGGAGCCTTGAGTGGACACACTTGGAGCTGGCTCACAGGACACTCATGGAGTGGAGGCCAGTGATCTTCAGTGCAGTTGGTGCTGGAGGCGAGGGCTATTAGGAGCCCAAAGCACAATTTCGTGGGAGACCAGGAAGAGGATGCACTTGCAAAAGTTCTCGGTGTCCAGGGTTCATGGTTCCACATTACCCACGACAGCTATGGGCCTCAGTTTCGCTGGGGACTCAGGGAAGCCTCAGGGAAGTCTGGAAATCTACCTCTGGTGATGCAATGACTTCGGCATCCGGCGGGAGCTTCAGCGATGCAGACCGGACAAATGCTTCTTAGGTGCCTGCCAAGCAGGGGAGTCACTCCTTGACCCCAAGGGAGATTCTTCAGTCCTCTAATCTTAAAGTAGAGCGTCAAAGGTCCAGGATTCAGGTTCAGAGTTTCGTCCAGGGTAATCTAAAGTCCTAAGGACTGGCAGTTAGGGGGTTGGACATACTCTGGGGACCCACCTATGGGAGGGTCAGGGAAGAGGGGTGGTTACACCCATTCCCTTTGTCCAGTTTCGCACCAGAGCAGGGGCAGGTAGCCCCTGCAACCGGTTTGAATGGCATATGCACAGGGACACCAAATGTGCCCCCAGTGCAGGACTTCAAAGCACCAGAGAGTGCTCCCGCCCAGCCCCAATACACACTATCCTGTCTGGGGAGGTGGATACACCTCCCTTCGACAGGAAACCTATTGTCCAGGCCTCCCCTCCCGGAGTTTCAGTCAGCAGCAGGAGGCCAGACCCGTGTCTGTGGCAGCGGCATCCATTTTGTGATGCCAGGGCTCTGGAAAAAAGTTACCGGGTAGCCCGGTGTGTACATGTCTCTCCCGCTACAAGGGTGGAATGCTACCACCGCTGCCAGGACTGGCGGGGGGGTAGTATTCCAAGATGTTTGACACCAAACACGACATGTTTTGGTGCAGCCAGTCCAAAGTTAGCATTGTACCGCGAGGATATAATGCACTTAAGAGTATATGGTCAGGCTGTTCCAGAAACAGCATCAGAGGAGGGACTCCGAATGCTGCAGAGGGGCTCTGCTCATGCAGGGCACCCTCTCACATAAAAACCAAGCACTCTGCCTTCAGGATTGTTAAGGCCTGCCATAGGAGTGACTTATAGGTTTATATGTGTGTGCAATTGTAGTGATATAGGTAGCCTATATCACAGTAAGGGTGCATGCACCACCTTACCCAGGCTGCAGTAGCAGACCTGTGGTGTCATTTTGGCTGGCCTTCCAAGGGTGGCATAATACATGCTTCAGCCCCTGGCAGGCCTCTGAGGTACCTATGCCCTGGGTACATAGTATACCATATACTAGGGACTTATAAGGGCACTCCAGATTCCAATGAAAGATGTACCTAAGGTACATGGAAACCATTTTAGAGAGGAAGCAGCTAGGCTGGGGTTCTGATTAGCAGGGCCCCAGCCAGACTAAAGTCGAAAAACAGTGAAGCATCAGCAAAAAGTGGGGGTACCCATGTGAAGCAGATCCTACTCTCCTACAAGTACCACAGGAGCAGAGGGCAGTACGGCAGGATCAGAGTCCAGAACCACAGGAGCAGAGTCCAGTACCACAGGAGCAGAGGCCAGTACCACAGAAGCGGAGGCCAGTACCACAGGAGCAAAGGGCAGTACCGCAGCAGCAGAAGGCAGTACCAGAGGTTTTTACAGTATCTGATCACAATGCTCCACACAGAGGCATTGGCAAAGGAAGCAGACCTTTCACAGCATTCATAACTAGCCAGGCTGGCCCATCCTGTTTGTTTTGGTTTGCCATTTGTTTCTTAGTCATCCATTGATCGTAAAATGTGTTTACTCGAGATACTATCAGGACTTCAAGGAGCCCATTTGTTCACGAATGAACGAACACTTTCATAACCTGTCCGGTCTGAGATGTAAGCGGTTGAATAGATGTGCTTTGGGAATTAAGATCCCTCCTGCCTGTTCTTTATCTGCTTGTGACTGCATGCATGCCTGCTCTTCTCATGCCTGTGACTGCATTTCTGCTCTTCTTGAGCCTGTGACTGCATGTCTGCTCGTCATCTGCGTGTGATTGATTGTCTGCTCTGCACATGCCTGTGACTGCATGTCTGCTCTTCACGTGCCTGTGACTGCATGTCTGCTCTTCATGTGCCTGTGACTGCATGTCTGCTCTTCATGTGCCTGTGACTGCATGCCTGCTCTTCACGTGCCTGCGACTGCATGTCTGCCCTTCACGTCCCTGTGACTGATTGTATGCTCGTCACGTGCCTGTGACTGCATGTCTGCTCTTCATGTGCCTGTGACTGCATGTCTGCTCTTCATGTGCCTGTGACTGCATGTCTGCTCTTCACGTGGCTGTGACTGCAT
This sequence comes from Calotriton arnoldi, assembly GCA_963921515.1. Taxonomy (NCBI): domain Eukaryota; kingdom Metazoa; phylum Chordata; class Amphibia; order Caudata; family Salamandridae; genus Calotriton; species Calotriton arnoldi. The sequence continues at coordinate 266,118 of CAWUFW010016091.1, forward strand.
GTCTGGTCTTCATCTGCCTGTGACTGCATGTCTGCTCTTCACGTGCCTGTGACTGCATGTCTGCTCTTCATGTGCCTGTGACTGCATGTCTGCTCTTCACGTGCCTGTGACTGCATCCCTGCTCTTCACGTGCCTGTGACTGCATGCATGCCTGCTCTTCACGTGCCTATGACTGCATGCCTGCTCTTCACATGCATGTGACTGCATGTCTGGCCTTCACGTGCCTGTGACTGCATGTCTGCTCTTTACGTGCCTGTGACTTCATGCCTGCTTACGTTGGTAAATGCGGCGCCTTGAACCTGCTTGCTCCAGTCTTCTCGCCCCATGCAACCCCGGATCCCTTGATCACTTACCCACATCTGCTTCAGCCCCTGCAGAGACGGAAGGAAGCAGAGGTCAGAGGTCAGTTTTACACTTGACAAATTAACATGTAAAAAAATATACTTTTGGGATGGCTGGTGGGTAGCAAGGGGGGGGCTGGGAATATTGTGCAAAGGACACCATCAGGCCATTTAAGGTGGCATGGTGACGCCATCTGAAAGGTTCTAGTTTACTCTTCAGGTATGAAGTAGGCAGCACAATAGAAGCAGTTATTACCCTAAAAGGGCGGTGGCAAACTTTACTTCCTGAGTAAAGGTTTTAACAATGGTTTCATCAGGGGTTCACAACAGATGAAAGTGTTTGTGGTCTTTGTGGGCACCTGACTGCGGAGGAACCATCTTAGGCGCCTACTGCCCTCTGCCGACTCTACAAGAACTCACTGGGATTGTCCTGCAAGATTCCTAGGATCCACCGGATCCCTAAAACGTCAACCCCTTGCCGGGTCTGGTGGCTTAGTGGACTAATGCGTCCAAACAGGGGCCTGTGTGCGACCTCATGGTCACAGGTTCATAATCCAGGCGGGTCCACTAAGCCTTTCATCCTTCTGAAAACGAGTACCATTGAGCTGGGTAACAATAAACATCTGATATTCAGCACCAAGATACCCTTCTGGGTGAATGTGTTCTTTACAAATACACATTATGTTATGTTGTAGAAGATGATTTGTTTATCTAAAGGATCCTTCGATGCTCAAAGGTTTCATGGGATGAACACGGCTAGCATCAAAAGGAGACCCAGAACTAAAATTGTTGCCTACAAGGAAGGGTTTGAGTCTCTCACGGAAGAGAAGGCACTTGGCGGCAACCTAGAGGTCAAAGTGTAGGAGGTTGCAGAGTGACGGAGGTCTGCGTCAGAAGGACGTGCGGCCTTCCATAGTCGGCAGACCGTGGGAGCTTTCTTTGCGCAGGTTTTGAGACAGCGGGAACTCCTGTAGGGCTGGGTGTGGGATCTAAGGCAGACAGGACCCCGACCCAACAAGGCCTTCTGGACAAGGCACAGGGATTGGGGGATGCAGCGCCTCCCATGGGACACTAGAGAAGGCTTCGGAGATTCACCCGGCTGGTGGCGTCTGACAGATGTTCAGAAGTCTTTGTTCATTGGCCTGATTGAAAGCCAGGCGCCCAATCATGACCCTGGGCGTTTACCTGTCCAACCAGAAGCACAACAGAATAGGGTATCTGTGGAGCGCACATTTACCCCCAGAGGCTCTTTTAGTGACAGTGAGAGATGATAAATAATTATTATCCATCTCACAGTGACCACATTTGTACGGAATTAAGAGCCTGAACTAGAGTTTGGCGGACGGAGTAATACCCGTCAGGATGGTGGAGAATATTACCTCGACCATCCCGAGGGTACTCAGTCCACCAGATTTGGAGATGACCACTGGTAGAGTGCTTATCTCTGTACATTGAAAGGAGACACCATGTCCAGCGCTGGACTGGGAACCAAAAACAGGAAGAAATGTTCGAATCAGCCCCCTCCCGTCCTCCTCTCCCTCTTCTCTCTCTTTCATCTCCCTCGTCTCAATCATACTCTCTGCCAACCTGGGGGGCTGGAGAAAGTGACAGAGGCCCCATCAATGGCTCTCGGCCCTCAGTGTCTCTTGACCCCATCAGCAGCTCTCGGCCCTCAGGGACTCTCTGCCCCATCAGTGACTCTCTGCCCTCAGTGACTCTTGGCCCCATCAGCGGCTCTTGCCCTCAGCGGCTTTTGGCCCATCAGTGGCTCTTGGCCCCATCAGTGGCTCTCGGCCCCATCAGTGGCTCTCGGCCCTCAGCGATTCTTGGCCCCATCAGTGTCTCTCGGCCCCATCAGCGGCTCTCGGTCCCATCAGCGGCTCTCGGTCCTCAGCGGCTCTTGGCACCATCAGCGGCTCTTGGCCCCATCAGCGGCTCTTGGCCCTCAGTGGCTCTCGGTCCTTAGCCCTCAGCGGCTCTTGGCCCCATCAGTGGCTCTCGGCCCTCAGCTACTCTTGGCCCCATCTGTGGCTCTCGGCCCTCAGTGGTTCTCGGCCCTCAGTGCCTCTAGCAAAGTAGGATATTGTTTCTGAAAAACAAAAAACCTAATGACCCACACCTCGGCAGTATTCTCCCATCGTATGGGGTCATTATTTTTTTCCTGTCCCTCGGATGGACAGGAAAAAAGGCATTACAAAGTCCTCCCTAAATAGAGCAGGCGGTGTAATGTCCTTCCCGTGACCTCACAATCTCCATCGGGGCATCAGAGGAAGTATTCCATCAACTGAGCCTCTGGGGGTACCAGGGACAAAATACTTAAGATCTGCCTGTCTCTAAATGAGGCGGCTTGGCTGAGTGGTTGGAGGTCAGGGAACTCTGTTCCATTTATGACAGAGTACCGTGTATGCCACACTAAGAAATCTCTTCCACAGATCACGAATCTGCCCTGAGGATGTGGAGTATTTCCAGTAAAATGTGATTTCTGAATATTCAATATTGTTTGGGGCTGGCTCTCAAGATGAGGTTAAATAGTTTTTTTTCTAGTTGTACATATGGAAGAATGTGAGTGAGATGTATTATTTAAACATATGTGGGGCAGATTTTTGGTGGGAAGTTGTACGGCATGAATGCTGAATGTTGAAGAGACGGGAAGTCAGCAAGTAGCAACTTCAGGAATCAGGCAGGTCCATGCCACTGTGGAGGCACGCGGCATCTCTTTCACTCACACCCAGCCCCCACCTCCCTCCCCCGTCAGCACTCACCTTTTATGTACTCGATGAAGTAGGCCAGAACCACTGTGGAGACACAAGGCAGCGTTGTCAGCTGGGGCTGTGGTACAGGGTTATTACTTCATGCTGTGTTAGGGCAGTTATTTCCACAACAAGACATTCTGGTGGTGCAGGGTTCAGTGTTCAAAGCCCCCCCTGCAGCAGAAACACCTAGAATGCCCCCGTCCCCCGAAAGTAACCTCAAACCTCTGGACAACTGACATCTGTGCATCATGGGGTGAGCGAGCGGCGGCAATATGGAGCAGTTCTTGGAAGAACTGCATTACTGGACTCCCACTGTGAAATAATGTACCACAATTAAATAAAACCGCACTGCACTTCTGGACTCCAACTGTTAATTAAAGCCCTACTGCACTTCTGGAGTACTGCTGTAGAACACAGTCCCACTGCACTTCTGGACACCCACTGTGGAATAATGTCCTGCTGCCCTTCTGAACCCCCATTGTGGAATAACTTCACACAACACTTCTGGACTCAATCTGTAGAATAACATCCCACTATACTTCTGTGCTCGCCCTGTGGAATACTGTCCCACTGCACTTCTAAATTCCGACTGTAGGATATGGTGTCACTATACTACTGGGCTCCAACTGGAGAACATCCCACTGCACTATTGGAATCCACTGAAGAATACTGCCCCGCTGCACTTATGATTCTCACTGTAGAATACTGTCCTGCCGCACTTCTACACTTACACAATAGAATAACGTCTCACTGCACTACTGGAACCCCACTGTACAATACTGTCCCCCTGCACTTATGAGCTCCAACTGCAGAATACTGTCCCACTGCTCTATTGGATAATGTCCCGCTGCACTATCGGACTCCACTGAAGAATACTGTCCTGCTGCACTTCTGGACACCCACTGCAGGATATGGTCTAACTGCACTACTGGAGTCGCACTGTAGAATAAAATCCCACTGCATGGATGGACTCTGTTGGACTTGGCCCTTTTGCCCTGATTTTTTTCGCTTTTATTAAGGGTAAAACATGGTGTGTCCGAACAGAAAATGCCAAAGGCTGTGTAATGTGGTACACACTGTTATTTCCACCATTTTAGAAGTGCACTTGGATAAAATGTCACTGTTAAAATGGACGCCATGCCTGCCTGCCCATGTGATGCCTGACTGAGGTGGGTTGGCAGTCTAGTGGTTCGTTTCCCAGCGCCCCCTGCTTTTGGAGGGAAACGTCGCACCAAGGGTGCTCTACTCCTCCCCCTAGACCAGTTAGAACCGGTTCCCCAGAGAACCTTCTGGAAGCTGCCAGCCCTGTCTGGTAGGTGGGGTGAGGGGCATACATATAGGGGGGCTGGGCTGCCATGTGCTCAGTGCAGAGCATGGACTGAAGGAGAGGGGACACTCTGCCAGGGGAGACCGCCACATTGGGCCTGTGTGCTGGCCCCTGGGCCCATCTGCACCCCTCCACCATCCGCAGGGCCAGGGAGAGCTCCTTACTGGAGTATAGACGGCCATGACAGGAGGAGTACCACGTTATGGGGGATGACTGCTTCTAGGAGCTGCGGTCCTGTTCCGATGAGTACCCACTGCCCGTTGATCTGACCCAGTATTGCTGATTGCTCTCCTACCGACCTGAACCTAGCGCCTGGGGAGCGCTGCCTGTTGCCTGCCGGCATGAAGAGGGGCTGATGCCTGCACCCTAGCGCTGTGCCCGGAATCCTGAAAGCGCTGCATGCCTGAAGAAGCGCTGTGACCTTAAAGCGCTGTGCCTTCCCTGCGCTATCCTGCCGGAGTCTCCTGCTGCCCACGAGGTGCTGCCCTGAAGGAAACTGCTGTCCGGTGGAGCGCTGCATAGCGCACTCAAATTGTGCCCAGAAGTCACTGCCGCAGACCCTGTGCGCTAGAGAGAAGAAGCGCTGTGCTGCTAAGGCGCTACAGCTGTGTGCCGAGGAGATCCCGGAGTGGGGGAGCCCCCCTGAGCTTTGTAAGCCATCGGGAGCCCACCCCGCGTCTGGCCGGAAGAAGCTGTGCCTTGGGAAAGACAGCAGGAGCCCACCCTGCTGCCTACGGAAGAAGCGGGTGCCTACCCCGCGTGGGTGCCGCCTCGTGGCACCAAGGAGCAAGGAGCGCAGCGGGAGCCCACCCCGTGCTCTCCATCTGCCCAAGATCACCGCCGCAGCCCGGAGAGAAGAGGCGCCGCCGACGCGAGGCGAGTGCCCGGAGGACTGCCTGGAGGTGGGCGGAGCTGCGGGAAGGAAGCCAGGCGGGAGCCTACCCCACGCTGGCTGGGCCAGAGAAGAGACAGGAAGCTGTCGGGAGCTTTGCGGGCTCCGTGACGAAGTCCCGGGCCCCACGAGGGGAGGCCCGGGTGAAGAGAGACCTGAGTTGCGGAGAAGACCGGAGCGGGAGCCCACCCCGCCGGTCTGGGTCTCCGCCAGTGGAGGAGTGCCGTCAGGAGCCTCGCGGGCTCCGTGCTGAAGTCCCGGGCCCCACGAAGGGAGGCCCGGGTGAAGAGCGGCTGGAGAGAGGGAGGAAACCGGAGCGGGAGCCCACCCCGCCGGTCCGTGCCCCCGTGGGCCGCCGCATCAGCCGCCCCGGGTGAAGACAGGGGCTGGTGCCGAAGAGGTGCGGAGGGAGCCTGCTGGAGCCTTGCGGGCTCCGAGTTGAAGCCCCGGGTCCCAGGAGGGGGGGCCCGGGTGAAGCGAGGAAGTTGTCAGGAGAGGTCCGGGGAGAGCAGGGGACTGTCGAGGCACATACCGGTGCCTGTCCCCTGCGGGAAGGAGTCCAGCGGCCAGAGGAGCCTGCCCCGGGAGCCGGTGAGTGGGGCCCAGGCTGTTGGTGGTTGGGGGTGTGTCGGGGCACATTGCCGGTGCCCGCCTCCCCCCTGTGTGGCGCTGACTTTACAGCTGCCCCGTATAACAGTGGGCAGCTGCAACGTTTGAGGCATTTTTCTAGCCTCGGGTCCCAGGAGGGGACCCCCCACTGGCCAGAACTGTGTGGGCCACCTAATTTTTGATCTAGAGTCCCAGAGAGGGGCTCTCTCGACGCCGTGGTGTCTAGAACTCACCTGCACCAGGGGACCTTGCTAATTGGGTGGCATAATCTGTTTTCTGCCTATGGTTACGCATGATGAGCACCCTGCTCCTGATTTTTCAGTTCTTGCCTCATGCACAGGTTTAAGTCCAACGCTATGCAGGATGTGTTGTTTAGGCCCCTAATGAGGCCCTCACACGGATGATTAGGCCACTGTTCAGGGGGTTTAGGCTAATCTAATGAGGAAATGTCTCCCCTGCTCATTGCTTTCCTGTAGCCAGGTCTATACTGAATTGAATCGGCCTAAATGTATTGAGCCTCAGTGTTAACCTCCTCTGCGTTATCGACAGGGTTGAAGGCCTACTTGCTTTAAAGGACACTACAGGATTGAATATACCTACCTGCATCTGCTTTCTGATTAACTGAATGTGCCTGAATAGGCTGTTGTTTATGCTCGTTACTGCCCTGTAAATAGTCCCCTTGTATATGACTGTCTGGTGCCAGTTGGCGCCATGTACACCACTGTGATTATTTGTGCTGAGTTCTGCATAATACATATGCTGTTTTTCACCTAAACTGGTGTGGTCTCCGTTTGTAGTGTGCCTGGTGTGTCGCCCGTGTGTGCTGCGCGGATGCTTTACACATTTCCTCCGGAGTTTGGCCCGCCCGCTCTGCACCACGCTACCCCGTTTCCAACATTGGTGCTCAGCGGTGGGATAGGACTTGTGTTTGCGCAGTACCACAGCGACAACTGGTTGCACTATAAAGGGTGCACTTGGGAGTAATCACAGATTTGGGGATTATTGTTCCTGATTGTACTTTCCTCCTAAAAGTGTTGTGTTGGAATTGTGTTTCCCTTTTGCACTGTGGGTGGTGTATCCCGGGTGTATCTCGCCAAGATGGAATTAACCTATGAAGAGGAGAACATTTGGGAGTACACTGAGGAGGAAGTTACGAATTTCTGCAGGAAGAGAGGGATACCCACAGTGGGCAACACGCGCAGGAAATTGTTTCTCTATGAGGCCCTAAAGAGGGGGGAACCCTTAGAGCCCTGCGGGGACCTTGCTGATTACCCCTCCGCATATTTAGGGAATGGATCCGGTAGAGACCATGAGGGGGACTCTGAGAGTGAGGGGTCCCAGTCCATAACCCTGGAGGGTGGTGACTCGGAGGAGGAAGAGGATGTTAGGGCAGAGACACCGGTAGCGAATAAGGACACCATAGAGAGGGAGTCCCGTGCTGGGTCCAGCCCCCGGGGCACTGCCCCACCCCTTTCCCTGTCCCCAGAAGAGTGGGTAGATAGGAGGGAAGAAAGGGAGTATCAGCTGGCGCTGGAAAGGCTCAGAGTGGAGCTAGCACAGCTGAGAGTGGAAGAGAAGAGGCTAGAGACCGAGAGGGTCCTAGCCCAGGAGAGAATGGCTGAGGCGGAGAGGGCCTTCGCCAGGGACAGACTAGCTCAGGAGGGTAGGTTGTCCCCTGAGAGTGGTTTCAGGAGTCTGGATTCACCAGTGAGGGTGGGATCCAGTGGTGGCAGCGAGAGTGAAGCCAGTGCGGGAAGTCCCACTCCCGGAGCCCGGAAGATGGTGCCTGATCCCCAGGAGGAGGGGGGCAGGTTAGAATTTAGGGGCGGCAAGAAACTGTCCCACCAGTCTTGGGGGGAGTATGTGGACGTGTGTTGGACCGCAATGGAGGAGTGGATGGTGTGTGGCGCGGTGACAGATGGGGAAGAGCTGTTCCGCCTGATTATCAGGGAGCATGTGCTCAAGAGTTGTCTTCCCAGGTTGCGCCACCACCTGTTGCAGTGTGGGCTCTCCGACCCCAGGGAGCTTGCACGGGAGGCAGACCTTTGGGTGAGTGCCAGAGAGTCTGAGAGGGCAGTGGGGAGTGATCCTGAAGGGAGTGGTGCAGGGATCTCCCAACCCAGCGAGGTGGGAGAGGTGGAGAATAGCCCAGCTAGGTCCCAGGAAGGTGAGAGGGTTGTAGGGCCTCACATCCTGTCTATAGGAAGGAGTGAGACGGGGAGGTGTCCCGAGGTGCCCCAACCGCAGTCTCAGGGCCTGGAGAGTTCCATAAGGGAACCCCAGGTTGGGAGCCTAGGCTGTCCCGATGGGCCGTCCATGGAAGGGGATCCCCCAGTGTCAGGAGAACCCGGGCGTCTGTATTCAGAGCTCCAGGGGTTCTGGGGTCTGCCCAGCCACAGGGTTTAGATCCTGGGCTGGGGTGCCAGGTTCAGGGGCTGCCTGACCTGGCGGGAGGGACGTCTGTAACCAGTGTCCCTCCGGAATTGACTTCCAGGGGTACTTCTCCAGGTGGGAGGGTGCGGAACTCTGGAAGGGGTGCAGGGGAGGAAGGACTCGCCTCTGGCACCGACTCAGCCACAGGGCTTAGATCCTGGGTTGGGAGACCAGGGACAGGTATTGCCTGACCTGGCGGGAGGGACGTCTGTAAGCAGTGTCCCCCGGAGCTGTCTCCCAGGGGTACTTCTCCAGTTGGGAGGGTGCGAACTCTGGGAGGGGGTGCAGAGGGAGGGAGGACTCGCCTCTGGCACCGGGGCAACCTAAGGGTTTAGACCCTGGGTTGGTGGATCGGATGCAGGGTCACGGCCCTGGGAGAGTGAAAGAGTGGTGTTCTGAGGGTGCCCTGCATAGGAGGAGAGGGCGGAACCCCAGAAGGAGAGGTAGGGGGAGGAGAGCCTCGCCCCTACCTGGTGGACAGTGTGAGAGTGTGGTCCCTAGGTGGGAAGACCATTGGCAGTTTGGGACTGCACGGAGGAGAGGGAGAGTGGTCAAAGGGTACTACGGGCCTGGGGCTACTGCCCCCACTCTGTGAGACAGCCAGGGCCAGAGACATCTGGATGGCCTAGGGCCCGGTCCTGGCTGCAGCCAACTAGGGAGCACCAGTGGGGTGGCCTAGTTGGGTCAGGAGGAGTTGAGAGAGGGAACCATCGGGTTCCAGAGTGGAGAAGAACCTGCGGGTGTTCCTGCAGTTGTGGGCCCGCGTCCAAGTTCTCTCGCCCTAAGCAGGGAAGCCCATCAAGGCATTGATCGGTCTACCCTGGCTTTTGGCTGGGAGGGGTTGTGTTGGACTTGGCCCTTTGCCCTGAATTTTTCGCTTTTATTAAGGGTAAAACATGGTGTGTCCGAACAGAAAATGCCAAAGGCTGTGTAATGTGGTACACACTGTTATTTCCACCATTTTAGAAGTGCACTTGGATAAAATGTCACTGTTAAAATGGACGCCATACCTGCCTGCCCATGTGACGCCTGACTGAGGTGGGTTGGCAGTCTAGTGGTTCGTTTCCCAGCACCCCCTGCTTTTGGAGGGAAACGTCGCACCGAGGGTGCTCTACTCCTCCCCCTAGACCAGTTAGGACCGGTTCCCCAGAGAACCTTCTGGAAGCTGCCAGCCCTGTCTGGTAGGTGGGGTGAGGGGCATACATATAGGGGGGCTGGGCTGCCATGTGCTCAGTGCAGAGCATGGACTGAAGTAGAGGGGACACTCTGCCAGGGGAGACCGCCACATTGGGCCTGTGTGCTGGCCCCTGGGCCCATCTGCACCCCTCCACCGTCCGCAGGGCCAGGGAGAGCTCCTTACTGGAGTATAGACGGCCATGACAGGATGTTATGGGGGATGACTGCTTCTAGGAGCTGCGGTCCTGTTCCGATGAGTACCCACTGCCCGTTGATCTGACCCAGTATTGCTGATTGCTCTCCTACCGACCTGAACCTAGCACCTGGGGAGCGCTGCCTGTTGCCTGCCGGCATGAAGAGGGGCTGATGCCTGCACCCTAGCGCTGTGCCCGGAATCCTGAAAGCGCTGCATGCCTGAAGAAGCGCTGTGACCTTAAAGCACTGTGCCTTCCCTGCGCTATCCTGCCGGAGTCTCCTGCTGCCCACGAGGTGCTGCCCTGAAGGAAACTGCTGTCCGGTGGAGCGCTGCATAGCGCACTCAAATTGTGCCCAGAAGTCACTGCCGCAGCCCCTGTGCGCTAGAGAGAAGAAGCGCCGTGCTGCTAAGGCACTACAGCTGTGTGCCGGGGAGATCCCGGAGTGGGGGATCCCCCCTGAGCTTTGTAAGCCATCGGGAGCCCACCCCGCGTCTGGCCGGAAGAAGCTGTGCCTTGGGAAAGACAGCAGGAGCCCACCCTGCTGCCTACGGAAGAAGCGGGTGCCTACCCCGCGTGGGTGCCGCCTCGTGGCACCAAGGAGCAAGGAGCGCAGCGGGAGCCCACCCCGCGCTCTCCATCTGCCCAAGATCACCGCCGCAGCCCGGAGAGAGAGGCGCCGCCGACGCGAGTGCCCGGAGGACTGCCTGGAGGTGGGCGGAGCTGCGGGAAGGAAGCCAGGCGGAGCCTACCCCGCGCTGGCTGGGCCAGAGAAGAGACAGGAAGCTGTCGGGAGCTTTGCGGGCTCCGTGACGAAGTCCCGGGCCCCACGAGGGGAGGCCCGGGTGAAGAGAGACCCGAGTTGTGGAGAAGACCGGAGCGGGAGCCCACCCCGCCGGTCTGGGTCTCCGCCAGTGGAGGAGTGCCGTCAGGAGCCTCGCGGGCTCCGTGCTGAAGTCCAGGGCCCCACGAGGGAGGCCCGGGTGAAGAGCGGCTGGAGAGAGGGAGGAAACCGGAGCGGAGCCCACCCCGCTGGTCCGTGCCCCCGTGGGCCGCCGCATCAGCCGCCCCGGGTGAAGACAGGGGCTGGCGCCGAAGAGGTGCGGAGGGAGCCTGCTGGAGCCTTGCGGGCTCCGAGTTGAAGCCCCGGGTCCCAGGAGGGGGTGCCCGGGTGAAGCGAGGAAGCCGTCAGGAGAGGTCCGGGGAGAGCAGGGGACTGTCGAGGCACATACCGGTGCCTGTCCCCTGCGGGAAGGAGTCCAGCGGCCAGAGGAGCCTGCCCCGGGAGCCGGTGAGTGGGGCCCAGGCTGTTGGTGGTTGGGGGTGTGTCGGGGCACATTGCCGTTGCCCGCACCCGGGACCCGGACCCATTTTACTTCCCAGCTGCCCCACTTGATAGCGGGCAGCTGCAGCGGTTTGGGCAGTACTGAACTAGTAGCCCTGGAGTGGGGACCCCGCCCTTAACTTGGTGGGGGGGTTGGTGTCGGGGTACATTGTCGGGGCCCGCCTCCCCCCTGTGTGGCGCTGACTTTACAGCTGCCCCGTATAACAGTGGGCAGCTGCAACGTTTGAGGCATTTTTCTAGCCTCTGGTCCCAGGAGGGGACCCCCCACTGGCCAGAACTGTGTGGGCCACCTAATTTTTGATCTAGAGTCCCAGAGAGGGGCTCTCTCGACGCCGTGGTGTCTAGAACTCACCTGCACCAGGGGACCTTGCTGATTGGGTGGCATAATCTGTTTTCTGCCTATGGTTACGCATGATGAGCACCCTGCTCCTGATTTTTCAGTTCTTGCCTCATGCACAGGTTTAAGTCCAACGCTATGCAGGATGTGTTGTTTAGGCCCCTAATGAGGCCCTCACATGGATGATTAGGCCACTGTTCAGGGGGTTTAGGCTAATCTAATGAGGAAATGTTTTCCCTGCTCCTTGCTTTCCGGTAGCCAGGTCTATACTGAATTGAATCGGCCTAAATGTATTGAGCCTCAGTGTTAACCTCCTCTGCGTTATCCACAGGGTTGAAGGCCTACTTGCTTTAAAGGACACTACAGGATTGAATGTACCTACCTGCATCTGCTTTCTGATTAACTGAATGTGCCTGAATAGGCTGTTGTTTATGCTCGTTACTGCCCTGTAAATAGTCCCCTTGTATATGACTGTCTGGTGCCAGTTGGCGCCGTGTACACCACTGTGATTATTTGTGCTGAGTTCTGCATAATGCACATGTTGTTTTTCACCTAAACTGGTGTGGTCTCCGTTTGTAGTGTGCCTGGTGTGTCGCCTGTGTGTGCTGCGCGGATGCTTTACACATTTCCTCCGGAGTTTGGCCCGCCCGCTCTGCACCACGCTACCCCGTTTCCAACAGACTCCCACTGTAGAATATTGCCCCACTGTACTAGCAGACACCAATTTCACTTTCAAATACTTTATTTAGAAAATCAAGTCCATTAAAGTGCCAAGTGCCATAAACAGAAATTAAAAAGAGGTATCATTTCATAAATGTAGCCGTATTATTTAAACAAAAGTGTTCGGCAAGCAGCAGCTTCACAATCATACATATTCAGACAATTCATGTAAAAGGGATGGTTTAAAACACTATTTTGATTAAAGGCATATAGTGTTTAAAATGTACCTTTTCGGTGATGTATAATATAGGAAGTATTCACTCTTAACAATAGATTGCGGCGCCTCTTACGGTGAGCATAACATGAAAGTCAATGCACTTTCCTGTTTCAGCCATTGAAAAGTTAGGATTTTGTCTCAGATTACTTTTGTGAATCGGGCCCTAAGGTAGCATGTTCGCCTCTGGTAAAAGCCCGATAGTCTGAGGCAAAAGATTCCATTTTAACCTTTCTGTTCAAGGCGGCTTTGAACTGTGGATGCGGAAGTATAAAGTTCCACAAATCTGCAGCGCCTATTAGCTCCAGAGCGTCAGAAAGGGGCTGGGCCCAAGCGTTTGATTGACGTGAGCTGTTGGCGAGTGAAACTTCCAGCCAAATGAGATTCTGATTCTGCTGCATGTGCTGAGTGCATGAACTTTAAGATGCAAGCCTTCTGAGGAAGTAATTGATCACTCAATGCAGATTCCATCCTGATCTGGGCTTGGAGAGGTGTTATACGGCAGTGTGAACAGTGATCTGAATAAGGCACTCTGTGAGCGGTTTAGGAGGACGCCCAATTTCCCTGGGAAAGCCTCTGTCCCATATGCAGAGCTGGAATGAGTTTGGCAGTAACTATTTTCAGCAACGACTCAAAGGAGAACTGTTTGTGCTTTTGAATATCGCTCGAAAGGCAAATTATAATGAAGCCAATTTCGGTTTTAATTAATTTAGGTGTAATGAGCCGACTGCCGGACACCAGTTGTAGAATATTGTCCCACTGTAAGCCCCAATCTTAGAATAATGCCCCACTGCACCACTGGACTCACATCTTACATCAGCAGCACAGTGGGGCGCCTCTCTTACGATAATGCCCCACTGCACCACTGGACTCACATCTTACAACAGCAGCACAGTGGGGTGCCTCTCCTAGGATGATGCCCCACTGCACCACTGGACTCACATCTTACAACAGCAGCACAGTGGGGCACCTCCCTTACGATAATGCCCCATTGCACCACTGGACTCACATCTTACAACAGCAGCACAGTGAGGGGCCTCTCTTAGGATGATGCCCCACTGCACCACTGGACCCACATCTTACAACAGCAGCACAGCAGGGTGCCTCTCTTACGATAATGCCCCACTGCACCACTGGACTCACATCTTACAACAGCAGCACAGCAGGGTGCCTCTCTTACGATAATGCCCCACTGCACTACTGGACTCACATCTTACAACAGCAGCACAGTGGGGCGCCTCTCTTAGGATGATGCCCCACTGAACCACTGGACTCACATCTTACAACAGCAGCACAGTGGGGAGCCTCTCTTACGATAATGCCCCACTGCACCACAGCACTCACATCTTACAACAGCTGTACTGCAGGACCCCTCTCATAGGATGATGCACCACTGCACCACTGGACTCACATCTTACAACAGCTGTACTGCAGGACCCCTCTCATAGGAGGAAGCCCCACTGCACCACTGGACTCACATCTTACAACAGCAGCACAGTGGGGTGCCTCTCTTACGATAATGCCCCACTGCACCACAGCACTCACATCTTACAACAGCTGTACTGCAGGACCCCTCTCATAGGATGATGCACCACTGGACTCACATCTTACAACAGCAGCACAGTGGGGTGCCTGTCTTATAATGATGCCCCTCTGCACCACTGGACTCGAATACTACAACAGCAGCACAGTGGGTGCCTCTCTTAGGATGATGCCAGACTGCACCACAGCACTCACATCTTACAACAGTTGTACGGCAGGACCCCGCTCATATGAGGAAGCCCCACTGCACCACTGGACTCGAATACCACAACAGCAGCACTGCAGGTGCCTCTCTTATGATGATGCGCCACTGCACCACTGGACTCACATCTTACAACAGCTGTACTGCAGAACCCCCCTCATAGGATGATGCACCACTGCACCACAGCACTCACATCTTACAACAGCAGCACAGTGGGGCGCCTCTCTTATGATGATGCCCCACTGCACCACAGCACTCACATCTTACAACAGCAGCACAGTGGGTGCCTCTCTTACGATGATGCCCGACTGCACCACAGCACTCACATCTTACAACAGTTGAACGGCAGGACCCCTCTCATAGGAAGAAGCCCCTCTGCACCACTGGACTCACATCTTACAACAGCAGCACAGCTGGTACCTTTCTTACTATGATGCCCCACTATACCACAGCACTCACATCTTACAACAGCAGCACAGTGGGGCGCCTCTCTTACGATGATGCCCCACTACACCACAGCACTCACATCTCACAACAGCAGCACAGTGGGGCGCCTCTCTTACGATGATGCCCCACTACACCACAACACTCACATCTTACAACAGTTGTACGGCAGGACACCTCTCATAGGAGGAAGCCCCACTGCACCACAGCACTCACATCTTACAACAGCAGCACAGTGGGGCGCCTCTCTTATGATGATGCCCCACTGCACCACAGCACTCACATCTTACAACAGCAGCACAGTGGGGCGCCTCTCTTACGATGATGCCCGACTGCACCACAGCACTCACATCTTACAACTGTTGTACGGCAGGACACCTCTCATAGGAGGAAGCCCCACTGCACTCGAATACTACAACAGCAGCACTGCGGGTGCCTGTCTTACGATGATGCCCCACTGCACCACTGGACTCACATCTTACAACAGCTGTACTGCAGGACCCCTCTCATAGGATGATGCACAACTGCACCACTGGACTCACATCTTACAACAGCAGCACAGCGGGCGCCTCTCTTACAATGATGCTCCACTGCACCACTGGACTCATATCTTACAACAGTTGTACAGCAGGACCCCTCTCATAGGAGGAAGCCCCACTGCACCACTGGACTCACATCTTACAACAGCAGCACATCAGGGCGCCTCTCTTATGATGATGCCCCTCTGCACCACTGGACTCGAATACTACAACAGCAGCACAGTGGGTGCCTCTCTTACAATGATGCCCTACTGTACCACAGCACTCACATCTTACAACAGTTGTACGGCAGGACACCTCTCATAGGAGGAAGCCCCACTGCACCACTGGACTCGAATACTACAACAGCAGCACAGCGGGCGCCTCTCTTACGATGATGCCCCACTGCACCACTGGACTCATATCTTACAACAGTTGTACAGCAAGACCCCTCTCATAGGAGGAAGCCCCACTGCACCACTGGACTCACATCTTACAACAGCAGCACAGCGGGCGCCTCTCGTGGGATGATGCACCACTGCACCACAGCACTCACATCTTACAACAGCAGCACAGCGAGGCGCCTCTTTTATGATGATTCCCCACTGCACCACAGCACTCACATCTTACAACAGCAGCACAGTGGGGCGCCTCTCTTACGATGATGCCCCACAGCACCACAGCACTCACATCTTACAACAGCAGCACAGCAGGGCACCTCTCTTACATTGATGCCCCACTACACCACAGCACTCACATCTTACAACAGCAGCACAGTGGGGCGCCTCTCTTATGATGATGCCCTACTGCACAACAGCACTCATATTTTACAACAGCTGTACGGCAGGACCACTCTCATAGTAGGAAGCCCCACTGCACCACAGCACTCACATCTTACAACAGTTGAACGGCAGGACACCTCTCATAGGAGGAAGCCCCACTGCACCACTGGACTCACATCTTACAAGAGCAGCACAGCGGGGTGCCTCTCTTACAATGATGCCCCACTGCACCACTGGACTCATATCTTACAACAGCTATAAGGCAGGACCCCTCTCATAGGAGGAAGCCCCACTGCACCACTGGACTCACGTCTTTGAACAGCCGCACAGCAGGGTGCCTCTCTTACAATGATGCCCTACTGTACCACAGCACTCACATCTTACAACAGCAGCACAGCAGGGTGCCTCTCTTACAATGATGCCTTACTGTACCACAGCACTCACATCTTACAAACGCTGTACAGCGGGAGACCTCTCTTAGGAGGATGCCTCACTGCACCACTGGACTCACATCTTACAACAGCAGCATAGTGGGGCGCCTCCCTTACGATAATGCCCCACTGCACCACTGGACTCACATCTTACAACAGCAGCACAGTGAGGGGCCTCTCTTAGGATGATACCCCACTGCACCACTGGACTCACATCTTACAACAGCAGCACAGCGGGGTGCCTCTCTTACGATAATGCCCCACTGCACCACTCTACTCACATCTTACAACAGCAGCACAGTGGGGCGCCTCTCTTAGGATGATGCCCCACTGCACCATTGGACTCACATCTTACAACAGCAGCACAGTGGGGCACCTCTCTTACGATAATGCCCCACTGCACCACAGCACTCACATCTTACAACAGCTGTACTGCAGGACCCCTCTCATAGGATGATGCACCACTGCACCACTGGACTCACATCTTACAACAGCAGCACAGTGGGGTGCCTCTCTTACAATGATGCCCCTCTGCACCACTGGACTCGAATACTACAACAGCAGCACAGTGGGTGCCTCTCTTACGATGATGCCCGACTTTACCACAGCACTCACATCTTACAACAGTTGTACGGCAGGACCCCTCTCATAGGAGGAAGCACCACTGCACCACTGGACTCGAATACCACAACAGCAGCACTGCGGGTGCCTCTCTTATGATGATGCCCCACTGCACCACTGGACTCACATCTTACAACAGCTGTACTGCAGAACCCCCCTCATAGGATGATGCACCACTGCACCACAGCACTCACATCTTACAACAGCAGCACAGTGGGTGCCTCTCTTACGATGATGCCCGACTGCACCACAGCACTCACATCTTACAACAGTTGTACAGCAGGACCCGTCTCATAGGAGGAAGCCCCTCTGCACCACAGGACTCACATCTTACAACAGCAGCACAGCAGTTACCTTTCTTACTATGATGCCCCACTATACCACAGCACTCACATCTTAGAACAGCAGCACAGTGGGGCACCTTTCTTACGATGATGCCCCACTACACCACAGCACTCACATCTTACAACAGTTGTACGGCAGGACACCTCTCATAGGAGGAAGCCCCACTGCACCACAGCACTCACATCTTACAACAGTTGTACGGCAGGACACCTCTCATAGGAGGAAGCCCCACTGCACCACAGCACTCACATCTTACAACAGCAGCACAGTGGGGCGCCTCTCTTACTATGATGCCCCACTGCACCACAGCACTCACATCTTACAACAGCAGCACAGTGGGGCGCCTCTCTTACGATGATGCCCAACTGCACCACAGCACTCACATCTTACAACAGTTGTACGGCAGGACACCTCTCATAGGAGGAAGCCCCACTGCACCACTGGACTCGAATACTACAACAGCAGCACTGCGGGTGCCTCTCTTACGATGATGCCCCACTGCACCACTGGACTCACATCTTACAACAGCTGTACTGCAGGACCCCTCTCATAGGATGATGCACCACTGGACTTATATCTTACAACAGATGTACAGCAGGACCGCTCTCATAGGAGGAAGCCCCACTGCACCACTGGACTCACATCTTACAACAGCAGCACAGCAGGGCGCCTCTCTTACGATGATGCCCCTCTGCACCACTGGACTCGAATACTACAACAGCAGCACAGTGGGTGCCTCTCTTACAATGATGCCCTACTGTACCACAGCACTCACATCTTACAACAGTTGTACGGCAGGACACCTCTCATAGGAGGAAGCCCCACTGCACCACTGGACTCGAATACTACAACAGCAGCGCTGCAGGTGCCTCTCTTATGATGATGCCCCACTGCACCACTGAACTTACATCTTACAACAGCTGTACTGCAGGACCCCTCTCATAGGATGATGCACCACTGCACCACTGGACTCACATCTTACAACAGCAGCACAGCGGGGTGCCTCTCTTACGATGATGTCCCACTGCACCACTGGACTCATATCTTACAACAGTTGTACAGCAGGACCCCTCTCATAGGAGGAAGCACCACTGGACTCATATCTTACAACAGCTGTACAGCAGGACCCCTCTCATAGGAGGAAGCCCCACTGCACCACTGGACTCACATCTTACAACAGCAGCACAGCGGGGTGCCTCTCTTACGATGATGCCCCACTGCACCACTGGGCTCAGATACTACAACAGCAGCACTGCGGGTGCCTCTCTTCCGATGATTCCCCACTGCACCACAGCACTCACATCTTACAACAGCAGCTCAGTGGGGTGCCTCTCTTATGATGATGCCCCACAGCACTCACATCTTACAACAGCAGCACAGCAGGGCACGTCTCTTACGATGATGCCCCACTACACCACAGCACTCACATCTTACAACAGTAGCACAGTGGGGCGCCTCTCTTATGATGATGCCTGACTGTACCACAGCACTCATATTTTACAACAGCTGTACGGCAGGACCACTCTCATAGGAGGAAGCCCCACTGCACCACAGCACTCACATCTTACAACAGTTGTACGGCAGGACACCTCTCATAGGAGGAAGCACCACTGGACTCACATCTTACAAGAGCAGCACAGCGGGGTGCCTCTCTTACAATGATGCCTCACTGCACCACTGGACTCATATCTTACAACAGCTGTACGGCAGGACCCCTCTCATAGGAGGAAGCCCCACTGCACCACTGGACTCATGTCTTACAACAGCTGCACAGTGGGGTGCCTCTCTTACGATGATGCCCCTCTGCACCACTGGACTCGAATACTACAACAGCAGCACAGTGGGTGCCTCTCTTACGATGATGCCCGACTGCACCACAGCACTCACATCTTACAACAGTTGTACGGCAGGACACCTCCATAGGAGGAAGCCCCACTGCACCACTGGACTCATATCTTACAACAGCTGTACGGCAGGACCCCTCTCATAGGAGGAAGCCCCACTGCACCACTGGACTCATGTGTTACAACAGCTGCATAGTGGGGTGCCTCTCTTATGATGATGCCCCTCTGTACCACTGGACTCGAATACTACAACAGCAGCACAGTGGGGCGCCTCTCTTAGGATGATGCCCCACTGCACCACTGGACTCACATCTTACAACAGCAGCACAGTGGGGCACCTCTCTTACGATAATGCCCCACTGCACCACAGCACTCACATCTTACAACAGCTGTACTGCAGGACCCCTCTCATAGGATGATACACCACTGCACCACTGGACTCACATCTTACAACAGCAGCACAGTGGGGTGCCTCTCTTACAATGATGCCCCTCTGCACCACTGGACTCGAATACTACAACAGCAGCACAGTGGGTGCCTATCTTACGATGATGCCCGACTGCACCACAGCACTCACATCTTACAACAGTTGTATGGCAGGACCCCTCTCATAGGAGGAAGCCCCACTGCACCACTGGACTCGAATACCACAACAGCAGCACTGCGGGTGCCTCTCTTATGATGATGCCCCACTACACCACTGGACTCACATCTTACAACAGCTGTACTGCAGAACCCCCTTCATAGGATGATGCACCACTGCACCACAGCACTCACATCTTACAACAGCAGCACAGTGGGTGCCTCTCTTACGATGATGCCCGACTGCACCACAGCACTCACATCTTACAACAGTTGTACAGCAGGACCCGTCTCATAGGAGGAAGCCCCTCTACACCACAGGACTCACATCTTACAACAGCAGCACAGCAGGTACCTTTCTTACTATGATGCCCCACTATACCACAGCACTCACATCATACAACAGCAGCACAGTGGGGCACCTTTCTTACGATGATGCCCCACTATACCACAGCACTCACATCTCACAACAGCATCACAGTGGGGTGCCTCTCTTATGATGATGCCCCACTACACCACAGCACTCACATCTTACAACAGTTGTACGGCAGGATACCTCTCATAGGAGGAAGCCCCACTGCACCACAGCACTCACATCTTACAACAGCAGCACAGTGGGGCACCTCTCTTACTATGATGCCCCACTGCACCACAGCACTCACATCTTACAACAGCAGCACAGTGGGGCGCCTCTCTTACGATGATGCCCGACTGCCCCACAGCACTCACATCTTACAACAGTTGTACGGCAGGACACCTCTCATAGGAGGAAGCCCCACTGCACCACTGGAATCGAATACTACAACAGCAGCACTGCGGGTGCCTCTCTTACGATGATGCCACACTGCACCACTGGACTCACATCTTACAACAGCTGTACTGCAGGACCCCTCTCATAGGATGATGCCCCACTGCACCACTGGACTTATATCTTACAACAGTTGTACAGCAGGACCGCTCTCATAGGAGGAAGCCCCACTGCACCACTGGACTCACATCTTACAACAGAAGCACAGCAGGGGCCTCTATTACGATGATGTCCCTCTGCACCACTGGACTCGAATACTACAACAGCAGCACAGTGGGTGCCTCTCTTACAATGATGCCCTACTGTACCACAGCACTCACATCTTACAACAGTTGTACGGCAGGACACCTCTCATAGGAGGAAGCCCCACTGCACCACTGGACTCGAATACTACAACAGCAGCGCTGCAGGTGCCTCTCTTATGATGATGCCCCACTGCACCACTGGACTTACATCTTACAACAGCTGTACTGCAGGACCCCTCTCATAGGATGATGCACCACTGCACCACTGGACTCACATCTTACAACAGCAGCACAGCGGGGTGCCTCTCTTACGATGATGCCCCACTGCACCACTGGACTCATATCTTACAACAGTTGTACAGCAGGACCCCTCTCATAGGAGGAAGCACCACTGGACTCATATCTTACAACAGCTGTACGGCAGGACCCCTCTCATAGGAGGAAGCCCCACTGCACCACTGGACTCACATCTTACAACAGCAGCACAGCGGGGTGCCTCTCTTACGATGATGCCCCACTGCACCACTGGGCTCAGATACTACAATAGCAGCACTGCGGGTGCCTCTCTTCCGATGATGCACCACTGCACCACAGCACTCACATCTTACAACAGCAGCACAGCGGGGCACGTCTCTTACGATGATGCCCCACTACACCACAGCACTCACATCTTACAACAGCAGCACAGTGGGGCGCCTCTCTTACGATGATGCCTGACTGCACCACAGCACTCATATTTTACAACAGCTGTACGGCAGGACCACTCTCATAGGAGGAAGCCCCACTGCACCACAGCACTCACATCTTACAACAGTTGTACGGCAGGACACCTCTCATAGGAGGAAGCACCACTGGACTCACATCTTACAAGAGCAGCACAGTGGGGTGCCTCTCTTACAATGATGCCCCACTGCACCACTGGACTCATATCTTACAACAGCTGTACGGCAGGACCCCTCTCATAGGAGGAAGCCCCACTGCACCACTGGACTCATGTCTTACAACAGCTGCACAGTGGGGTGCCTCTCTTACGATGATGCCCCTCTGCACCACTGGACTCGAATACTACAACAGCAGCACAGTGGGTGCCTCTCTTACGATGATGCCCGACTGCACCACAGCACTCACATCTTACAACAGTTGTACGGCAGGACACCTCCATAGGAGGAAGCCCCACTGCACCACTGAACTCGAATACCACAACAGCAGCACTGCGGGTGCTTCTCTTATGATGATGCCCCACTGCACCACTGGACTCACATCTTACAACAGCTGTACTGCAGAACCCCCCTCATAGGATGATGCACCACTGCACCACAGCACTCACATCTTACAACAGCAGCACAGTTGGGCACCTCTCTTATGATGATGCCCCACTGCACCACAGCACTCACATCTTACAACAGCTGTACTGCAGGACCCCTCTCATAGGAGGAAGCCCAACTGCACCACTGGACTCACATCTTACAACAGCTGTACTGCAGGACCCCTCTCATAGGAGGAAGCCCCACTGCACCACTGGAATCACATCTTACAAACAACAGCTGCAGAGCAGAACATCTCTCTTACAATAATCACCCACTGCTCCTTATGACAATACACACCTGGGTCCCTCTCTTAGGATATGCATCTCCTGTCAACTCGCCCAGGAGGAAACTCCAGTGGACCAGGAACCAATGGTTTCTGCAGATCCAGTTGCTGTAAGGGTTTGAACCCAGCTGAATTTCTGCCAACAGTTTTAGTTGTTCCATGCACTTTTTATTTTACCTGTGTTTTTTCAGCTGGGCTCATTTATACAGCCCAGTGCCCAAAACGAACTATGCTACATCTGTATAGAACAGAAACCAGATGGAACTAGTCATGTGGAAATGCCAGAGCCACCCCACACGGTTCACTTCCGGCATTTTCTATGTTTTGGTTTTCTGTTACTTTACTGTATGAAGGTGTCTCCTTCAGACAAACATTTATCCCTTTGAAGCAAGATCTGTGATAGGTAAATCTACATACAGACCTGCTCCAGGTATTTAAAATCCATGCATACTACATACATTCTTCTTATGTACATACGTGCATACATGCTGACACATGCACATGCATACTTATATTACCTGAATGCACGCACATATACATAATACTTTCACACACACACATATATACATACCTGAATGCTTGCATAAATACTTCTGTACATGCACACACATAAATACACACATGGATACCTTAATGCATACTTGTAAACATTCACACACACACATATATAAATACATACATGAATGCATGCCTACGTACTTGTATACATTCACACAGACACATGAATACATACTTCAATACATTCACAAGCACACATAAATATTTACATGAATACATTCATACGTACTTCTGTATATTCACACACACCTAATTACATACATGAATACATGCCTATGTAATTGTATACATTCACAGGGACAGATAAATACATACATGCATATATACTTGTTTACATTCACATCCATCCATAAATATATACATTAATACATGCCTACATACACACATTAATATGGAAGGACTCCTGGTGGCCATCAGACCTAGGACCTGCACCGACTGCCACTAAACACACCAGAAAGCTCAGAATCATTATTGACAGCAAGCTCACCCTGAAATCATAGATCTACGCCATCTCCTCCGCCTGCTTCCTCACTCTGCACATGCTACATAAGATCTACAAGTGGCTACACCCACACTCGAGACGCACCGTGATGCAGGCCCTCATCACCAGCCGACTGGACTACTGCAATGCCCCCTACGTAGGAATCGCAACACACCTCCTACAGAGATGTCAGACCATACAGAACGCCACAGCCAGACTCATCCTTGGCATTCCCCAACGAACACACATCACACTCCATCTCAAGCAACTCCACTGGCATTCAAGCATGCATGATTGTATGCTCATGCCATGAAGGAAACCGTTGCATTTTTTCATGGTATGAGCTTCTATACATGTATGTATGTAAGCATGCATGCATGCATGCTCACACCATGAAGTGAAATGTTGCATATTTTTCATGGTGTGAGTATACATGTATGTATGTAAGCATGCATGCATGAATGCTTACACCGTGAAGCAAAATATTGCACATTTTCATGGTGTGAGCATTTATGTATGTATGCAAGCATGCATGCTCACACCATGAAGCGAAATGTTGCATCATTTTCATGGTGTGAGCATACATGTATGTTTGTGAGCAAGCATGTATGTATGCTAGCGCTATGAAGCAAATTGTTGCATTTTTTGTCACATTTCCATCTAGGAGGTCATGTTCTCTCTCTCTTTCCATAAAAACGTGTACTTCACACATCAGTTTGAAGCAAATGATTAGCATGCAGAGGTGACCAAGATCAACCACTCACGTCTGTAGCTGTTCAGGTTTCCGAGTCGGGTCTCTGGAAAGAAGAAAAAACGGTGAGAAGTTTCTTGGATTTCCCAAGTGACCAGCAAACATGTTTGAGCTGTGTTCGATGAATCTTCAGCATGTCGACCAGTGCAGTAGCTATGATTGACATATGTGCAATAGCCACACTTGATGTATATTCTGAGTAGATATTGTCTAATGTATCCTAAGAGGCACCATGTGATTTATGTTCTGTATAGATGATGATACATTAGCTCTGTTTGATGCGTGTGCTGTATATACATATACATTATCAGTGACCTTGGAACTGGGGACCCAGGTTCGAGTCCCGGCTTGTGATTCTGAGCAAATCACTTAATCTCCCCTTGCCCCCCCAAAAAGTATAATGTAATCTGGTGCTCCTATAAAGTGCTCTAATGTCCTTCGGCTAAGTGTGTGCTATATACAACTGCACAATAACAGCAGTATGTTCTTTATATATACTGATCCATTACTTCTTGTTCCTCTTTATGTCGTGTTCTTTAATTTTCTTTTAGCCATTCGCCAACGCGATTCGTCACAGCGGGAATATTCCCCTTGCGACTTCCTCAGGGCTAAAACATACCAAAAATATCTATGTTGTAATATCTACAAAATACATGTTTTTTTCTTTCTTTTTCCTATACGTGACTTTTTGGCACCCAGTGCAAAGACAATGCAGAAAATGTATACAACTATTTGTGTGACAGCCTAAACCATCACCGTTCAGTCTTATATTTTCTGGAAATTCACAAAACAATTAATATCATTGCTCTTACAGGATTGCTCTTAGCTATTAGATTCATATCATTATTTTTCACAATGTTCTCATCATGTGTTAACGATTTTTTTGTGCTCCCCTAACATATCCCAATATGCCATGGTGATGCAGCCAACTAAGTCAAACAATTCCACAATATCTTAAATCTAAGATATTGCCTACTTCTTAGATATTATTCTTAACCTGTGGCATCTATACATACAAGTGATTATGCAAAGCAAACAGTAAAAGTGAAAACAGTACCTGCTAAACTTCCAAATAATTCCCAACGGATCCTAATAAATCAAAGGAAGGCAGAAACATACGCATACTATCAGTATCAAACTGATTAATTCTCAAACAGAAATTGCAATAATCAGAAAAATGGCCTAATTAATGCTTACCTCCTAAAACCGAATATGGTTTTGGAGGGCTCCAATCCGCTGATTCGTGTATATATATGTACAATTGTATGGTCTGGACTTCCCTTCGGGTTACCTGGGAAGAATATCATTACGACCAGCTCAAGAATTATGATATTTCCTCATAATCGCACAAACTACCCAAATAAGTATGAAGATGAAACACTCACCCCGTGGTAAAAACACCAACCGGGTACTCCCGTTTAATCCACTCTTGCTGCGTATGCGTAATGAAGGAGTCAAATTTTATATTTTCTCAAGTCCTGACCGGTAACTGCAGGGATTTCAAGTAAGTAATAGGTCCCCATTAGTCTAAATTTACATAGTGTGATTCTCAATAACAACAAGATGCGTGACCGCTCTGCTCCTTACCTATAAAAATAGCTTCTCCACTCTCGCCGCGTATGCGAGATCAAAAAGGGAAGCTTATATTTTTCCCAGGTCTTGATCGATAACTGCAGGGATTTCAAGAAGAAAAAAATCCCCATTAGTCAAAGTTTGCAAGTCCAGTAAGTTTAAATTGCAAAAAGCGTGTGACCGCTCTGCCCCTTACTTGTGATATCAGCGTCTCCTCGTGTACAAGTCTCTCTGTCCCGAATACAGGTACTGGAGCTCGGGACGCTTACTTCCTATTAATGCGATCCGGAATAAAAATAGAAACCGGACTCGGATACCCATTTCATAATGAAAAAATCCAGCGCCATCTTTAAACGGTAAACATTATATATAATACGTTTACCTATTCGTTTGATCTTCTCATTCCCTATGGATCTTCCCCTAACTAGAGCGGGTATCTCCGGCCTGTTTATGAGTCTGCGGTCGGGTTTCCAATAGTGGCAAACTTGCAATAGGTTTAACATTGAGACTTTCCGTACAACATTGTCTGTAATACAGAGAACATTTATAGACGGACAGCATAGAACTAGCAAATATGTATATATCATTATATATATGGCCGAACATATAGGGAAGTGCTCTATACATTAATATTGTCAATATGGAAATTAAGGAGTTCAGGGCACTAGCTGGAACAATATAGATGCAACCTATTCCTTACAATAGGAGTTAAATAACTAATTTTATGTATGCCCGCTTTTCTTTGATTAACATCATGCACATTAATAATTAATAGTTGTGACATCTTTACTAGATAAATAATTTCTTCAATCCACATATAAGAAGTTTTTTCCTTTTAAAAAAGACTCGGGGTTTCCCGAGTGACCGGACTTCGTAGTCCTGCTTCTATGATCTAGTCCGGCTATTTTATTTAGCTATTGGAAACCCGACCGCAGACTCATAAACAGGCCGGAGATACCCGCTCTAGTTAGGGGAAGATCCATAGGGAATGAGAAGATCAAACGAATAGGTAAACGTATTATATATAATGTTTACAGTTTAAAGATGGCGCTGGATTTTTTCATTATGAAATGGGTATCTGAGTCCGATTTCTATTTTTATTCCGGAAACGCATTAATAGGAAGTAAGCGTCCCGAGCTCCAGTACCTGTATTCGGGATGGACAGACTTGTACATGAGGAGACGCTGATATCACAAGTAAGGGGAAGAGCGGTCACGTGCTTTTGTAATTTAGACTTACTGGACTTGCAAACTTAGACTAATGGGGATTTTTTTTTTCTTGAAATCCCTGCAGTTATCGATCAGGACCTGGGAAAAATATAAGTTTCCCTTTTTGATCTCGCATACGCGGCGAGAGTGGAGAAGCTATTTTTATAGGTAAGGAGCAGAGCGGTCACGCAGCTTGTTGTTATTGAGAATCACACTATGTAAATTTAGACTAATGGGGACCTATTACTTACTTGAAATCCCTGCAGTTACCTGTCAGGACTTGAGAAAATATAAAATTTGACTCCTTCATTACGGATACGCATTGACAGTGGATTAAACGGGTGTACCCGGTTGGTGTTTTTACCACGGGGTGAGTGTTTCATCTTCATACTTATTTGGGTAGTTTGTGCGATTATGAGGAAATATCATAATTCTTGAGCTGATCGTAATGATATTCTTCCCAGGTAACCCGAAGGGAAGTCCAGACCATACAATTGTACATATATATACACAAATCAGCAGATTGGAGCTCTCCAAAACCATATTCGGTTTTAGGAGGTAAGCATTAATTAGGCCATTTTTCTGATTATTGCAATTTCTGTTTGAGAATTAATCAGTTTGATACTGATAGTATGCGTATGTTTCTGCCTTCCTTTGATTTATTAGGATCCGTTGGGAAATATTTGGAAGTTTAGCAGGTACTGTTTTCACTTTTTACTGTTTGCTTTGCATAATCACTTGTATGTATAGATGCCACAGGTTAAGAATAATATCTAAGAAGTAGGCAATATCTTAGATTTAAGATATTGTGGAATTGTTTGACTTAGTTGGCTGCATCACCATGGCATATTGGGATATGTTAGGGGAGAACAAAAAAATCGGTAACACATGATGAGAACATTGTGAAAAATAATGATATGAATCTAATAGCTTGGAGCAATCCTGTAAGAGCAATGATATTAATTGTTTTGTGAATTTCCCAAAAATATAAGACTGAACGGTGATGGTTTAGGCTGTCACACAAATAGTTGTATACATTTTCTGCATTGTCTTTGCACTGGGTGCCAAAAAGTCACGTATATGAAAAAGAAAGAAAAAAACATGTATTTTGTAGATATTACAACATAGATATTTTTGGTATGTTTTAGCCCTGAGGAAGTCGCAAGGGGAATATTCCCGCTGTGACAAAACGCGTTGGCGTATGGCTAAAAGAAAATCAAAGAACACGACATAAAGAGGAACAAGAATTCCAGCATCTTTCTTTTATATATAATAATTTTTGACTACAGTTTTGATTGTTTTGCCGTGTGCCTTGAAATTGGTAAAACTGCTGTTTCAATCCTGTGATTGATAAACTTTGGGGGAAGCTGGGTGTTTTCCCCTCCCTTCAAGAGCACTGCACTAATTCAGCCAGTTATTATAAAGTGGTGTATTCCATGTTCAGCGCCTGAGACTCATACACGTGCGACAGTACAATTCTGATCCATTAGTTCTGTTTGAAATAAATTGTGTATGCACCCGTACATCAGCACAGTTGAGAGTGGTTGTGTAAGTATGTATACACACACACTCACAATATGTTCTGTCTCTACAGTAGTTCTGTTTGATATGTGTTGTACTTATACACCCATTCATTCGCTGTTTGACATTTTTTGTGTGTATATCTATTGTTGGTTTTAAAGATGTTCACCCCTGCCCTGAGTAACTCACATGTAGTTTTCACTAACATCCTCATTTTTGTCATGACAATCATGTATGTCACTGTGGCCCAGGCTGTATGAACATTCCTGAATCCAGTGCGAGCTTGGAGAAATGACCCAAGCTTGCCTTCCTCGGACACGGGATACTCTCCATGCCCTGGGACAGAGCCGTAGAGCAGTAATGGCAGCAAACTGTTTCTAATCTGTAGCCCTGGATAAGCCTTTTTCCTGCACCTGAAGAGTGAGACGGCTGAAGAATTCAGTCCATGTTATTTCCACTATTGTGATAAACTCAGAACATGCCCTGATATCCCTGAGTGAGTGTTGTATGCACAGGGGTGGGGGGTTATGAGAGCCCTCCGTCACTTTTGCACCAATGCTACTTGTGTGATGCAGGGCTCTCATTTTGATTTATGAAGCCATGTAAAGACACCCTGCGTGACTTTGAATGGCCTCATAAATCTTGAGTAAAACGCGACACCCATGGAATTTGACACTGCCCCAGATTTACAAAATCATGTAAATCTGGGGAAGCGCCAAATCATTACGCCTCCCGAGGTGAGGTGTAACAAGGAAAATATCCTTATTTCTCGTCGTTTCTTCCTCTTTCTCTGTGTGCTGCATTCAGCAACACACACAGAAAGAGGAAAACGCCTATAAGGATTATTTTTGTGTAGGAAGGTGCCCCTTCCTGCACAGAAACAATTCTGCTGAAAACACAGGAACCCTTGCACCGTAGTGAAAGCGTGCCCACGTTGGCCCACAAGATGGAGGTTAAGCCACAAACTGGAGGCTGAGCCACAAGATGGAGGCTGAGCCACAAGATGGAGGGTGAGCCACAAGATAGAGGGTGTGCCACAAGATAGAGGTTGAGCCCCAAGATGGAGGCTGAGCCACGAGATGGAGGCTGAGCATCAAGATGGAGGCTGAGCCACAAGATGGAGGGTGAGCCACAAGATAGAGGGTGTGCCACAAGATAGAGGTTGAGCCACAAGATGGAGGCTGAGCCACATATGGAGGCTGAGCTTCAAGATGGAGGCTGAGCCACAAGATGGAGGCTGATCCACAAGATGGAGGTTGAGCACAAGATGGAGGCTGAGACACAAGATGGAGGCTGAGCATCATGATGGAGGCTGAGCAACGAGATGGAGGCTGAGCCACGAGATGGAGGCTGAGCCACGAGATGGAGGCTGAGCCACAGATTGAGGTTGAGCATCCAGATGGAGGCTGAGCCACAAGATGGAGGCTGAGCCACAGATGGAGGCTGAGCCACAAGATGGAGGCTGAGACACAAGATGGAGGCTGAGCATCAAGATGGAGGCTGAGCCATGAGATGGAGGCTGAGCCACGAGATGGAGGCTGAGCCACGAGATGGAGGCTGAGCCACAGATGGAGGCGGAGCATCAAGATGGAGACTGAGCCACGAGATGGAGGCTGAGCCACGAGATGGAAGCTGAGCCACAAGATGGAGGCTGAGCCACAAGATGGAGGCTGAGTCACAAGATGGAGGCTGAGCCACAAGATGGAGGCTGAGCCACAAGATGGAGGGTGAGCCACAAGATGGAGGCTGAGCCACAAGATGGAGGTTGAGCCACGAGATGGAGGCTGAGCCACAAGATGGAGGCTGAGCCACAAGATGGAGGCTGAGCCACAGATGGAGGCTGAGCATCAAGATGGAGGCTGGGCCACAAGATGGAGACTGAGACACAAGATGGAGGCTGAGCATCAAGATGGAGGCTGAGCCACAAGATGGAGGCTGAGCCACGAGATGGAGGCTGAGCCACTGATTGAGGTTGAGCATCCAGATGGAGGCTGAGCCACAAGATGGAGGCTGAACCACAGATGGAGGCTGAGCCACAAGATCGAGGCTGAGACACAAGATGGAGGCTGAGCATCAAGATGGAGGCTGAGCCACGAGATGGAGGCTGAGCCACGAGATGGAGGCTGAGCCACAGATGGAGGCTGAGCATCAAGATGGAGGCTGAGCCACAAGATGGAGGCTGAGCCACAAGATGGAGGTTGAGTCACAAGATGGAGGCTGAGCCACGAGATGGAGGTTGAGATACAAGATGGAGGCTGAGACACAAGATGGAGGCTGAGCCACAAGATGGAGGCTGAGCCACGAGATGGAGGCTAAGCATCAAGATGGAGGATGAGCCATGAGATGGAGGTTGAGCCACGAGATGGAGGCTGAGCCACAGATGGAGGCTGAGCATCAAGATGGAGGCTGAGCCACAAGATGGAGGCTGAGCCACAAGATGGAGGTTGAGTCACAAGATGGAGGCTGAGCCACGAGATGGAGGTTGAGCCACGAGATGGAGACTGAGCCACAAGATGGAGGCTGAGCCACAAGATGGAGGCTGAGCCACGAGATGGAGGCTGAACCACAGATGGAGGCTGAGCCACGAGATGGAGGTTGAGCCACGAGATGGAGGCTGAGCCACAAGATGGAGGCTGAGCCACAAGATGGAGGCTGAGCCACGAGATGGAGGCTGAACCACAGATGGAGGCTGAGCCACAAGATGGAGGTTGAGCCACAAGATGGAGGCTGAGCATCAAGATGGAGATTGAGCCATGAGATGGAGGCTGAGCCACAAGATGGAGGATGAGCCACAAGATGGAGGCTGAGCCACAAGATGGAGGCTGAGCCACAAGATGGAGGTTGAGTCACAAGATGAAGGCTGGGCCACAAGATGGAGGCTGAGCCACAAGATGGATGGTGAGCCACAAGATGGAGGTTGAGCCACAAGATGGAGGCTGAGCCACGAGATGGAGGATGAGCGACTGCCTCCACAGACTGGCACATTGTATCGCTGGCATTCCTCATTTAAGGCTTAATCCCAGACAGTAGGTGTGGCAGTATTTAGAGAGGGCTGCTGTAGGGAAGCAGCAGTGACCTTTGTAGCAGAGGCTTCTGACTGTCTCTTCCTGAACACCATCTTTCGGCATGATGGAAGTTGTGAGTAGGCAGCGAAAGTAGTGTGCTGTGTTGTGCAGAGATCATGTCCTGTTTGTTTGTCGCTCTCTAAAGTGCTGCACCCAAAGGCTGACAGTTTACAGGTGCAAGGCATTCATGCAAATCAGTCTCAACCCTGCTCCTCAGTGAGCAAAGAATGATGGATTAAACCCAGATCTCTTGACTGGGGGTGAGTGGTTGAAAAGTTTCAGCACCATGTCCATCATCTTGTTGTGTTTGCTATGTTCGCCTTAAGTGGCAAAGTATATGCCCAGACGTGGGTCCCTTGCTCGCTGTGCCACTAGATCCAAGCTAGCCTGGCTGATGAGGGGTGATACCCCAAAACCAGTCCTAGGATGCTTGTTTCTGATCCAGGGGGACCTGACCTGGCAGTTCGAGTTAGACTGTTCCTGTGAGGCACAGGGTCAAGACTGATTTGTATGTGGCTGGGTCCAAACTGAGGTGACAAAGTGAGCTAAAGAACAATGGATTAAACCCAGATCTTTTGACTGGAGGTGAGTGTTTTAAAAGTTTCAGCCCTCCGTCCATCATATTTTGTGAAACCATCACCAGAAACAAAAGTCTAAGGCTGCTCCGTGGATGGGAGATGCATTAAGAGAGGGGTTACAAGGCCCTGACAGTGAATCAATATTCCCTCTCTGTAAAATACAGACTTGGGGCCAGATTTATTGCTGGCTAAAAAGTTTGTATTCTGCACAGGATTAGTGGAATTCCTGAGATCCAGGGTGTGTGTTGTCACCAGGCAGATGAGACGACATCACCTGAAAGTAGTTTGCAAGGAGCTGGCAGAGCAGCTGTGGAGCTGTCTCAGTCACAGAGCCTGCCTGGCCTGCTGCCCACAAAGGAGGAGAGGGGCAGAGAGCACAACTGCCTCCATGGCCTCCCAGGTCTGCACCCCACATCCGGTGCTGACTCTGCCAGAGAGCAGAGGGTCACCAGAAGCCAAAGAATCCCTTCACCAGAAGATGGGCCATTCACTTGTTTACAAAAAGGAGGCTTTTGCTTTGGGCCTGGTCCCCAGGGGAGTCTGCACCAATACCCATGACCAGTTGCTATCTGCATGTAGCTCGTGAGTGAGGGCCTTGCACTGGGGGCTGCTCTGCCCCCACCCTGACCAGACACTGGGACACTTTTTAACTTTAGAAAAACCTATTGTTGGGTTCCCAGTGACAGGGGCATTGAAGGACAGGCCTATGGGCCACAGACACACAAGTCTGCTCACACTAATAACAGTGCACCTGCACCTGTGAGATTATACTGAGCCTGCACCCGTGAGATTAAACTGAGGCTCCACCTGTGAGATTATACTGAGCCTTCACCAGTGAGATTAAACTGAGCCTGCACTTGTGAGATTAAACTGAGGCTCCACCTGTGAGATTATACTGAGCCTGCACCCGTGAGATTATACTGAGCCTGCAACTATGAGATTATAGTGAGGCTGCACCTGTGAGATTATACTGAGCATCCACCTGTGAGATCATACTGAGCCTGCACCTGTGAGATTATACCTAGTCTATGCACACTTTAGCGTGTGTGCATGGTTTACGTGAGCTCAGGGTTCACTCTGAGCCACGGGTCCTGAAGAAAGCCATTCAATCTGACACGTTTGGCTGAAACATGTAGACCACCTCACATAAATTTCTCACTCTTCACATATTTTGAGGAGACGTGCGGGACCATTGTCCCACTCATGTCCAATTAACTACCTTTTACCCTACCCCAGGGACCATATAATAAAAGAGTGTGTACCCTGGAGGTAGTTTTAACCTTCCACTCTCACAGTACCCACTATTAAAAAAAAAATAAACGACAAAAAAACAGCTCCGCTGTAATCAGGCGTCGAAGCACACCTAGGAGGCACTCGGCTTCCTGGGTGGGAACTGTAGGAGAGTAGGATCTGCTTCACATGGGTACCCCCACTTTTTGCTGAGGCTTCACTGTTTTTCGACCTTAGTCTGGCTGGGGCCCTGCTAATCAGAACCCCAGCCTAGCTGCTTCCTCTCTAAAATGGTTTCCATGTGCCTTAGGCACATCTCTGATTGGAATCTGGAGTGCCCTTATAAGTCCCTAGTATATGGTATACTATGTACCCAGGGCATAGGTACCTCAGAGGCCTACCAGGGGCTGCAGCATGTATTATGCCACCCCTGGAAGGCCATCCAAACTGACACCACAGGTCTGCTACTGCAGCCTGGGTAAGGTGGTGCATGCACCTCTTACTGTGATATAGGCTACCTATATCACTATATACATACACACATATAAACCTATAAGTCACTCCTATGGCAGGCCTTATCAATCCTGAAGGCAGAGTGCATGGTTCCTATGTGAGAAGGTGCCCCTGCATGAGCAGGGCCCTCTGCAGCGGTCGGAGACCCTTCTCTGATGCTGTTTGTAGTGCAGCCTGACCATATACTCTTAAGCGCATTATAACCTCGCGTTAAATGCTAACTTTGGGATGGCTGCACCGAAACATGTCGTGTTTGGTGTCAAACATCTTGGAATACTACCCCCGCCAATTCTGGCGGCGGGGGTAGCATTCCACCCTTCTAGAGGGAGAGACATGTTAACCGTGGCCTGGCCGGTAACTTCTTTCCAAAGCCCTGGCATCACAAAATGGATGCTGCTGCCACAGACACAAGTCTGGCCTCCTGCTGCTGACCGAAACTCCGGCAGGGAGGCCTGGACAATAGGTTTCCTGTCCCAGGGAGGTGTGACCACCTCCCCAGACAGGATAGTGTGTATTGGGGCTGGGCGGGAGCACTTTCGGGTGCTTTGAAGTCCTGCACTGGGGGCACGTTTGGTGTCCCTAGTGCACACCCCAGTTCAAACCGGATCAGGGGCTTGCAGCCCCTGCTTTGGCGCGAACTGGACAAAGGGAAAGGGGTGTAGCCACCCCTCTGCCCTGACCCACCCATGGGTGGGACCACAGAGTAAGTCCAACCCCTAAACTCAGTATAAGTATAGGAACCCAGTCCTTAAGACTTTAGATTATCCCTGGACGAAACTCTGACACAGAATCTTGGACCTTCGACGCTCTACTACAAGATTAGAGGACTGAAGAATCTCCCTTGGGGTCAAGGAGTGACTCCCCTGCTTGGCAGGCACCAAAGAAGCAATTGTCCGGTCTGCATCGCCTAAGCACCCGTCGGACGCCGAAGTCTTTGCATCACCAGAGGTGGATTTCCAGACTTCTCCGAGGCTGCCCTGAGTCCCCAGCAAAGCTGAGGCCCGTAGCTGTCCTGGGTAACGTGGAACCGTGACCCCTGGACACCGCACGCATTTGCAAGTGCATCCTCTTCTGGGTCTCCCACGAAATCGTGCTTTGGGCTCCTAGTAGCCCTAGCCTCCAGCACCCACTGCACCGAAGATCACTGGCCTCCACTCCACGAGTGTCCTGTGAGCCAGCTCCACGTGCACCGTCTCAAGGCTCCTTTGCGGTCGCTAGCCCGTTGGCTAGTAGCCCTTCACGAAGGCCAATCTTTTCCTACTTGGGCTCCCTGGTTGCTCCAGGCTTGCCCTCACTTACCCTTGCTGAGTGAGTTCCTCAGACCTTGCTGGTCTGCACAATCGTCAATCTTCATCTTCATCAAGACTTGCCGTTGCCAAGGCTTGTTGGGTCCAATCCGGTCGCTGACACCTCAGCACTCGATAGACCTCATGTACCAGCCCGAATCCTGCTCCTGGTTGCCGACAACGCCTCCTGGACCTCGTGGCTGAAGAGTCAAGACGACCATCAACCTACCTGAAGCAATCGACATCGGTGGGCATCTGCTCATCGCCTTCCTGGTCACTGGCTAGTGACCCAGACTCTGTCCCCTCTGCTTTCAGGTTCTTCAGATCTCCGATCCACCTTTGGATCCACCCGGACACTTTTCACTTGGTCGCCAGCAGCACTTTGCAGCAGATCGCCATTCAAATCGACGACGAAACCCGACCCCGAAAGGCACCTATGCACCCGGCTTCCCTGGGTGAGGTAACAAGAGTACTCCGGTGCTCCCGTGGGTAGAGACTCTAGAACGACCTAGTTCTCAAAGGGTTTGCTCCAAGTCCTTCTTTAAGTGTCCCTTTTCTTTAATTTCCAAACCGCGACTTTCTCCATAGAAGTTAACGGCGATTCGCGGCTGTGTAATTACACTGCACGCGTCCCCCGTGGGTCCCCTGTGTCACTACCTTGGGTGGTTCCTTGTGGTCCAAGCACTTCTAGAGGCTCTAGGCCTAGTGTCTAACTCAGTCGTGGTTCTTATACCACTTTATTGGTATATGGTTTGGTACGCCCCTAGGGCCCAAACGTGTATTTGTGCTATTACTGTGTTTAAATAACTTATAACTTATGTACTTCGAACTCTAGCCTCATAAAGAGACTAGAGGGGTGTGTTTAGTAATAAATACATATATTTTGAATATATACCTGGTTTGGTGCTCTTTCATTTGGTCACTCAAGAGATTATAGACTGGTAAAACAAGCTGCTTTACATTCCTTCAAGACTTAGCCTGAAGGCAGCTCTCCATAGCTACCACTAGGATAGCTTTCAATAAAGGTTGTCTTTAACCTATCTCCAATAAGGGGTTGTTTGGACTGGTGCAAGGTGCCCACTATAATTAGTGGACAGCATATGCCAGGCTAACTTCTCACATTGGTGTGCAGCGGTGGGATTCCAGCTTGCTATTGTTTTACCAGATAATCTCAATTGAATTGATCAACTGAAAACCACTAAAGGTACCTAAGGTACATATAAATTAAGCTTAGTATACAGTAAGTTCTACTGAACTTAGAGTTGTGTGTCAAGGGATAGCACACCCTTTCTACAACTCAAGAGAGTTTAGTAGGCCACACTAGAGTAGGTAGTGCATACACCACACCACACTAGTAATGTCTTCATAGCCAGGACCCAGTGAGTCCTTGCCAGAAGCCAATGGGCTTCTTCCCTCCAAGTATGATACACTCCCATTCTTGGAATTGAGAGCAATATGCAATGTGAGGAAACTGAAGACAGGCCAAAGTCCCACCATCCAACATCTGAGAAAGATGTTAATGGCTGATGATCTCAACAGGCCCTTAGGGACTGAAGGGGTAGGTGCAGAGGGTGGGGCAGAAGATGAGGATGGGGCCAGGGGTAGCAACACCCCCAGGCCCCCTCTGGAACTGACCAGGAGGGTGACAATGACCCTGACCTGGAAAACCCAATTCCTCCTGTGGATGAGGAGGAGGCTCAGGATGACCTCCACTTTGTCCCCCAGGAAGGATTGTGTGTGTGCCTAGAAGGTCTAGATCTCCTTCTCAGGAGTCTAACCACTCTGGCACCTCAATAGGGACCTCTGTCTCCTCTCATAGGAGGGAATCCTCTCATGAGAGGAGAAAGAGGCTGATTCAGTATGAGGAAGCTCAGCTTGAACTCAGAAAACAGCAATTGGCCCTAGACAGGGAGTCCCTAGATCTCCTTAGAGAGAGAAAACAGTTGGGACTAGAGTCCCATGGTGGCAGCCATATCCCTAGAGATAGGGAAAGGTCTTATGACCATAGAAACCTGAGCAAGATTGTCCCTCCCTACCAGAGTCGGGATGACATCCACAAATGGATAACTGCACTGGAGAGGGCCTGTAAAGTACAGAGGGTCCCTCAGGAGCAGTGGGCAGCAATCTTGTGGCTCTCCTTTGCAGACAAAGGTAGAGATAAGCTCCTCACTGTAAGAGAAGAGGATGCTGATAATTACAAGGTCTTGAAGAGTGCTCTTATTGATGGGTTTGGCCTAACAACTGAACAATACAGGTTAAAGTTCAGAGATGCCCAAAAAGCACAGACTCAAGACTGGGTAGACTATGTGGATTGTTCTGCTAAGGCTCTGGAAGGCTGGTTGATGGGCAGTAAGGTGTGTGACTTCACAGGATTGTACAATCTGATAATGAGGGAGCAGATTCTTAATAACTGTCAAAATCAGCTGTTGCATCAGTACCTGGTGGACTCTGATCTGACCTCTCCCAAGAATTGGGAAAGAAGGCAGACAAATGGGTCAGAACCAGGGTGAGGCAGAAGGTACAGAACCAAGGTGGTGACCCTAAGAAGCAAGATTCTAAGAACTCTGATAAGGGTGGGGAGAAGGGTAAAGATCAAAAGTCTTCACAAGGCCCCCAAAAATCTTCTTCAGGTGGGGATTCACAGTCTACCAAAGGGAAAGGCCAAAGAAAACCATGGTGCAAGGTCTGTAAGCAAAAGACCCACTGGACCAGTGATTGCACCAAGTCCAAAGACTCAACTCCAGCCCCCACCAATGCCCCTAAGGCACCTGCTCCCCCTAGTACAGTTACAGTTGGTGGGAGTACTACAGCCAAGGGTTTAGTAGGGTTGACCCTGGGTACTGAGATGGGCTCTGACCTAGTCAGAGAACTCACTCAGGCTGTGTTAGTCTGTGATGGAGGCATGGATGTGACCTCCTCTGTGAGTCCCAGTAATCTGGGCAAGTACAGACAACAGCCTTTAATCAATGGACGAGAGGCTTTGGCATTTAGGGACACAGGGGCAAGTGTCACCATGGTGACACAAGACCTTGTGAATCCTGGGAAAGTTATACTTGGTGAGATGTACCAAGTGACCAATGCTAGCAATGTCAGAACAGACCATACTCTGGCAGTTGTTAACTTCTCCTGGGGAGGGGTAACTGGCCTTAAGAAGGTTGTGGTAAGTGCAGACCTACCAGTTGAATGCTTGCTTGGCAATGACTTAGAAACTTCAGCTTGGGCAGAAGTGGAGCTCAGGACCCATGCAGAAATGCTGGGGATCCCTGCAGATGTGTTTGCTGTGACCCGGTCACAAGCCAAAATGTCTAGCACTGAACAGGCCTTGGATTCTTGAATATTGGACCAAGTGCCTTCCAAGAGGAGTAGTAGTAGGGTAAAGGCAGTGCCTTCCCCCTTGGCTCAGAAGGAAGATCAGTCCCGTGAGGGGGATGATCTCAGTCCTGAGGAAGGAACTGTCCCAGAGGAGCTTGAACCTGACCAGGTTGAGTTCTTGGGGACAGGGGGACCTTCCAGGGCAGATCTGAGCCAGGAGCAGCAGAGCTGCCCCTCTCTTGAACCCCTCAGACAGCAAGCTGCTGCTGAGGCTGCTGGGAAAGCTAGTGGTCCCCATACAGTGTATTGGGATGATGGACTCCTGTACTCAGAGTGTAGAGACCCCAAGCCTGGTGCCACCAGGAGGTTGGTTATACCTCTAAAGTTGAGGGGCTTCCTATTGACCCTAGCCCATGATATTCCCTTAGCAGGTCACCTGGGCCAGAACAAGACTTGGGACAGAATTGTCCCTCACTTTCACTGGCCCCATATGTCTGAAGACATCAAGGAGTTTTGTCGCTCCTGTGTAACCTGCCAGGCCAGTGGCAAGGCAGGTGGCACTACAAAGGCCCCCCTGATACCACTACCTGTGGTGGGGGTTCCCTTTGAAAGGGTTTGGATTGACATTGTTGGTCCCATGGATCCCCAAACAGCATCTGGGCACAGGTTTATCCTGGTGGTAGTGGATCATGCCACCAGGTACCCAGAGGCTATTCCCCTTAGGACCACTACAGCACCTGTGGTGGCAAGGGCCCTCCTGGGAATTTTCTCAAGAGTGGGCTTCCCTAAGGAGGTTGTATCAGACAGGGGTGCTAACTTTATGTCTGGATACTTAAAAGCAATGTGGAAGGAGTGTGGAGTGACTTACAAGTTCACCACACCCTATCACCCACAATGCAATGGTTTAGTTGAGAGATTCAACAAAACCTTGAAGGGCACGATTAAAGGGCTCCCAGAAAAGCTTAGGCGAAGATGGGACATACTCTTGCCCTGCCTTTTATTTGCATACAGGGAGGTGCCTCAAAAGGGGTTGGCTACAGCCCTTTTGAACTTTTGTTTGGCCACCCTGTCAGGGGTCCATTGTGCTTGGTGAAGGAAGGATGGGAGTTACCTCTCAAGCCCCCAAAGCAAGACATAGTGGACTACGTACTTGGTCTCCGCTCCCGGATGGCTGAGTATATGAAAAAGGCAACTAAAAACCTTGAGGCTAGCCAGGAACTTCAGAAAGCTTGGCATGACCAAAAGGCTGTGCTGACTGTTTATCAGCCAGGACAGAAGGTGTGGGTGTTGGAGCCAGTGGCCCCAGCAGCTCTCCAGGACAAATGGAGTGGACCCCACACCATTGTTGAGCAGAAGGGTGAGGTTACCTACTTAGTAGACCTAGGAACACCCAGGAGTCCCCACAGGGTTCTCCATGTCAACAGGTTAAAACCATATGTGGACAGGGCAGACATGGGCTTGCTCATGGCTACTGATGAGGGACAGGAGGAAGAGAGTGACCCACTCCCTGACCTGCTCTCACAGAACCCTGATGATGGGTCAGTGGATGGTGCAGCCTTGGCAGGCAGCCTCACTACCCAGCAGCAAACTGATTGTAGACAGGTGCTCAATCAGTTCAGACACATGTTCTCACTGACTCCAAGTCAGACCACCTGGTGCACTCATGAAGTGGACACTGGGGACAGTCTGCCTATTAAAAATAAGATTTATAGGCAACCTGACCATGTCAGGGACTGTATCAGGACAGAAGTCCAGAAGATGTTGGATTTGGGAGTTATTGAACCCTCAGATAGCCCTTGGGCTAGTCCAGTGGTCCTTGTGCCAAAACCTCACACCAGTGGTGGAAAAAGAGAGATGAGGTTTTGTGTGGACTACAGGGGTCTCAATGCAGTCACTTGGACTGATGCCCATCCAATACCAAGGGCAGATGAGCTAATAGACACTTTGGCCTCAGCCAAGTATCTAAGCACATTTGACCTGACAGCTGGCTACTGGCAGATCAGACTAGCTGATGATGCAAAGCCAAAAACAGCATTCTCAACCCCTACTGGGCATTATCAATTTGTGGTGATGCCCTTTGGTCTGAAGAATGCACCTGCCACTTTTCAGAGGTTGGTGAATACAGTCCTTACAGGTCTGGAAGCCTATAGTGCAGCATATCTAGATGAATTTGCTGTCTTTAGCTCCACCTGGGAGGATCACCTGGTCCACCTCAGAAATGTTTTACAGGCCCTGCAAAAGGCAGGCCTGACTATCAAGGCCACCAAGTGCCAGATAGGGCAGAGTCAGGTTGTGTACCTGGGCCACCTTGTGGGTGGAGGCCAGGTTCAACCCTTGCAGAGCAAGATCCAGACCATCATGGACTGGACTGCTCCAACTACCCAGACTCAGGTGAGAGCCTTCTTAGGCCTGACTGGGTACTTTAGGAGATTTGTCAAGGGGTATGGATCAATAGTGACACCCCTGAATGACGTAACTTCCAAGAAAATGCCCAAAAAGGTTCAGTGGACAGTTAGCTGTCAAAAGGCATTTGATGACCTGAAGCAGGCCATGTGCACTGCTCCCATTCTACAGAGTCCTGACTACTCCAAGAAGTTCATTGTTCAAACTGATGCATCTGAATTGGGGGTAGGGGCTGTACTGTCACAATTGAATGAAGAAGGTCAGGATCAGCCAGTAGCTTTCATTAGCAGAAGGCTGACCCCTAGAGAGAAACGTTGGTCAGCCATTGAGAGGGAGGCCTTTGCTGTGGTCTGGGCTCTGAAGAAGCTCAGGCCATACTTGTTTGGTACTCACTTCCTTGTTCAAACAGACCATAAGCCCCTCTTATGGCTAAAACAAATGAAGGGTGAAAACCCCAAACTGCTTAGGTGGTCCATTTCCCTACAGGGGATGGACTTCACAGTGGAACATAGACCTGGGAGTAACCATGCCAATGCAGATGGACTCTCTAGGTACTTCCACTTAGAACATGAAGACTTAACTGGGCAAGGTTAGTTTAATGTCCCTACGTTTGGGGGGTTGTGTAGGAGAGTAGGATCTGCTTCACATGGGTACCCCCACTTTTTGCTGAGGCTTCACTGTTTTTTGACCTTAGTCTGGCTGGGGCCCTGCTAATCAGAACCCCAGCCTAGCTGCTTCCTCTCTAAAATGGTTTCCATGTGCCTTAGGCACATCTCTGATTGGAATCTGGAGTGCCCTTATAAGTCCCTAGTATATGGTATACTATGTACCCAGGGCATAGGTACCTCAGAGGCCTACCAGGGGCTGCAGCATGTATTATGCCACCCCTGGAAGGCCATCCAAACTGACACCACAGGTCTGCTACTGCAGCCTGGGTAAGGTGGTGCATGCACCCTTTACTGTGATATAGGCTACCTATATCACTATATACATACACACATATAAACCTATAAGTCACTCCTATGGCAGGCCTTATCAATCCTGAAGGCAGAGTGCATGGTTCCTATGTGAGAGGGTGCCCCTGCATGAGCAGGGCCCCTCTGCAGCGGTCGGAGACCCTTCTCTGATGCTGTTTGTAGTGCAGCCTGACCATATACTCTTAAGCGCATTATAACCTCGCGTTAAATGCTAACTTTGGGAGGGCTGCGCCGAAACATGTCGTGTTTGGTGTCAAACATCTTGGAATACTACACCCCCTGCCAATTCTGGCGGTGGGGGTAGCATTCCACCCTTCTAGAGGGAGAGACATGTTAACCCTGGCCTGGCCGGTAACTTCTTTCCAAAGCCCTGGAATCACAAAATGGATGCTGCTGCCACAGACACAAATCTGGCCTCCTGCTGCTGACCACCTCCCCAGACAGGATAGTGTGTATTGGGGCTGGGCGGGAGCACATTCGGGTGGTTTGAAGTCCTGCACTGGGGGCACGTTTGGTGTCCCTGTGCATACCCCAGTTCAAACTGGATCAGGGGCTTGCAGCCCCTGCTTTGGCGCGAACTGGACAAAGGGAAAGGGGTGTAGCCACCCCTCTGCCCTGACCCACCCATAGGTGGGACCACAGAGTAAGTCCAACCCCTAAACTCAGTATAAGTATAGGAACCCAGTCCTTAAGACTTTAGATTATCCCTGGATGAAACTCTGACACAGAATCCTGGACATTCGACGCTCTACTACAAGATTAGAGGACTGAAGAATCTCCCTTGGGGTCAAGGAGTGACTCCCCTGCTTGGCAGGCACCAAAGAAGCAATTGTCCGGTCTGCATCGCCTAAGCTCCCGTCGGACGCCGAAGTCTTTGCATCACCAGAGGTGGATTTCCAGACTTCCCCGAGGCTGCCTGAGTCCCCAGCAAAGCTGAGGCCCGTAGCTGTGGTGGGTAACGTGGAACCGTGACCCCTGGACACCGCACGCATTTGCAAGTGCATCCTCTTCTGGGTCTCCCACGAAGTCATGCTTTGGGCTCCTAGTAGCCCTAGCCTCCAGCACCAACTGCACTGAAGATCACTGGCCTCCACTCCACGAGTGTCCTGTGAGCCAGCTCCACGTGCACCGTCTGGAGGCTCCTTCGCGGTTGCTAGCCCATTGGCTAGTAGCCCTTCACGAAGGTCAATATTTTCCTACTTGGGTTCCCTGGCTGCTCCAGGTTTGCCCTCACTTACCCTTGCTGGGTGAGTTCCTCAGACCTTGCTGGTCTGCACAATCGTCAATCTTCATCTTCATCGAGACTTGCCGTTACCAAGGCTTGTTGGGTCCAATCCGGTCGCCGACACCTCAGTACTCGACAGACCTTATGTACCAGCCCGAATCCTGCTCCTGGTCGCCAACAACGCCTCCTGGACCTCGTGGCTGAAGAGTCAAGACGACCGTCAACCTACCTGAAGCACTCGATATCGGTGGGCATCTGCTCATCGCCTTCCTGGTCACTGGCTAGTGACCCAGACTCTGTCCCCTCTGCTTTCAGGTTCTTCAGATCTCCGATCCACATTTGGATCCACCCGGACACTTTTCACTTGGTCGCCAGCAGCACTTTGCAGCAGATCGCCATTCAAATCGACGACGAAACCCGACCCCGAAAGGCACCTATGCACCCGGCTTCCCTGGGTGAGGTAACAAGAGTACTCCGGTGCTCCCGTGGGTAGAGACTCTAGAACGACCTAGTTCTCAAAGGGTTTGCTCCAAGTCCTTCTTTAAGTGTCCCTTTTTGTTTAATTTCCAAACCGCGACTTTCTCCATAGAAGTTAACGGCGATTCGCAGCTGTGTAATTACACTGCACGCGTCCCCGTGGGTCCCCTGTGTCACTACCTTGGGTGGTTCCTTGTGGTCCAAGCACTTCTAGAGGCTCTAGGCCTAGTGTCTAGCTCAGTCGTGGTTCTTATACCACTTTATTGGTATATGGTTTGGTACGCCCCTAGGGCCCAAACGTGTATTTGTGCTATTACTGTGTTTAAATAACTTATAACTTATGTATTTCGAATTCTAGCCTCATAAAGAG
Organism: Calotriton arnoldi; assembly: GCA_963921515.1. NCBI lineage: Eukaryota > Metazoa > Chordata > Amphibia > Caudata > Salamandridae > Calotriton > Calotriton arnoldi. The sequence continues at coordinate 309,940 of CAWUFW010016091.1, forward strand.
ACTAGAGGGGTGTATTTAGTAATAAATACATATATTTTGAATATATACCTGGTGTGGTGCTCTTTCATTTGGTCACTCAAGAGATTATAGAAAGGTAAAACAAGCTGCTTTACATTCCTTCAAGACTTAGCCTGAAGGCTGCTCTCCATAGCTACCACTAGGATAGCTTTCAATAAAGGTTGTCTTTAACCTATCTACAATAAGGGGTTGTTTGGACTGGTGCAAGGTGCCCACTATAATTAGTGGACAGCATATGCCAGGCCAACTTCTCACAGGAACCCGATGATGAAGTATGCCACCAACTAGGTGGGTGGGTGAGGGTTCGTCTAAAAAACAACTGGGTTCCCTGTCAAGGAGGCTTAATTTCAATAACACTGCTGATTGGGTTTCCTAGAGCGCAGCTCTAAACTCGTTCTCTTTGTTTATATATATACTGAGTCTGCACCTATGAGATTGTACTGAGCCTACATCAATGACATTATACTGAGCCTGCACCTGTGAGATTATACAGAGCCTACATCTGTGACATTATACTGAGCCTGCTCCCATGAGATTACACCAAGTCTGCACCTGTGAGATTATACTGAGCCTACATCCGTGACATTATACTGAGCCTGCACCTGTGAGATTATACTGAGCCTGCATCTACGAGATTATACTGAGCCTGCACCTGTGAGATTATACTGAGCCTGCACACGTGAGATTATACTGAGCCTGCACCTGCGAGATTGTACTGAGCCTGCACCTGCTAAATTATACTGAGTCTGCACCTGTGAGATTATACTGATCCTACATCCGTGACATTGTACTGAGCCTGCACCTGTGAGATTATACTGAGCATACATCCGTGACATTATACTGAGTCTCCACCCATGAGATTATACTGAGCCTGGACCCATGAGATTATACTAAACCTCCACCTGTGAGATTCTACTGAGCCTGCACCTGCTAGATTATACTGAGTCTGCACCTGCGAGATTATACTTACACTGCACCTGTGAGATTATACTGAGCCTACATCCGTGACATTATACTGAGCCTGCACCTGCTAGAGTATACAGAGCCTACATCTGTGACATTATACTGAGCCTGCACCTGTGAGATTATACTGAGCCTGCATCTACGAGATTATACTGAGCCTGCACCTGTGAGATTATACTGAGCCAGCACATGTGAGATTACACTGAGCCTGCAACTGTGAGATTATACTGAGCCTGCACCTGTGAGATTATGCTGAGTCTGCACCCGTGAGGTTATACTGAGCCTGTACCTGTGAGATTATACTGAGCCTGCACACGTGAGATTATACTGAGCCTGCACCTGCGAGATTGTACTGAGCCTGCACCTGCTAGATTATACTACGTCTGCACCTGTGAGATTATACTGAGCCTACATCCGTGACATTGTACTGAGCCTGCACCTGTGAGATTATGCTGAGCCTACATCCGTGAGATTATACTTAGCCTCCACCCATGAGATTATACTGCGCCTGCAACCGTGAGATTATACTGAGCCTCCACCTGTGACATTATACTGAGCCTGCACCCATGAGGTTATACTGAGCCTGCACCTGTGAGATTAAACTGACCCTCCACCTGTGATATTATACTGAGCCTGCACCTGCTAGATTATACAGAGCCTACATCCGTGACATTATACTGAGCCTGCACCCATGAGATTATACTGTGCCTGCACCCGTGAGATTATACTGAACCTCCACCTGTGAGATTATACTGAGCCTGCACCTGCTAGATTATACTGAGTCTGCACCTGTGAGATTATACTGAGCCTTCACCAGTGAGTTTATACTGAGCCTGCACCTGCTAGAGTATACTGAGTGTGCACCTATGAGGTTATACTGAGCCTGCACCTGTGAGATTATATTGAGCCTGCACCTAGGAGATTATACTGAGCCTGCACCAGTAAGAATATACTGAGCCTGCATCTGTGAGATTATACTGAGTCTGCACCTGTGAGTTTAAACTGAGCCTGCACCAGTGAGATTATACTGAGCCTGCACCTGCTAGAGTATACTGAGTCTGCACCAGTGAGATTATAGTGAGCCTGCACCAGTGAGATTATACTGAGCCTGCACCCGTGAGATTATACTGAGCCTGCACCTGTCAGATTATACTGAGCCTACATCCTGTGACATTGTACTGAGTCTGTACCTGTGAGATTATACTGAGCCTGCACCAGTGAGAATATACTGAGCCTGCATCTGTGAGATTATACTGAGTCTGCACCTGTGAGTTTAAACTGAGCCTGCACCAGTGAGATTATACTGAGCCTGCACCTGCTAGAGTATACTGAGTCTGCACCAGTGAGATTATAGTGAGCCTGCACCAGTGAGATTATACTGAGCCTGCACCCGTGAGATTATACTGAGCCTGCACCTGTCAGATTATACTGAGCCTACATCCTGTGACATTGTACTGAGTCTGTACCTGTGAGATTATACTGAGCCTGTACCAGTGAGATTATACTGAGCCTGCACCAGTGAAATTATACTGAGCCTGCACCAGTGAGATTATTCTGAGCCTGCACCAGTGAGATTATACTGAGCACTTCCCCTTTGCCGCACTACCCAGGGAGGACTGTATTCTAAGCCCTGAAGAAAGTCCAGGACCAATTTGGCCAAGATAGGACTGAAACATGTTGGCACTAGGGTCATAGGTCCATAAATCTCCTGGTTGACCCCCAATAATTGTTTTTTAATATCCCAGCCAGATCCACGAATAAAGGGAAACTGGGGTCTGACGGCGGATTTTTAATCTTTAACTACCCCTGGCCATATCTATCTTAGAGCTCCCTGGAAGACGGTCGAGCCCACCCTGACTTTTAGGCGTCAGGGTGACCCGATGATGAAGCATGACACCACTAGGGTGTGTGAGGGTAATATAAACATAAGGATGTGTGTCCTTCCCCACTCTCTAGTGGAGTTTAGCTCATAACGTCTAGAAGATCCGTCCCACCTCATACTAACCAGGGTCACCCTCAGGTAGTCGTGAATTTTGGTCATAAGAGTGTAGAGTACTTTTTTGTGTAGAAGTATACTGAGTCTGCACCTGTGAGTATTTACTAAGCCTGCACCAGTGAGATTATACTGAGCCTGCACCTGCTAGAGTATACTGAGTGTGCACCCGTGAAGTTATACTGAGCCTGCACCTGTGAGATTATATTGAGCCTGAACCTAGGAGATTATACTAAGCCTGCACCAGTGAGAATATACTGAGCCTGCATCTGTGAGATTATACTGAGTCTGCACCTGTGAGTTTAAACTGAGCCTGCACCTGTGAGATTATGCTGAGTCTGCACCTCTGAGATTATACTGAGCCTGGATTACTGAAAGAATATCGAGGATAAGAATATCGAGCTGCCACAATATCGAGGTAAAAATATCGAGTGACAGAATATCGACTTCCTATCTACAAACAGGCAAGTACAAAAATATCGAATCCTAAATATCGTTGTTAATAATATAGTTTGCTAAAATATCAACTTTTTTAAACGTCTTAAAAGTAATATAAAATTAATTAAATAATAAATATAATTAAGTAAAACATACTTAAAAATAATTTAAAAAACGTTAACATTAATAAATAATAAATGTAATGTAAAAAAAATAAACATGCATTTTTATTTTTTAATATATATTAACTTAATAATATTAAAAAATAATGAATATTTTTAATTATAAAATGTTAACAACATAATTTAAAATATAATTACATATATATATATTCACTGAAAAAACCATAGGTTTCAGGCACGTTATAGTTAGAAATTTGCATTTAAAAAACCTTAGAAATCCACTGAAAAAACCATAAGGTTTTAGGGACAGTTATAGTTAGTTGGACATTGCACTCGTACAAAACCCGTGAAATTCCCCCGTTATAGTTAGTTCAGGTAACTATAACTCGCGCCCCGCAATGCACTGCTGATGACGTCACATATTACATCACTCATGACATGGTCAGTGACATCACTGATGACATCACTGATGACATCTCAAATGACATCACTGATGACATCACTGATGACATCATCCAGTGACTGTGTGTTTGTGTAAAGTTTAAATATGTTTAATATATATAGGGAAAGGCGTATTGAAGAATGAGTGGGTGTATAAGTGTCTGAATGGATGATTTAGTAGGTGCGTGACTGAGTCTATAAGTGAGTGATTAAACATATCTTACTGGATGCATGGGTGAGTGACTAAACTGTGTGAATGTCTGTATCCGTCTGTCTGTTGTTGTGTAAGCAGCTGCATGGGTTTCTGACTAGCTAAATGAGTGTCTATATGGGTTATGGATTGGTTCTCTGAGTATCTGTATGGGTGCCTCAGTGTTTGTGTGGGTGGGGTGAGTGTGACTCTGTGCATAGATGTGTGAGTGGGTGATTCACTGGGTGCATGGTTTCAAGAGTGCGTCTGTGATGGACTGTATGGGTGGGTGAGTGTGTGTATGGGTGTGTTAGTGATTGAATGTATATCTCAGTGGTACATGTGTGAGTAACTACATATGTGAAAGGCAGTATATATGTGTGTTGGAGTATATAAATGGCTATAAGTGAGAGTGTGTGATTGTGATAGTGGCTATATGGATGAGTGTGTGCTTGCATCAGTGATTGCATAGGAGCGTAAGAATGTGCTAGTATTTTTATGAGTAAGTGAGCTGGTGTGTATAACTGTATAGGTGAGTAAATTGGAGTGTGATTAATTATTTGCATGACTGACTAGGTGTGTGAGTACCTCTATGGATGAGTTGCGTTGTGTGAGTGTTTATATAGGTGTATGAGTGCATATGATAGTCCTGTACTGAGTGACTGTAAGTATGAGTGACTGTACGGGTGAGTGAGTAGATGTGTGTGTGTAGACCTAAGAATCAGTGAGTGGGTATGTACTTATTGGTATTGGAGTGTGTATGGTTTTGAGAATGGCAGTCTGTAATTTAGAGTGGGTGTTTCAAAACTTATATTAGGGTGTGAGAAGATGCATTAAATTCTCACATGGATGATGTCATCAGTGATGTCATCAGTGATGTCATTTGAGATGTCATCAGTGATGTCATCAGTGATGTCACTGACCATGTCATGAGTGATGTAATATGTGACGTCATCAGCAGTGCATTGCGGGGCGCGAGTTATAGTTACCTGAACTAACTATAACGGGTGAATTTCACGGGTTTTGTACGCAGTGCAATGTCCAACTAACTATAACTGTCCCTAAAACCTTATGGTTTTTTCAGTGAATTTCTAAGGTTTTTTAAATGCAAATTTCTAACTATAACGTGCCTGAAACCTATGGTTTTTTCAGTGAATTTCAAAGGTTTTTTAAATGCTAATTTCTAACTATAACGTGTCTGAAACCTATGGTTTTTTCAGTGAATTTCAAAGGTTTTTTAAATGCTAATTCCTAACTATAACATGTCTGAAACCTACGGTTTTTTCAGTGAATTTCAAAGGTTTTGTAAATGACAATTTTTAAATGTATTAATTGTTATATTTATTTTTTTCAGACTGATTTACTACATTTTTAGAAACAATTTTTTTTACATATTTTATTTTTTAAATTACATTGTAATTACATTATACATTACAAAAAATACTTTCTCAGAATGAATTACTTTAGTTTAAATACTTTGCACATAGGCAATAGACTTTTAAGTACAGTAGTTACAGTTGTTGCAATGGGCAACACATTTTCAAACACAATGCAACATTCAGCTCAATGTGAATTTCTAGTTAAATGCAATTAGTTACTTTATGGATTACTTTTCTAACCACAGGACTGGATCCTAGATTCAGTCCTGGGACATCTCCTGTAAACAGTTGAGTAAAAGCGTTTTGGTTACAGTAGTGATTTTTAAGGAATATTATTGTATTTTAAAAGTTGACACTTTGAAACTTTTTCTCATAGAATCACCAATGTTATCCTATGGAAGGAAATTCACTTAGCAGGTAAAAACTGTTATCGTTACTTTTTCTTACTCAGTGTTGGATCCTGGATCCAGCACTGGTGCATCTCCTGTAAACAGTTGAAAGAATGCGTTTAAGTCATACAGGCGATTTTTAAGGAATATTTGTAGTTTGTGAAAATCGACACTTTGAAACTTTTCTGCTGAAAACCAGACAATGGATTCCTACGGAAGAAAATATAAGTTACTGGTAAGTACGGTTAAAATTACTTTTCAGGGTCAGTGCTGGGCTCAAAGATGCAGCACTGAGGTCTCTCCTGATAACAGGTGAGTAAATCGGAATTCGTATTTCGGCTGATTTTAGAGGAATATTTTAAAGTTCCAAAACTCCACACTTAGAAGAATTTCCAAGTGAAACCAGTCAATGTTAGCCTATGGAAGGAAATTCAAGTTACTGGTAAGTACGGTTAAAATTACTTTTCAGGACCAGTACTGGGCTGAAAGATACAGCACTGAGGTCTCTCCTGATAACAGGTGAGTAAATCGGAATTCGTATTTCGGCTGATTTTAGAGGAATATTTGTATGTTTCAAAAATCAACACTTAGAAACTTTTTCAGCAAAAAGCAGGCAATGATATCCTATGGAAGGAAATTCAAGTTACTGGTAAGTACGGTTAAAATTACTTTTCAGGATTAGTACTGGGCTGAAAGATGCAGCACTGAGGTCTCTCCTGATAACAGGTGAGTAAATCAGAATTCGTAGTTCTGCAGATTTTAGAGGAATATTTGCACAATGGTGAAGGGAGGGGGCGGGGCCTGAGGTGACATCTGTGCAAACGCGCCCCGTGGCGCGTTTTAAGTTGGGGGATTAAGTCCCCTTGAATCATGAGGGTCCCTAGGGGCCAACTAGCCCACCAGGAACCTCCAGTATGCGCCAGGGGGCTGCATTGCAGAGACGTGTAGAGAGGCCACACCCCTTTTTACACCTCTCTGCAACGCAGCTCGGTGGCGCTTTCTGGATGTACCTGTTGGGCTAGTTGGCCCCAGGGACCCTCAGGATTGAAGGGGATTTAATTCCCCATCTTAAAACGCGCCACGGGCCTGTTTGCACACATGTCACCTCAGGCCCCGCCCTCCCTTCACCACTGTGCAAACGCGCCCGTGGCGCGTTTTAAGTCGGGGGATTAACTCCCTTGAATCCTGAGGGTCCCTGGGGTGCAACTAGCCCGCCAGCTACCTCCATTAAGCGCCACAGAGCTGCGTTGCAGAGAGGTGTAAAAGGGGCGTGGCCTCTGTACACCTCTCTGCAAGGCAGCCCCTGGCGCATACTGGAGGTTCCTGGTGGGCTAGTTGGCCCCAGGGACCCCAGTATTCAAGGGAATTACTTCCCTTCTAAAACGCGCCAGGGGGCGCGTTTGCAGAGTACTGCAGGGAGGGGGCGGGGCCTCCGGCACAATGCCGTTTTTTTTTTTTATGAGAGGGGGGCTGCGTGGCCCCCCTTCCCTCAGCCACTTTTGGCCCCGGGGACCCCATCCCCCGGGGCCGGCCTTGCCCTTATTTTTTTTATTTATTTATTTATTTTTTATTTGGGGAGGGGGCTGCGTGGCCCCCTCCCGGGCCACTTATGGCCCCGGGGACCCCATCCCCCGGGGCCTGGCCTCTGGTTGGGGACTGTGGGGGTCCCCAATCCCCCACAGTCCCGCCGGCTCCCCGCGTCCTATGGGAGCCGGCATTGCTTTTCCACATGCTGCTCCCCATGTGGAAAAGCAATTGGTTTGCATTTTGAAAGAGAGAGCAGGTTTCCTGCTCTCTCTTTCAAAATGCAAACTAAGTTTGCTATGACAGGGCGGGAGCCGCGAGGCTCCGTCCTGTCATAGCAAACAGCAGTGTCCCGGGGGTAGGCACCCTGGGACACTGCAGGAGCCGGCCCTGGGGGTGGCAGTCCCCAGGGCCATCAAGGGCTCCAGGAGGGGGCCGCGCGGCCCCCTCCCTACATTTTGAAAGCCCCGGGAGGTGGTGGTCCCGGGGCTTGGGGGTCCAAAACGGACCCCCATTTTCAATTTTCTTAGTGCCCCGGGAGGTGGTGGTCCCGGGCGTGTGGGGCTGGAGCCCCCCACACAGGTTTAAAAAAAAAAAAGCCCCGGGAAGTGGTGGTCCTCGGGGCTGCGGGAGGGCTCAGAGCCCTCCCGCACCATTTATGATAAAGCCCCGGGGGTGGTGGTCCCCGGGTTTGGGGGCCCTTAGAGGCCCCCCATACATAAAATAAACACCCCCCAGCATGCCCCCAGGACTTGGCCCACCCGGGGGCAAATTAACATCGAAGCGCGGAGACCGCGCTTGATTTTTATCGGCAGGATCCGCGCACCCTGAGCGCATCCTGCCGATTTAAAAAAAAAAAATGCTTTTTTGCCCAGGGGGTCCTTGTGGGACTCCCTGAGCAGACCTAGGGGGTCAGGGTGTTTCTACCCTGCCCCCTTTGTGCGTTTTGCACACTTTTTACTGCTTTCTTGTTCCTCGGTTCTACCGAGGAACAAGATGGCTGCCAACACTTCCTGGTTTGGAGTGTTGACAGCCAATTAGCAGACAGCTCGTGATCGGGAGGGTGCGCGAATCCGAGCGGCCATAGATATATATGTACTTTTACTTCTGATTTTCTCAGCAACTACTGAACGGATTTACACCATTTAACAAAAAGGGTTCTTTCTGAACCAAGAACTACCTCTTTGCCAAATTTGGTGTAATTCCGTTCAGCAGTTCGGGCTGTAGCCGTGTCTAAAGTTTCCTATGGGAAATTGATTTTTTGACTCTTATTTTTTAAATTTCTCCGCAACTACTGAACGGATTTACACCATTTAACAAAAGGGTTCTTTCTGAACCAAGAACTACCTCTTTGCCAAATTTGGTGTAATTCCGTTCAGCAGTTCGGGCTGTAGCCGTGTCTAAAGTTTCCTATGGGAAAATGAATGGGGAAAACACGTTTTGGGATCCCCCTTTTTCTCGGCCCCCGCTTGACGAATCACCCTGAGACTTTCAGGGTAGGAGCGGACCGGAGCGGGCCATAAAGTTTGAAAATTTCGCGAAGATTCGTCAACCGACGCAAGAGTTATTTCAAATAGAATGTCGCGGATTTCCTATGGAAAATAGGTCCTAACTATAACTATCTACTGGCGACCGCCAGTAGATAATAAATAAACCTATAATATAAATATAAAAATAAATTATATATAAGTTAAAACATTAAAATAAATATTTAAAAAAATAATAATATTTTACACTACATTAAAGTTAACAATACTGAAAACGTTGCATAGCGTAGGGGATAAAATTACTATTCCCACTCCAGCGAGTGGTACAGTTGGGAAAGTGTTGGATAGCGGGTGGATAAAAATTACTATTCCCACTCCAGCGAGTGGAACAGTAGAGAAAGTGTTGGATAGCGGGTGGGTAAAAATTACTATTCCCACTCCAGTGAGTGCAACAGTAGGGAAAGTGTTGGATAGCGGGTGGGAATAATGTACTATTCCCACTCCAGCGAGTGGTACAGTTGGGAAAGTGTTGGATAGCGGGTGGATAAATATTACTATTTCCACTCCAGTGAGTGCAACAGTAGGGAAAGTGTTGGATAACGGGTGGGTAAAAATTACTATTACCACTCCAGTGAGTGCAACAGTAGGGAAAGTGTTGGATAGCGGGTGGGTAAAAATTACTATTCCCACTCCAGTGAGTGCAACAGTAGGGAAAGTGTTGGTAGCGGGAGGGTAAAAATTACTATTCCCACTCCAGTGAGTGCAACAGTAGGGAAAGTGTTGGATAGCGGGAGGGTAAAATTACTATTCCCACTCCAGCGAATGCAACAGTAGGGAAAGTGTTGGATAGCGGGTGGGAATAATTTAATATTCCCACTCCACCAAGTGTAACAGTCGGGAAAGTGTTGGATAGCGTAGGGGAATAATTTAGTATACCCACTCCTGTAATATAATTAACATCAATTAACAAGTAATTAATTTTTCAAAATTAATTTACCTCCCACCATTTTCCCCTATAAACGTCACCTACAATATTGTAAAATATTAATTAATTAACATAATTAATTAACAATTAATTAATTAACTAATAACAATTAACAATAAAATTAATAACCATCAAATCTAAATTAATTCACACAATTAACACTATAAAATAACTTTTAATAAATATAATATAAAAAATAATAAAAATTACATTAAAACTAAATTACTTCCTACCCTACTCCCCTATCAACCCTCAACCCACTCCTAAAAAAAGTACACAATTGTTGGATAGCGGGTGGGTAAAAATTACTATTCCCACTCCAGTGAGTGCAACAGTAAGGAAAGTGTTGGATAGCGGGAGGATAAAAATTACTATTCCCACTTCAGTGAGTGCAACAGTAGGGAAAGTGTTGGATAGCGGGTGGGTAAAAATTACTATTCCCACTCCAGTGAGTGCAACAGTAGGGAAAGTGTTGGATAGCGGGTGGGAATAATGTACTATTCCCACTCCAGCGAGTGGTACAGTTGGGAAAGTGTTGGATAGCGGGTGGATAAATATTACTATTTCCACTCCAGTGAGTGCAACAGTAGGGAAAGTGTTGGATAACGGGTGGGTAAAATTACTATTACCACTCCAGTGAGTGCAACAGTAGGGAAAGTGTTGGATAGCGGGTGGGTAAAAATTACTATTCCCACTCCAGTGAGTGCAACAGTAGGGAAAGTGTTGGTAGCGGGAGGGTAAAAATTACTATTCCCACTCCAGTGAGTGCAACAGTAGGGAAAGTGTTGGATAGCGGGAGGGTAAAAATTACTATTCCCACTCCAGCGAATGCAACAGTAGGGAAAGTGTTGGATAGCGGGTGGGAATAATTTAATATTCCCACTCCACCAAGTGTAACAGTCGGGAAAGTGTTGGATAGCGTAGGGGAATAATTTAGTATACCCACTCCTGTAATATAATTAACATCAATTAACAAGTAATTAATTTTTCAAAATTAATTTACCTCCCACCATTTTCCCCTATAAACGTCACCTACAATATTGTAAAATATTAATTAATTAACATAATTAATTAACAATTAATTAATTAACTAATAACAATTAACAATAAAATTAATAACCATCAAATCTAAATTAATTCACACAATTAACACTATAAAATAACTTTTAATAAATATAATATAAAAAATAATAAAAATTACATTAAAACTAAATTACTTCCTACCCTACTCCCCATCAACCCTCAACCCACTCCTAAAAAAAGTACACAATTAACATATTTACAAATTAATTATTAATAATTAATATCTAATTAATTACTAATTAATAAAAAAAACACAATTAACATAATTATCAATTAATTATTAGTTGTTATTAATCAATTTATAATTAATGAATAATAAATTAATTAACTTAATTAACAATATAAGGGGCCCATTACGATGTCGGGCGGAAGCACAACCGCCGTGCTGGCGGATGCAAAAACCACCAGTTACCGCCGGCACGCAGCAGTCCACACGCCCGCACAATTACGATGCGAAAAGCAGGCCAAACACCGCCGGCAAGCCAGCAACACCGTCCGCCATCAAAGTGCGCCCGTACATGTAGCGGCGCAGCCCAACTGACACACACCGTCCGACGAAACACGTCCCGCCCGGAGCATAAATTACGATGCCGCAAACAAACGGCTCCCACGGCCAAGAGACACCGCACGTGAAAGAGAGGCGGAAACACGGACGCAGAGCACGGACAACGAAGAAGCGGCACCCCGGGCATGAATCCAGCACTGCAGGCCCTTCCCATGCTTCTGCTGATGCACCACCAAGGACGCAACGTACCGCGGAGACGCAGGTAGGCACACACACAACAAGTGCACGCAAACAGCGCACACAGTGCAAGGGCGGAAAAAGCGGACAACCCCCCACCAGCGCGTGCACACTACACATCCACCATTGTATCCACATATGACACACAGGCCAAATCCTAACATCGCAGAACACATGTGTACACACCACCTGGGACTAGGAACCAACCACCCCGTCACGGCCCCAAAGCGCCGATGACGCCGCCACACATGCGCACAACGCAGAGGCCAACCGCAGCGCCATGCATGCGTCGCACACAGACACAGGGACACAACCAAGCAGCACACACATCAGCCCCACCCCGAACGCACATGACACGTGACAGGCCGGCCACAGACATGTCCCCAACGCCCAATTCACGGACAACACCCAACGCCACACAAACGACGCACACATGTCAGTGAAGACACGCAACTGCAGGACACACCCCAGTGTAACAAACATGGCGTAGCACACAGCGGCGGCAACACCAACTAGGAGAAGCAGGGCCCCTTCGGGAAGAGGAACGCCAGTACCACACTGAAAAACCCATACCACCCTGCACATATGAACAAGACACATGAAACGGAACACCAAAGAGCCCGTGGACCGACAACAGGTGGCCCAAGAATAACATCCACACACAAGGCCCAACGCAGAGCGGAAAGGCAGCCTGCCGCCCACACAAGGGAGAGCAGACAGCACTGAATGACCTTCCATTCCAACACCGAAACCACAGCCCTACGACAGAAGCCGGTGAATACAGCCATTGTCCAAGAATAGACCAACAGGCATGCCGAGGAGACCGACCACAGGGCAGATAGCGCATATCACAGAAGCACACAATGGACGGGGAAGAAAGAAGAAAACACTCCCCATGTCGGCCACATGCAAGTTAATTGGAAGGAGTCACACAGCACCGACCTTGAACTGTCTGAGAAGCATGTGGGAAGAGGGCCCGTGTCCTCCAAACAAGCCAACAGAACACAAGTCCTGTCTCCCCACGACTACACAGAGCTCACAGCAACCCCGGAGCGTGCACATTGCAGACTGCACACACAGCCGGAGCACGCCACCTCTACGAACCGCTGCGAAATGGCAACCGCAACACACCTACCCAACTACGCCGAACAGCTCAAGCTGTACCAAACCAACACGATACATACATTGGGATGCGATCTCCTGTCCCTGCTGAACGTAAGTTACCGACTGACTTACCGCATCACATTGTTCAGCTGCGTCATGCCCGTCTTCTACTGTCGGAGGTGTCCCTACCAGCATCCCGTCGAGATATGCCTCTCCAACCCGGCATGTCTGAAGGCGGACCTGCTACCACTACTCCTCCCTCTGGACGCACACGACAGGGCCTGCTCTGCCTATGGGGGCATGGCGTATGTGGCCAACATCGCACGCGCACTGAAATGGAACCACTGTGCCTCCACACGACGGATCATCGAGAACAGCTACATCGAATGTCACCCAGCATGCCCCATCATGGTCCTCCAAGGGACAACCTACGAACAACACCTTGACAGCCACCATCCGCTTCATTGGCTGGCAAACATGTACACCACCAATGACATGGAAGCCCTGCTGGACGGCATCGCATACCTGACAACCTGTAAATACGTCGGACCACAACGCAGGTTCCCCGAGTGACCTATGAAGTCCAACCCCGCACCCATGCTCAGCTTCCGCACGGACTGGCCAGTCACCACCACAACAGCCATACCAAACGACCGGCAACTGTAACCACAGCATCAACGACATCGCCATGACATCGGATATGACCGGGACATGCACACTGTTCCCCATCACATCCAGGAACACCGCATGCATCGTGGGAGGCAGTGGCATGGGCTCTGTGCATCGCACCCACATGGACGGAACTGCACGAACAACCAGGACACGACATGGATCCAGCGCACATGGACACACACACCGCTCAGTGGACATGAATAGGTCGCCTGGAGTCTGTGGGTGCTGCACCCCTCCCACCCCCGCCCGGGAATCCCATACCAGGACCTTTGCATGGACGACAAGTGCATACAACAACAACACGACCCCAGTGACTGTGACATGTCCAGTAACCACCACAGTGCAACAACAAGTGGCACGCCGCTGCATGCACGCAAGCACATGCCCTGATGTCATCTCACATGCACGCGTGCATGAGGAACAACCGCAGCAAACCTGTCACATGGAACTGAGATGGACTGTGCCCATGATGCCGAGCGGTCTGGTAGGCTACATGTATACCGTCTGTGTCAAAGTCCGCAGCTCCGCAGCTATACGTAAATGTACATTAGCACAGCCTTGGCCAAGCAGATGTAACCCCACACCCTATCCCATTTGTAATCATGCTCAGTATATCCTCAACATGTATTCCGCTGCCAGTAGTGTCCACTATACTGCATCACAGAGGACAGAAGACTCAATATAATGTCTGAAACCAAAACTGTCTCCACTGACTCATTTCACAAGTACGAATGAGAGAGGATGAGAGTATGTGAAGTACACGGCAGTCGTGACATGACCATGTAGTCCACTGGTATTGGATGTCAACGCAAATGAGTAGCACCACTGTGGAAGACACACATGTGTCGTGTGAAGTCGTATGGACGCAGTGCTCAGGTGGGTGGGTGCGACGGGTAGATGCGCACATGCCAAGTTGGAGCACGCCGTGTTGGGAGGGGTCATGAACAGTACACCACCGCTTCCCTGGGCATTGTGAGAGGACACCTGTCGGGGGGAGTGAACACGTGTGTGCACAGCAGCCGGGCACACGTACAAAGCGGTACCAGGCGCACCTCAGCCCACCCTCTGTGGACAAGCTGGATCCTGTTGTGCGCCCGCCATGCCCCTTGACAAGGCACACACAGCCCCAGTCGACCAGGTGTAACCCCAACATAGTCAATCCGCACAGGCGATACAGGGCACGGGATGGCAGTGGAGCATGGTGTGTGAGAGGTCTCCTCGCGCTCCTCCTGGTCATATCACGCAGGCAATAGAACCTCAACGTCTAGCATGGCACAAGTCAAATGGAAGTGTAGGGGGACGCACCACAGCACGAGCAGCACTGACGTCACGGGAGGTGGCTCGCACCATCCCATCCATTGCCCATCATACCAACCACGCCACATGCCATTGCGACTAAGTGCAAGCGCGTGCGCCACCACCCCGAGCCCTCCCCAGAGAGGCCAAAGAGTGAATGTGTGGGCCATCAGCCACAGACGGACGCGGCCTGGCCGCAAGGGCAGCCACAGCCACTGGGTGTCGCAGGTGGCGGATCCGGAAGGCGAAGACTGTGATGCATAGTCCATGCAGGCCGGGTCTCCATTTGGGGCACCACGCAGGTGGACGGCGTCCCGCCACACATCATACCCTGAGACAGCCCACTCGTGCAACTGGACCCACACATACACTCCTTGCCCTCTCTGGTGCGAGCTTGGGGCTGCCTGTGCAAGCGCTAGCCTCGCAGGTGAGCATGCATATTGGGGGGCGAGGGGAGGACATGAGGGCTGGGGCGAAGATGACTGTATCACTGTCAGTTAGTACAAGGGATGACCCAGATGTGGAAAGGAAGAGACGTGTCCCGTGTGTACTGCAACTAGTCGCCAATCCAACTACCCCCATGTCCGGAATGTAAGCCCGCACCTAGGCCCGCCCATCCGCCACATCGAACATACCACCAGCACGACAACCTTCCCATTCGAAACACTGACTGGGGGTGGCGACCAGTGAACAATCATGTGTAGCCTACCCACGCGTACATGTGGGCCCTCCATGATCCATGTCACCTGCGGCAAAGACATGACATGCGCAATGAGGGAAGTGAGGAGAGCTGTCCGCCCCACGCGCAGAAGGTGCATCAGCTCCACAGACCCAGCAGCGAGTCCAGCAGGGGTCACATGTGCAGGGGCAGCTGTGCCTAGTGTGAAGGCACATGCATATAGACAGCACATCGACCAATGTGTAGTCTGCCCACATCCACAGTCCATCATCATGCGGACATAGGAATTGAACACAGGGCAACACATCTTAGTTGGTGCACCCACCGTGACCAACAATGCGCAATCATCGACGTACCCGCCCTGTGCATGGCCCCCCACCCAACGGAGGCACATCCAGTGCCACCATCCCACACACACAAGCCTTCCACGGAACATGCTGTGTCCAATGGTCAGTACAGAGTCAGCGCCCATCTGGTGGATCCTGAACAGGAGACACATGCACACACATGCCAGCTCCCACTATGTACGTCTGCCACCTGGCACGTGCAATGTAACCTCTCACCTGTGACGTGTGACTGCAAGCACACAGCCGTCTTGGCATGGGGCTGTCAATGTGGACACCAGTCAATGTTTCGGGAGCTGTGATCCGTACAGTGCTGTACATAGGGTGCAGTGCTGACACCTACTACTGTCTCATATCCCCTCGTGCCACAGGTCCCACTTGTATTGGCCGCTCAGCCCGTGCCCACATCGTCGTCGTCGTGTGCCATACTCATCCAGCCTCGGAAGCAGTTCCATGCTCAGCAGACACTCATGTTGCCGTGGCGTTGCCGCTTGACGAATATGCAGTCAGTCCCCATCAGCACGCCCCGCAAGTCATTGGGGCCTAGATCCCCATGTGCATGCACATGGCAGTGGTATGTCTCACTTGCCATTGCCATTGTTGGGAGACCTGTGTAAGTGTATTGTGGCCGTGCCGTCCCAGCTTGACAGCTGGGCTGTGGCTCATGTGCTTGCTCAGTCATGTCAGTGATGTGTATGCGAAATTGCTATGTGCCGTGTTGCTTTGACATGTGTCCTCTGCCATTTAACCCAGGCGGAGACCGAACATTGACCGCCCATACCAATTGCTGGCGGACATGGACGATACAGAGGTTATCAGGAAGTTTCGGCTGGACAGGCCAACTCTGCATCGACTGTGTGCCATGTTAGAGCCCCATCTCCGTCCCCGCAGGGTGTATCCGACTGCTGTCACCCCCACGGCTAAGGTGATGGCCGCCATGCATTTCTTCGCCACTGGGTCATTCCAGCACACAGTGGGCAGTGGAGGAGGGATGTCCCAGCCCATGTTCAGCAAGGTGCTGAGGGATGTACTGGCAGCCATGATGCTGTACCGGAACAGGTACATCAGATTCCCCAGGGCTCGTGAATTGGCGGCAGTGAAGGGTGCATTCTATGCCCTTGGCAGAATCCCACACGTCGTGGGAGCCATTGACTGCACTCATGTTGGCCTTGTTCCACCACAGGCCACTGAGCACCTGTACCGCAACAGGAAGCACACGCACTCCCTGAATGTGCAAGTGGTGTGCCTTGCGGACATGGTGATCACCCACGTGTGTGCCAAGTTTCCAGGCTCGGCCCATGACGCACACATAATGCGCAACAGCATCTTGCCACGACTGATGGCCAATCTGCAACAGGATCGTGCCTGTATTGTCGGTGAGT